>CM030373.1:19381959-19904765 GCA_003604175.2 Clonorchis sinensis | reverse complement strand
GGGTTCACGATAAAATCTGTGGATAGGAAAGAGGAAAAAAAGGTAGTGGGCCGAAGCCTAGCAAGCAAGCTTGTACACCACCAATACTTTCATGCAAATCCATCGTACAGTCAGGCAGCATACAGTTCACTGAGGCCGCATGACCTTGAGTTGAGTTATTAGTTACGTCAAGAAAAGAGCATGTGGGGATGATGAGGTGGGAAAATTCACTATAGGGCTAGACAGTTGCTTGCATCTCAGAATCACGGTGTAAAGTGAAATTGGATAGACACACTGGTGTCACCGCTTGATCAGGTTTGGTGCTAAATTTTCTTCGGAGGGTGCGGCGGTGCTGACGCACAGAATGATAGTGAGCTTCAAAATATTCTTTGAATTTTTGGGCAGAACCAAGCGAAAGCACAACGAGATGGATAAATCCAAAGAGAAGGGTTGAGGGAATTAGGACTACCTCTTCCCAGAGGCGGTTGAGGACAAGTAAGCGGTCCGTTCGGATATGCATCCAGAGTTCCGAGAGGGGATAGTCCAGAATATGGTGAGAATTGTTGCGTATGTGCCACCAGACTGGGTATAGCAGCGCCGCGCGAGCACTGCAGTGATGTACTTTAGTTTCTGAACAGCCTCGCAATGGACAATACGGTTGGGGTGAATAGACAGGGGAGATGCACTTCTGTGGGCAGCTAGATTTTGGTTGGTCAAGGTGTCCACACAGTTTGATCAAAACCGATTTAGGATCACGAGCAATTTTGATTCAGTTGGAGGCTCTTATGGATGTGGAGCGTGGATCATGCGGAGTGTATAACGACTACACGAACGTTCGGGATGAGCCACTGCCAAAGGTCGAATCCAGAGAATAGGGGGGAATCGGATGGTATCAGTAAAGCCCAGTGAGTGTGAAGAGATATCAGAGACAATGAGTCCATTGATAGAAAACAACTGCAGGTTTATCAAAGTTAAGGCGATGAGAGCAGAGGTAGCTTTGTGCTGAGTAACTTGCAACCAAGGTCCGGCTAATCTCCGCAGTATACTGATACCATAGTGCAAAAGGCACAGGACAAAGCACCTTACGTGTGCTTCTGCCTGGTACCTATGGAGTTCGCTCAGATAGCGACCCAAGAAGCCAGCATTTGCGGTAGACGCGTGCCCCGTGTTCTTCCTTTGAGCGTCGGTCAATCAGTAGGCGTAAGGCCATGGTGAGAGTGTATTTGCCTATGTTTTTAGTACAGTGAGAATTTGGCCGATGTAATGGCGAACAGGGAGGATAGCCATCGGCCTACTTGGTAGGATCACTTACCGAGGGAGTCATACAGGAAGCGGTTGTAGTCACAGCTCTGTCAGAGTCGAATCAGAAGGACTCCATTTGAAGAAAGGTGATGTGAGTAGAGAGAGCGGCATATGAAATGATGGAAAGAAAACTTCCGAGATGGAAGGCAAGAATTAGTTTAGTTGAAAGTTGTTACGTAACCTGAACAGTAGCATGATTTGTTAGGAAGATGTAGGTAAGGGTACGGGTTACCAGCCCTTTATCAACGCTGCCACTCAAACCAACACGTGACGAAGGGTGAAAAAAACACCTGAGAACTAGCTTCGGATGCTGGATTAGGAAAGTTAAAACATTTTAGTTCATTAATGTGACCATTACCGGGAGCGGTACCGAGAGGCGTGGGCGATGTGTTTGATTGAAGAAGTGGAATTGATGCCACACCAACTCACATGAAGATCGAAAAAGCTTTGCATGCAGATGCAAACCGTGGGCGTCGGGGACGAATAGCACATCAGCCCCCGCACCGCATGTTACCTCATCCAGCCTTTCACGGATCTTTGTTCACATAAAGCGTAATTCCAGATGTCTACTTTTCACTGCAACGAATAGGCTCGTTCGGGACCCATGAATGGGCTGAGTTATTTTGGAGCCTGAAACACACAACGCCCCAACATAAATTTCATCACATTTAGGGTGTAGAATTTAGCTTCCAGCTTTTTGGGGGTATTATCCGAGGTACTGAGTGATGCCAGTTCCCCTTACCTCTTTATACTTCGGTACAACTAAGCTTCATTGAGACTCCCTCAGTATACTGTCGGCATTTACTTTGTTTGCCTGAGTAACTCCAAAGATTGTTTCTAGTCTACATTAAGTCTTTTTAGTCAAATGGATCTGCTAGATGGCCTAATGAGCAGCTTCACACTGACACTCACTAGGGATTACAGGCCGCATCAAAGCTCTTGTATGCCTTGAACCAGCGGGGACATTCGGGAATTCGAAGGTTTTGGAGCACCAGGTGGGCAGAATTTCTTTCTGCTCCCAATGTCCATACCCTCCGTCAGCCAAAAACCACCAAATATTTCCTCCCTCTTCCTTCACTTAACCAAGCAGGATTCCAGCCTACTTTCGTACAGCAGCCCTATGGATCAGTGGATCATTTGTTGAGTTTCTGATTATTTTTACTTAAGGCGTTTACGCCGCTTAAATGAATACCCCACCAGCGCAAGGATTGAACCTAATTTAATGCGCCATTGGCTGCCATGCTTGAATCGTTGGACTGAATTTTCTTTGTTGAGTATATGCCTCTGGTAAGTGATATGTTTCAGAATATTTGAGTTTTATGTCCAACTTTCCCTGTTACAGCTTATATAGGTCGTTCGCCAAAGTCTTACTCGTTAAGCCCGAGAATTGGAGCAAGCGGACTTCTAACATTGGATGCATTAACTTCGAAACCACCGCTTTTCGCCCTGGTGCTAAGTTATCATTGCTTTAGTGTCGCTTAAGCGCCTCAGCTGCAAAATCTGCTGTTCTTAAGAGTACTCAAGCATGGCGCCAGCTGAGCCGTATTCTCTCACCAAAATTATGGGCGTTTGGATCACTCTCCATTAGCTATCTATTACCAGATTACTTCAGCAAATATATGCCTGACCGAAATCGTAGACTTCAACACGAGCAGTTATACAAGATTAGGCGCAAAATTTGAGCGTTATTGTGATGCGCCGGTAGAGACCTGTGTTTATAGCGTGACGCGTTGTTCAACGCAGTTATTCGCTGAGTTGAGGTCGAAGAGACTCACTAACCTAGCGTTTCCTTTACCAGGTTGGTCAGTGGAGTGAAAGCGAAATGCACAGCAACCTAGTCACGCGGGTTCAAAAAGAAATGTCAGTTTGTCTCCCCGAATATGGGTCACGCAAACAGTACCACGCGGACCACGACTGCTTTCGATTTGGGTTTTCATCCAAGGCTTTATTCAAGAAATCTTATCGTCCGCCAGTCAAAGTTCCAGTGACTCCACCATCTTATGTTCGTCAAAAACACAGCATTTTTGTTTACCACTTCTGCTCAGCTTAAGTACGGCCATACTTTATCACAAATGCTCTATTGGGTTCAGAAATAAGAATGGGTTTATCTCGTGGGGTATAATCACACCATTGCAGCTCGAACGTGGCAGGCGACGACATGACGTAGGAAAACTCCAACGAAGGAGGCATGTTTATTACGTCATAAGCAATTTTTAATTGGGGAAAAACTAGAGTATTGGGGTATGAGATACGCCTGGCTCATCGACGAAGTTGGTTGACTTGAGATAAAGTTGAAAAATATTGCTGCTTATGGGTGACACTGGGTGCTGCATTAATGGAGATGATAAGATGGAGAACTTTGCAGTAGTAATGAATGGGAAGTTGAGCGTCATAAGTATGTTTCAAGTTAAGGTTGAAAGGGCTCATTTGTGTTGTTGCTGAAGAGGAGTCAGACGTAATCATTGTATGAAGGGTAGAGGTAGTGCTTGTGTATAAGGCTCAACAAGCTCCGTAAGTAAAACCGCTGAACTTGTGGGCGGTGCAGACTGAGATTTTAGCGCAAAACCGAGATGGTTAGATCCAAACGACGATCTCAGCAGATGAGAGTAAGCTCTTCCCAGAGGTGATTTGGGTCAGGTAAACTACTTGTTCGTTGTTGCAATTAAAGTTCCGAATAAGCTAGTGGAAACAGTTGAGAGTTGGAAGAGGATAGTTGCGGGTCTGTCATCAGGCTACTTATGGCAGTGCCCTGCCATCAATGCACCAATATACCTTCGTTCCTGGACGGCCCGAAAGCCAAAATTGCAGTGTTTGGACATGAGACGCACATTCCTGTGGCAGCTGGAGTTTGGTCACACGAAAGCATTCACATCAGTCGATTCAAGTTGATTAAGATTCGCGGGTAATTACAATTCAGTTCCAGATCCGTGAACGTAAAGCGCAGAACCGGCAGAAAGTATAATAAGTATATGGCGTAGCTACCACCAAAGATTGAAGTTTGGGAAGAGGAGGGAACAGGACCAGATCATCAGAGATTAGTGGTTATGGATGGTAGCAGATAAACTGTTGTCCATTAATAGAAGAAACTATGGTAGAACCACATTAAGCCGAATGAGCCCACACAAAGTCGAATCTGTGTTGGCTGACCTAGAAACAAGGGACTGGGGTTGCCGATATAGTAAGAGAGAAGAACAACTGCTAAAGTGTGCTTCTGCTCGGTGAGTAAGAAATGGATTCAGCTGGCCGGCAATAATAAAAATTTTTCTCTATGCCGTCCCACTCCACAGCCCTTTCTTTCCCATTACTGAAAGAATTTCAGCTTCACACAAACCTGGCATACCTCAGAGCCCCTACGAATAACCTTGAAACAAAACTCTTTTTTCCGAAACATACAACCATTTGCAGGTCTTCTTAATCCCAGTGCAACATGTAATCCATCAACTGTTTAAGAAGCATTAATTCTTAATGACACGGTGGCCTCTAAGAGTGTTCAGCGCATTAAAAACCGTCAGCGGGTTCTAATATACAACGTCCCTATGGCGAATCCCGCCCAAGATCACAAAAACTGCTGTCCTTATATTCCATACACCACCATACCACCTGAAGAGCTCGCCTGTTACGAAACTAGACACCATCCATGAGTACCCAATATTATTGCGATGCAGGAATAAAAACGATGCCATGTATCTACTGGCCTCCCGGGCACTCCTCTTCTTTACCCCGAAATTCCAAACCATGAAGGTTAAATCTGCTTGTTTTTTTTATCGCAAAGGCAGCTCACTAAAAAGTCAATATCCAAATCTCAAAAGTCAGCCACTGAAACCTAGCAAAACATCCCTTTTACTTTCAACAATTTTGGCGCTAAACAGTAATCTCGGCATGAATGAATCGCAGATTTTCACGCGACCAACTCCCGGAGCAACTGCGCAAGTCGGGTCGCTGTTAACGCGTGTGTGCATAGCAGCCGAGAGTATTTTGCTTTGAAATACAACCTACTGAGTCTGGCAAATGACTCAGCCTCCAGTGCAGTCGCATCAAGTTCTGTTTGGCCACCATTACTCATGACAACGCGAAGGCCAGTTCTAAGCCTGTCAGGCCTTTGGCCGTCCTTGCCCACTGTGGAGCCTACATATTTTCCCCGGACTCCCAAAACACCGGCACTGATCCCTTCCGAAATCTCCATCACCCTGGGATTTAAGGCCGTTTAAGTTCGCTATATCATGATACTGACTCGCGCCTTAGCCTTGCGCACACTCAGCTGTTGGCTTCAAACCATGCACCCCCTGCGAAGAACCATGAGACCTCCACTTCCAAATTTGGACACCTACCTATGTCACCTCTGATCTCAATCGCACCAGCAAAATTCACTGTTGATTTAACAGATACGATATACCATTGACCCCCGAATTGAGGCTGCACTCAACGATGATAGCAGAGGTTCCTGCTTTAGACTCTCTGACATAATGGCACAGAGTTTCTCCCCACCAAAGCGCTTCCCTGGGCAGAAGCACATTTTCTCCAAGTCTAGTGTAGTAACGCATTTTCCCACACTATAAACCCCAATTTTACTCATTGACCTTCTACAACCACAACCATATTCCGAGTTCTACATTAATATACCTGTGCTCGCTCAAAACACAAACGCCAGGCATTTGTGAAAACATCTAAACCACAACAACGATTACCCAGTCTTAGTCACTGTCTGATTCCGTCCCCTGTCCACCCGCATACAGTTTGCCTGAGACTCCTTTTCGGAGCCACATGCATGTCCGCCCCTACTAAATTTACTTGCATGTCATCGCTGCATTCTGAAAACACCTTCATTGCAACAAGCAACGCAGAGGATACCTGTTCACCCACAACGGAGCCAACTCCTCTCCCCACGGGGTTTGGTTGCACCATCAGCTTCTTCCCTGCGTCCTGTCTTCTTTTGTATCATTTCCGCCCATCAGCCAAGTCTATCTATCCATACACCCACCCCCTACTACTTGGTTCTAACGGCACTACAAAACCCATCCTACCCTCTGCTTAGTGCCTCTGCAATGCCCTCCAATCTCTCCTTATCTGAAGTATTCTATTAATGCACAAGCCTCCTTTATGACTTTGTGGTGGTTTTGCACCTTGTGGATCTGGTAGTATGCACATCGTGTGGTGATCAACTAAGCCACACAAGATAGGTAGCTTTGTTAGGCTGCAGCGTGGTGGTTATGAGCCTGACCGTTAATTCAGGAAATTCGTAAAACGGCACAGTTGTTATCTGTTTGTAGCTGCTGCTCTGGACTGCTTTTGGGTGTGTCACTGATTTGGCAATGCTTTGTGCCACAGATGATGGAAAACAGAGCTTTCGTCTGTAAAAAATAACATTTATAGAGAGGAACGAGATAACCTGATGACAATTCTTGGCATACAAGCCTTACATGGATGTGCAAAGCTGTGGCAGCCCTCGTCTTAGTTGGAGTTGCGCCACATCAAAGCCCATTTCGTCAGCCAAACATAAAGCACCTACGCCTCTCCACTGCTCCTCGGAGTAGTCGTATCAAATAATTTAATAGGGAAAACACAAATAAGTACATAATTCTTTACTTATAGCACCCAAGTCTAGCGCTCAGAGGCTTTTTCGCTGTGCACCACTTGTTGTCTAAATGGCGCAGCTAATTGCTGGATAGTGAGTCCATCAGTCCTCATGTCTTTGCCGCCACCTATGTGCATAGTGATACTGTTTATCCTGCGCTTCTTGTACTACACTAGCATCACATTGGCAGGCTTAGCTTCCTGTTGTCACGACCCTAACTGTGATAGACTTTAAATCATCATTTTTTCTTTTGATGAACACCCTGTCTAATACCTCCTCAAACTCACCAGACCCTACTAATCTCGTCCCATTCTCTCCTCTTCTTGAGCTTCGAAGCGCCTTGTATGGCCGGTAATCACTCCAAATGCTCAAAACTGTCTATGATCCTGCATTATATTTATTATACATCAATGGACAATGGCAATGGAGTTCATTGCCAGAGGAAAATCCTGCTGCCCATAGAGTCGCAGATCCCCAGTCCGAACACGGCGTCCATTACAAGGCTGTCCAGAAACCAAAGTGCCAGTGCAACGATGGCACGGCACTGACACCCAGTCTGATAACACGCCTCTGACCATTCCATTCGTAATCTCGACTGTACTCTCTCGTCCACACGCTCGTTTGCCTATAAGTACGGACAAATCGTTTACTTGGCGCCAGCAGCCTCGGAGATCAGTTCGGTCTAGCTCGCTGAACTACTCGTTCCGCCCTAACCATCTCAGTTTTGTGAGTTTAGTCTGTTCCTTACACATGTTCGACGATTCAAATTACGATGCTCGTTTGGCCTTTTGACAGCGTCACCTGTGCGTCTTCCCAGTTCCAGTGTAAGCCATTTTTAAATTTCCCCATCTCTTCACCTCCAGTTGCGCTTTTAGTGACTGTGGCCATTTACTCAACCGCTCAAGGTCGCTCAGGATGAGAAAGGTTTTTCAGTTCTAGTTCAAGTTAGCTGGCTTCACCATTGAGCTAGTCGTACCTCATGCACAAGCCGCAATTATGACTGCTTGGTGACATGCCATCTTGTAAGTTTGATGTCATGAATGAAGGACAAAAACTTCGTGTGGTGGTCGGTACGTCCTGTGGGGAGGGTTGCCTTGTTGTGTTGCACAATGTTGCGCTCTTATTCTTTTGGCAGCACGATGGCATCGCCTATCGACGGTGGTTCTGAGCCTAGCCTTTAATTCAGGAACTCCACAAAAGAGCACAGTTGTCTACTTGTAGCTGCTGTTTTGGACTGTTCCGGAGTGTCACCGATTTGGCCATGCTGCACACCGCAGATGCTGGAAAATTGACCTTTCGTCTGTCAAAATACATTCTTTAAAAGGCCTTGATGAGATAGCCTGAAGGCACTTTGCGACATCCACGGCTCATATCGACATGCAAAGCTGCAGTTGCTTTCGTTGTAATTAGGGTTGTACCGCACTAAAATCCACTTCGTCAACACCCACCTTCTGCTCAGACATATGCAATATATACGTATGTGCAACGAGATTCCTAACCCTCCTTTACCGGCATCCAGTAGAAGCGCCTACAGGCTTTTGGCCGTGCACCGCTTGTTGATTGGAGCTAATAGCAGTGCTCGGGGACTCATCTGCTCTGATCATCCGCAGAGCAATTGACGAAACCCATGTTTCATTCAGTCACACACACAACAGTTTAGTGCGCCTCCGCAAAGCACGTTGGTTTACACCAGCGCTCCATCATCACTCGGCTTTGAACACACTCTGACTATATCCATTATCCACTCATAGCCGGAATGATACCCTGGTTTCATTCTTCTCCGAGGCCTGCTTGTTTCAGCAGCTATTTGCTTTTCCGAAATGACTGACCAGTTCAAGTGGCTTGGCTTACCTATGACTGGATAAAGTATCTAATAGCTGGATCTCTCTGATAATGCGCAGACCACAGCGATATATGTTGGTGGTTTGCCACGTTGCAGATCTAGTAGCATGTACGAAAGACAAAAGCCTAATGTTGTGGTCAAGTACGTTTTGCGAAGAGGGTTGCCCTGTTGCATTGCACTACGGTGCGTTTCTTTACCCGCCGCCTCCAGTAGCATGGGTGCCTTGCCCGTCGCTGAGGCTGGCCTTTGATACAGGAAATCCATAAAAGGGCATCAAGGTTGTCTGTATGTAGCTGCCGGTTTAGAAGTGTCTTGGTCTTGCAATTTATCTGGCAACGCTACAAAATACGGCGTCGCAAACCATTTTCAGGCTGCCCACTGCATTGTTAAAGCAATCAAACGAAAAAACAGTTTTTTCTTCGCCCTTGTTTTGTAGCGTTGCCGGAAGAATGGCACAAATGCGACATTATCTCGTTGAACACAAAAGCGAACGACACTGGAGAATATGAGTGTCCTTATCAGGCAACACCATGTAAACAGAAAGTTTTGGAGCGTTTATCGTATAACCTCGCACATCCGGGACCCTCATAACACAGAAAACTTATTGACAGACTTTGGTGCTTTCTTTTCTCAACAAGCATTTCAATGAAAACATACCAATCCAAAGAGCCGAAAGGGTCTCGGGTCAGTTATACTTAATGCTTCGCTTTAATAACTGGCGGAATGTGGAGATTCGGGAAGTGTAAACCCCACTCAACCTGACTTCCGCTTAGTGCTCCCTAATCAGTGCTTCGCTGATCCTTACAAAACAACAAAGTACAATTGATGCAAATAGTCCCCTAAGGTCAGGTCCCCCATCCTTACATGAAGACAGTTAGATCGGATTGCTTCGTTTTCGTCCTGAGAAGCGCTAGTAACAGGTCTACCAAACCAGAAGCGCGGTGGCGTTTACTAGAACACATGCACTCAGAAGCCCTCAATGCCATAAGGTGTTTATTTTCTACTTCCTAGTATTATCCAGCGATCCAACTGGGGGGCGGCAGACGGCCAAAAGCATTGTCCTTTAAAGCACTGAAGCTAGCAGCAGAGGCGTTCAGCTTTATTGTGAGTGCGCATACAGCACTTATCTTTGGTTTCCTTGCTCACGAGTGGCCGCTGGGGCTCGACAAACCAAAATACTATTTGAGTATTTCGGGTAATCTAAATTTCTTCCACTTATTTAGCACTCCGTGTCCAGTAGGCTTCATGGTCGGCGCACACAGTGTTTTACGTGGCGTCCAATAACTCGCCAGGCTGAAGTATGTTCGGGATCGGCGAAAACATTAGTTTGAGTTGCAAGTAGTGCCACCGCTCTGTCTGATACCCAGTTCATGAGCAAATCAGGTATCGCTCAGCCACGGGCGAAACTTCCAGCGTTGTGCAAGGAAGTGGGGACCGAGTTCCGGTAGGAATTAAATCATTGGGGCATAAGCTTTGAACGCTAATATCATGCCGCCGACGGCGACCTTGAGAGCAAACTGACACTCAATGTTATGGCATTTGAAAGACAATCCAGAACGTAAATTAATTTAACTTACGAGTTTATCGTGCCCTGGTTTGTTCAGCTGGTTTTCCACTTAAAGCTCGGCCCTGAAAAGATGACAGAGAAGCTATTCCGGGCAAGTGCACAAGTGTCTTAAAATAGGCCGCGACTAGCGTTAAATCCGTGCAAACTGCAACTGATGAAGATGAACACAGTTGCTCTCCGCGGCTAGCACGTGTTGGTCGGCACCATTTGACCAGACAATTCTGGTCGCATCAGGGGCTACTGTATGAAATCACTCTGCAGTCAATATGCAGCCAAAGCGGTCGTCTAATGTTATCTGTACATATCGAGTCCAATTTGAGTTGACCGTGCAACCAGGGTTCATGCGTTGAATCTTTCCACCGGTGCAGTCAAATCCGTCGTATCTACACACCGCTGTAATAGACCACTGAGTAAGTAATGTAGTTAGTCCCTGACTGTGACAGAACTACCATCGGTTGGAGCATAAGCAGACAGAGTATAATAATAAATAGGTTCATTTCACAAGTTGAAGTGGACGTGAAAATCACGGCTCCTTCAGAGAAGGTGCCGGACGAAAGGCACAGATTTGGCAATCGACGGATATCCAGTCAATCACTGATCCTTCCGCCCGGCTACTGAAATCGATGACGACCGCTGCAACAGCGCCCTCTGGATTGATAGAGGGTGCAAAAAGAAGCGCGTGAATAGTGAGGATACACCGATCTTGCATCTTGATTTCTCGTTTCTGATATATAAAATACACCAATGTCAAGCTGGTTTGGTCCGTTGAGAAGAGTAACTTGCTTGCTTCAGAAGACAGATGGGTCACCTGTGTTAGAATGCAGTTTTCAACTGGCCAGTAGATTATGAATCTGAGACCGGTGTACGAAGAACTGTCTAACGAATAGTGATCTGTTGGGCCTAGCTCGAACTAACAAACCCCAAACGGAAGTAAGCGTTTCTTCAATACTAGAGCGCATTATACGCAAATGTGTTTATGGTCCATCTGATGATGTGCTCCGCAGTGCACCAGACACCCGCGTACAACATCGCATTACCCCTCTGCTTGACGCGGTAACTCACAGCCGCCGTTAGCCAAAGTGTGCTTGCTCTGAATACTACCATTCCACTCCCATTGTCCCATTGCAAGCTGTCATTTTCCCATGCCTCCTTTGTGATCAACCTCCACCAGAGTCTGCTTGCTGTTTGCCTGTCCGAAGTGACTGAGTTTTCTTACTGACCCGGCTTTCCCCCCGATCGGAAAAAAGATCTAATGTCTGGAGTGCTTTATTAATGCACAAGCCGCGTTTAAGACTGCTTGGTGGTTTTAATCCCTGCAGATCTGGTAGCATGTACGAGGAAAAAACCTCGTTTGGTGGACGGGTACGTCCTTCAGAGAAGGTCGCCCTGTTACGTTACAACATGGTGCGTTCGTATACCCGCCACTGCTCCACTAGCATGGATGCATCGCACATCGCCGGTGGTTCTGAGTCTGGCTTTCAATTCAGGAAATCCATAAAGGATCACTGTTGTTTTGTGTTTGTTGCTGCTAGTGATAGACTCGTCCCGGTTGAGTCACTTATCTGGCAATGCCACAAACAACAGATGGCAAAAAACGGAACTTTCATCTTTCAAAAAATCCTTTTAAAAACGCTTGAGATCGCCCAGAGATACACTACAATGCTGACAGCTCACAATGACATCGAAGGCTGTAGACGCTTTTATCATAATTGAAATTGCACCGCACAGAAGCCCACCTCGTCAACCAAACAAAACACACGCCTATCTACTGCTCCCAGGGGTGGCCACATACGAAAAGGAGTAATATGTACGCAATGAGATTCCAGAAAACAGGGCTAGCACCTAAAGGCTTTTTCACCATGCACGACTAGTTGATTGAAGCTGATAGGAGTGCTTTGGGGACTTTCACTTTCTCTCCTAGATTATAGTATTAACCAACTCGCGGAATAACCCCCAGAAATTCTAATTAATCATCCCGGAATTTTTACCCCGTCAGTTTTAGCGTTTCATTTCCCTTACCACATCACCTCCCTGTGTACTTATGAGGCGTTTTTCTGTCCCCGGTGCTATAATAGCTTGTCTTGGCATGTTTAGACAGTCATTGATGGCTAGGCTACTAAGTAAACATTTATCTCCATCCTGTCCCATTTGACCACTTGCCGTCACCACCCTAATAGTGGTAAACGTTCATTTTTATTCTCTATTTTTGGACTTACTCCCATCTGACCCTCTTAAAACTCATCAGGCATCACTTATCTTATCCCATTCCCTCTTCTTCCAAAGCTTCAACCTTCGGCTACGCCCGATTCGGTCGCCCTGTTTGGCTGTTATCCACTCCATCTGATCTGTGCTTTACACCAGAAGGAAACTCGATCCGGACCGAAAAACACCTGCGACCTCACATTGACTTTGTCCTACATCTGTGGATTTCCTTGGCTAACGCAAAAATTCCGCTGCCCATAGAACTGCACATCCCAAACCAATCACCTCAAACATGACGTCCTTCACGAAGTGGTCCAGAAACCGAAGTATGTCAGTGCAGTGATGGCATGGCACTGACATACCTAGCTTGATAGCATACCTGCAACTATTCACTTCCCACTTATGGCGATGTTCTCTCGCTCACCCGTTCCCTTACCTGCAACTGCGAACAAACTCTTCCCCTGGCCCTAGCCTCTTCCAGGACCCGATCATTCTAAACCGCCGGAACTTTTGCTTGCATATAAACATCTCGTTGACTTTCGATCTGCGATCTTTACAAAGTCAGCTATTTTCTATGCAGTTCGCGTTCCTTCATGCGCCTTAGCATCAACTCCCTCCTCCAAGAAACTTTCACACTCGACCCCACTCCAACATTAACACTACCGCGTCTCTACAATTTCAATGTACACCGTGAACATGAGATTCCTGTCACCATTTGTCCGTATTGCTGATTCATCTACTTCATCATCATCACTTACGCTCTTTGTGACCCTAGTCATAAACCCAACAGTCCGTGACCGAATAGGCCCCATCGGTGGTTTAAGACTTTAGTTTAGATTGGCCCGCCAGATCGTGACACTCCAGCTGCTGCACCAGATTCGATGTTCCGGTTCAGCATTTTTCGCAATTTGAAGTTTTCTTACCATGCGCCAGGCAGGGTGCCTCCCTTTTTGCCCTCTCTCTTTCACCTCTCTCGCCACCTTCAAATTTTAAAGATCCGATTTTGTCTATGCTTCATATAATCCTCCGAAAGTAAGATAAACTCCTGTGTGTTCCCATTCCGGTTTAGGCCTGGTCGAGTTAACACCAAATATTGCTTACTGTTCATGACGTTGTTTTTTCACGCACTCCTCAGTACCCGCAAATCCCCTAGCTATGCTTTATACAGAATGTAACCGTATGATCATGCCTGACGGTATGCCACCTTCTAGCTGGGAATAAACATTATTATTGTTATCTTTGGGATGGAAATCGAAGTGGATCGTGACTACTAATGATGATATGGCAGCGACTGTTGAAGATGAGCACAGGAACGCGGGAGGAAAGATAAAGAGGGCGTAAAATGTGAAACTGGTGGCTACCACGACTACCTTCGTTTGCAGCCACACTGAGTTTGTGGCCAAGGACACTGATGTTATTGGCAATCCTGAATAATTTGGCGAAGGGTCTCCTTTATGCTGCGCCAAATTATTGTACAGTGTTTGTGAAGCCACTTAAAGGTAAAGTGAAGAGAGTTATACTGGCAACCTTTATGGGCGCCGCAGGTGGCAAAGCTAGAGAAAAATGGATGCACTCTGCTGACAGCTTTCGAAAATTGCTCTATCGCGCTTGAGCTAGGGGATCTCCTACCTGGCTGCTTTGCCAATATAGTTTGAACAATGGGCGAAGTATAACGTTAAAAGCTGAGAGAATAAGCAGATGTAGAAAGGTTGCGGATGAAGTGGACCACGTACGGCAGTCTTGACAATTATTCAAAAACTCATAGATGGTTAGAACTACACATTTAAGCCTATCAAACTAAAAAATCTGGGCTAAGCAGAGGTCCGGGTCGTCTTCTGAACAGCGGTAACTGCTCGGGCTGCTATCTCAAGTCGGCTTTGGGTTTCATGCTCCACACTTCAGTCTAACTCCCTCGGACGAGCCCGTTGATGTTATGGTGAAACTACTATTCGGTATGGCCTGAGATACACCTTAATCATTTTTTGAAATTGACATCATTCATCGTGAGCACTGATCTACCATGAGCTTACAAATTATCTAAAAAGTAGTGAGCATCCGTGTTGCGGATGCCAACACCAGTACCATAGAACAGTGTAACGGCTTATAACAGCGTTTTACATATGGCTGCTCTTTCACGGCCTATTTACTTAATATTTGTGGTGGAACAGGATCTTAATGTAGACGCCGTCCGCTCTACATGCTTTACGCACCCGCGCTCATTTGAATCTTCCAACAAATCTGAACGGGCTGTCCCATGGCCAGCCCAACTGGGTATATCGAGTGCCTCGCTCAATCGGTTCAAAAGTGGTCTCTGTGCAAGTCTTTTCTCGTTGTGACGGGTGGTGCATTTTCCGATCAATATCACCTAAACCGGTATGTCCCAAAATTCAATCTGATCCGTCAAACTGCACCATTTTTATCTGTGGCCTCTTTCCACTAGCCCGAGCTTCCAGCTGCTCGACCCAACAGGAAAACCTGAGGAACTGAAGCGATTTATTCACATAAAAGATACGAATGCTTTACAATCCCGCCACGAAATGTTACGTGGCTGGTCTCTCACTAATCTCCTGTAACTCCAAAATATGACACAACATATTCTAATGCCACTCGACCAGAAGGGCAACCCAGAACGACGTCAACTTAGTAAAAGAACCGAGGCCTGGCACCGATTGTGCTCTAAACACAAGAAGTAATAAATTAATAATAAGGACGTCGTTCATAGAACTCTGCTTCCACCGAAGTGCCCCTGAATAGTTCAGCATATAAGCTTTCAGCTAAATTGCGCAATCATCACCAGGCCACCAGTTGAAGGATTTACATAAATACATTATTATTATTATACTTGCATACACACATATATGCCTACCCACTTACCTACCTACCTACCTACCTACAAACATACATACATACATACACAAATACATACATACATACACAAATACATACATACATACATACTTACTTACTTACTTACTTACTTACTTACTTACTTACTTACTTACTTGCTTGCTTACTTACATATATACACATACTATCAGATACCGTCCAAGGATTTATAGTTGCACGCAAATCCTTACAGAGAAATATGGGAGGCCTAAACCTCAATTTTTGCAAACAGAGGTTTTAAAAATAGGTTTAATCTCCGATGCCGTGGGCCTTATTGTGACTTAAAACTGATCCCCCAACGACCTGCGCCATTCGCACAGGATAACACAAGAGCACACACCCACTCTGTCGTGAAAAAAACTTCTCAACCAAAGTACCAAATACCCGTAGGCCTTTCTCAGCCATACTTGTGACGGAAGAGAACACATGTCCACTGAAACTTGCGTTGGACCTGTTTTTTGATCGCCTCAAGAATCGGTCATTTTGAATGACTGACTGCACAATATCGGTGTACTTCAGCACCCATTCGGTATACTCCGTATTCTCAGCCAGCAGAGAGTAAACCTCTCCTACTTGCCGACCCCAGAAGTCCTTTAAGCTGCCTTGTTCCTACAAATGCCTGACAAATAATTAAGCAACACCTCTGATCTGCCCTGGCATTCTTTTACCTTTGCAACCACCGAGAAGCTACAGAAAAGTGGACAAAAGTTTAAAGCTACAGAAATCAATAATGTGATGAAGAGAGAAAGATGCAAAAGTAATCATGTAGTTTTATTGCCGACAATCGTGTTGCTTTGCAAAATTTTTTGACCTCCTGCCGACCACCAGTGAGTCGTGCCGTGAAGCTTTGAACGTGGATATCCACTAGATGTTCAAGAATTCCACCTAAGGTGTAAAATATTAGTCTCTGGCTTATCCACCGGGCCAAATTTGAATGAAAAACAGAGAATTATCAGTCGCGCACCATGCAGCGAGCATTTTTACATTCCTTTTCGAGCATCGGCATAGGACTTTGTGATTGTGTTACATTAGGTTCAACTTCGGCTTTTGTCGACTTTGTCCGGGTTGGCCAGCACAGCACTGAGACACTTTTCTAGCTCAAAGGAAAACAACATATTCACCGAAAATTTCGTTAGGTCACCATTATCTGGCTTTTGGCAACTATGAAGCAACAGTGTCGTCGCCGAAGGTCACTGGCAGATCTAATCTCACTGACATAATCACGATAAGCGATAGGCCGCACCGTGACGACCTATTCACAGCTTCCATATCCACTTGGCCTGTGATCTGCATCTACAGAGCTCCCCACCGAAAAAATAATACCCGCTGTCTTACCTTGGCTTTGTTCTACCTCTGCGGATTCCCTTGTCAACCCTGAAAAATTCACGCTCCTTAAGGAATTGCACATCCCAGCCCATTGACCTTAATTGTGACGTCTGCTAGGAGCTGTCCAAAAGCCGAAGTATGTCAGGTCAATGATAACACGGTATTTCTATACCCAGTCTGACAGCACACCCGAAACTATTCCCTTCCTACTCTTGACCGTGCTCCTTCGCCCACTCGTTCTATTATCTGCAAATACGAACAAACTCATCAACCGGCCCCAGTCGCCTCCGGGGCGCGTTCAAATCCACTGAACCTTTCGTTCCGATTTAACCATTTCGGTGTAATTTTAGTCTGTGCTCCTTACGAATTGAAAAATTTTCTGTATAGTGGTGTTGCCCACTCCCTCATCCAAGGAACTTTTACACCCAACTCCACTATAACAGCGACACCAGTGAGCTCTACACTTTCATTCTACACCATGATTCTGAGATTCCTGCCACCATTCATCCGCATTGCCACTCCCTCTACTTCGTCACTCTCACTTACGCTTTTCGTGACATTGGCCATAAGCCCAGCAGTCCTGGGCCGCGAACTTTCAGCGGTGGTTTTAGGTTTCAATTCAGATTGACCGACTGGATTACGCCAACTCCTCTGCTTTACCAGATCCGTTGTTCTTGTTCCTCTTTTTTGCAATTTGCTGTTTTTTATCGATTAGGGCAGGATGCCTTTTGTTTTTCCTACTTTCGTTTTCTTTTTGCCCACGAACTTCAAATGCTCACATCTGCATCGAACAAGGCCCACTGTTTATGACGCGGTCCCTTTTCCGTGCAACCCTCTGTACCCACAAGCCCTACCAGTCATGCTTCTAGTCTGATTGTAACCGAATGAGCATGCCCAACGATATGCCACTTACCAGTTGAGAATAATAATTAGTATTATAACGTCGCAACGCAAACACCTGGCAACAAAGTGGTAGTGAATAGCATGAACTTTGTAGCCTCGCAGTTAATACGCCTTCGCTCAAATTGGCCCTTTTTGTTTATCCAGCTAACGCAATGGACATCACTGACTTTTTGCGGTAGAGCCGCTAACATGAATGCTCTGAGGGACGGTTCGATGACACCAGCCAACTTGATCCACTGAAAACTTGAGGTGCCATAAGAGCCTTTTCCGAAAAACGCCGCTTTTATCCACAAGGCGTCCATTGATTTCACTTGTGTGTAAAGAGTAACTGGAATGCTTCGCACAGTGAAATCTGTAAATACACTGTGGTGCAGTTTTTGTTCTGCAAGCAGACCATCTATGCAAAAAATCAGTACGGTGCTTTTTGCTGTTGCCTAATATACTTGATAAACGGCTTCTAGTGCGAGGTTACAGCGTGTACAAACAGATGAGAATATGATTGTAGAACAATTAAAAATGCCAGAAAGACGAAGCATCTTTTTGGAGAAGCCTACAATGAACAAATATTCCTCGCTACTGTGAAATATGAACAATGTGAACAGAACAAATGAGTATCATGCGGTAACTAGAAAATCCACTGTCCTGCTAATAAGTAGATAATCCTGAGAGTCGTAATCAATAACTGTACTAGCGGCAAGCATTATTGCCTACAGCATTGAGCACAAGCTAAATTTATAAAAGTTCTGAGTGGAGCTTGCCATTTGGGCCTAATCTGCAAAATTGAGACATGCCATCCTCAGCGACATCCTGCTAATAACCCTACTCCCCGGAGTCCCACCGTATTGTTTGTCACGACGACGAACTTTGCATCACCAGGCGTTAATGTGTCTTGATCTGAAACGATGGGAACTGATTCTCGCTGCATTGGTGTGACACCATACAAACAGGGGGTCTGATCTCTCTGAAAATGGTCCAGAGAGGCAATTATCTATTTGAATTAGGTTGTCAAACTTCGTGTTGTTAACGGAAAAGCAAGAATATTCTGTTTCGGGGATTTTGTCGCTCAGAAAATTAACCTAAATCTACTTTTGTCGAATCTGACGGCACGTTTATTCAATGTTCCTTATCGGGTGACTTCTGAAATTGGAATGTGTTCAAGCAGATGTGCATTCACACGCATGTGTCGCCATGTCAGGCTCACGAGTGATGATTGCACCATCCCCATCTTTTGGTCTTGAAATGAAACACACGAGCGACTTAAGACAACTTGGGACAATTTTTTGATTAACGGATATACCCAAAATCTGACTCACGGTCTCAAACACTGACGGAAGCATCCTTCTTGCTGAAACTGAGGTTTGCTTGCCGAGGGAAGGATATCTCGTCCAGACGCCACTTCGTTTGATCATGCCTCCGGTGGGGTGCCCTCCACTACCTTGGAGATGAACCTATTATTACTATGTTCCATTACGTGAAAGGAGCAGCACTTGCGCTCATGCACCACCTCCAGTAGATTGCAGTTGTTGCAGAAATTTTATATGGCACTTGGGTAGCAGAACACACCAAAAGCTCCCATTTTCTTTAGCGTCTTTACAAAAAACGTAAAGTACAACTTAGGTGAGCACTGTAAAAACCTGAAAAGGTGCAACTGTCTGGTTCTGGGATCTCAGTGGTTCTCTTAAGCTCCTGAAAGGCGGTACTTCACCGAAAAGAATGACAACCATATTTCATGGTATTCAACATTTCCAGAATAGCCAATACCTCACAGACTTTCCCATGTCTTCACACGCATGTCAAAGGTCCGTAAGTTGGTATGGTCAGCAAGGTCTTCGAATGGGACTAAAAATATTAGGCCACGAACAGATCGCGAGGACCAGATCATTTTCTTTAAAAATAAAAGAACTTTGAAGAAAGCCGCACGGATGCATTTAGAAAGAATTTCCACCACAGTATTACCAAGGGCTTAAAGCGTAGGGAAAAGAGGGAGAGCAAAGACTGGAGGAAGAAAAATGAGACGCAGGCACGCCCTGCGATATTTGCGTCCTGTTCGACATTTGCCGTGACGTCCAATATATGTCTTCCATTCCTTTCCTCCAGAGGCACACTTCGGTTACCGTTCGCGTTCGCCAAACTTATCTTATGCAGTACATGGAAGCCGACTAAAGGATACCGTCGCTTGCGCATTTGCAGAGGGCTTCAAGAACAAACCACGATAGAAAGAGTGCCATAAATACCGTTCGTTCATGGCGAGGACTTGTCTGTCGATTGATTCAAAATCAACTATCCTGGACTTACCCATTCAGGCTACGGCATGCGATTGCATGGGTTGTCTTGACGTGACGTACTATTTCGGATCCTTGGACTTCCACGAAACAGACCTTTTTGAAAGTACCGCTTTCAAAACACTTTCTGTTATCACGATTATTAAAAAGCAGAAAACCTTAATTTCACATCCTCACCAATTTAGTCGGCAATCAAAGAATTATTAAAAAGCAGAAAACTTTCATTTCGCATCCTCACCAATTTAGTCGGCAATCAAAGGAAGCGTAATTTCTTGATTTTTTTTAGGTCCCTTCCTTGTTGTTCGTATAAGCTAACAGGATGAACTGTAAGCACCAATCTGATTCGGTGAAACTTTTGATTTCCCTGACGTCGAGATGTTGTCTGACGCCGATAAGCGGCGCCAAATCAGTGTCCGGGGGGTTGCACAGGTTGAAAACGTTGCAAACTTGAAGGCTTCTTTCAACAGACATCTTCATTTTGATGTTGTTAAGGACAGAAATATTGCGACGCCACGTGATTTCTACCATGCACTTGCACGTACCGTCTGGGACCACCTTTGCTCTCGGTGGATCCGAACCCAGCAGTTCTATCACAGAGAAGATCCAAAAGTGAGTTAGAAGCCGTATTCATACAGGCTATTTTTGCCCTTGGAGAGTGGTTTCTGACCATGTATGCTCCCCGTTAACACGAGTTTTAATGACACTGTACGGTCCTCATCAAATTAACTAGATTTCTTCATTCCATCGTCACTCAGTTTTACTCGAGTGCGGAGCTGACATTCCACCGCAACCCAGGGAAAAATTACGGACGCACAGATTGCTGTACCAGATGGACCTTTGTGAACTCCGGCGCGTGCCTTAACCGGATCACACAGGCTCATAGTACTCTCTTCGCACACTTGTTGAAACTTTTCCATCACTACGAGGCACAATAACACTTCTGCTCTAGTCGAAGTGTTTACTGTGAAAACGACCCATATAAACTACAAAACTTCCTAGGACAGAATTGCAGTGATTTTCTGGGAGGTGGTTTTAGTACCGATGGAGCGTTTGTACGGCTATATATGGAGTAATACTACTGGCAATACTAACAATAGTAATAAACTCATGGGGCGAGATGGCTCAAGTGGTTAGAGCGCGAATTTACTGACCGTAAGGTCCTAGGTTCGAACCTCACCTCTGCCTCTCGACTTCCCCTGTCTAGGCTTGGGCAACCTGGCAGTATCCCAGCCCTCGTGCTTCCTTCGGGCGGCATGGCAGTTAGGCACCGGAAGGGTGTTACAGCTGAACGATTGTTGATTGATTGTCAAAAGCGTGTGCCTTGGATGGCCAGTTGCAATGTAGGAGAGACACTGGACATCGCGTGGCGTTTTATGCACCTTGGAAGTTGTGCAATTTCGTAATGCACTACTCATAAGGTTGCTGAAAACTTCTTCGGCGGCCCGCGACCGGTTTCGCCTTTGTTGGGCTCACCAGGTAGGCTCAGTCCCCGAGTTTCCGTCAAACTTATGTCCTACCTTATGTTCCGACTAGCGTGACAGATGAGGTCAGTGCACGTATCTCTAGGTCTCTGGTCACGTTTTCTAATTTGAGGTACATGTGGCAGCAAAGGACTCATGCATTGTAGACGCAATAAAAGTGCTTATTTGACGGTAATTTTTCACTAATCTGGGGTAAGCTAGGCCGTCTGCGAACTAAACTTTCCATTTCGTGAACGGTTTTAGTACACACACACCTCTAGTGCAGCTATGACGTCACACGCGTATTTGTCTTGAGCTTTCAACAAAGGATTAAATTTGGAAGCAGATACCTCAGGCACGGTGCACGCGAAAAAAAGAAGTCAAGACAAAAATCGCAATGGGTCTAAAACATCCCTGCACACCTGCAGTTAATATGCCAAGTAGAATAACGGGGCCTGTATGCATCTGAAGTTTGCGGAACTCACTCGCCTTCTCATGTGATACGGCTGTCACTCCCCGGCGTTCATGGCGAAAATCCACCATGCTTGTATTTTTCTTTGGACTTCCTGACCCAATAGGATCCAACTTTCTGCTGACAGACGTGCTTGTTGTCCTGGACGAAACCATTCATGGATGGCAACAAACTCCCATGAGAAACACCCTTATGGTGTCCATGTACTCGAAGATTTTTTAGGAATAGCAGTCACCGGAGCACCTGTCACCAAGCACCACTGTAATGAAGTGTCTGCATCCCACCAGAAAGCATTTTAGTCACACTTGCATCTAATGTAAGGGCTGAAGCCCGCTAAAAAGCCGTCTGGGGTTGATTATGAAGTGCTTTCTGAAAATGTAGGTGGCATCATCCCTTCTCCGTCCATTCTCGAGGTCATTTCATTAAGAAAGCAGAGAAGATTAGAGCGGATCGGTTCTTCGCACTCGAACCCATGCAGTTGGACTGTGATTAAGTTGTGGCTTGTCAGGCATCTTTAGCACCATTGACGTTAAACTGGCAGACCTGTGGGCTGAAGCGATTCCTCGGTCCCCATTCGTTCTTATTAGCATCAAAGCTGTACATTTTTAGTCCTTTTACAACTACCATTCATTGGGAGACCTGTCAAGCGGTGCTACCGAGGGAGCCGCAAGTATATGTATTAGGGGGCCCCAGAGCCCCTAGTCCTGACCAAATCTCCAAACGAACACTTTCGGTCGTAGTAAAAAGTCATCTATGACATGTACGTCCTACCTAGCTACCTGTACTTTGCTCTGCTACGTATATAGTTTTGAAGCACTGAAACATGGCATACGCTTTCTCTTATTCTGCGGCCCACAGATCATCCTGGGAGTCCTTATATTCCCGACTACCCTTAGTGCTTTTTTCTGGCAGCATGGCAGCTAGGCGCCGAAAGGGTGCTACAGCTGAACGATTTAGTGCCGGCTTTGCACATATTGTGCACCTCAGGAATCGATCTAGCGTTTCTGGTCAACCTAGTCTTGCACTTTATGACACTCTAATTGAACCCTACTCCCCTTTTGAGGTGTAACCTTTTACTGCAACAGCCAGTGATGTCTATCTTGGATATTGTCCACTTTTGTCGCTTCTTGCGGTTGGCTTTTTGACCACAGCCTTCTCCTTATGGTGGGATTCCTTCCGATGTACGTTTTTCGGTGGGTTGACCTTGTCTGTCATCTTCAAGAGGTTCAACTTCGTCTATCTCGATTGTTCGCCTATATTTGGAGTGGGTGCCGTTTGACTTTGCTTGATAATTTCCGCACAATGTGTGATCATCGTTTTATCTAGGCGGGCAAAATATATCCGACACTTATCAGGCGCTTCCGCCCTAGTCATCCGCATTTCCCGCTGAAGCACTATATGATACTTCTTTAAAGTGGCGCGCTTATGCATCCCATCAATGTACTACGGGATTGCCAATTCCAATAAAGAGGCAGCCTGCTCCTCTTGCTGAAATAAGGCTTGATTGTGAATCAGCTCGAGTAATGCAGCCTTGAATTTATTTTGGGGGACAAACTCGTTTCACTTATTATTATTATTATTATTATCAACGACACGTCAGTGTTCTAAATTGATGTTTTGCTGCCGTACACTCAACCAGCGTGGCAGTTTGTTGTCATTCCCTCCTTCCTCTTTTCCATACGTTTAACCCCTCCCGAGTAATAATTTTCTCCGCGTAGGCCCATTCGTTTGGGCTGGCGACTCCATACATCTTGACAGTGATATCCGCTTGTCAGCCAGCACCGGCAGCCTCAGACATCTTGAAACCAATGTTTTAGTCCCAGGACCCGGCTTGTCTGGCTGCTTTTAATGTTCAGGCTGTGCGGAACTAAAGCACCTCTGTTGAACACATGCTGTGCTATCGGTGATGATGATGATAACTCTATGAAATCAACACTGGTACCAGGAACCTACCCTTTTCGAACGCTGCTGTAGACAGCCCGCCATTTGGACATGCCCTTTTACTCTGGTCGAAATGTGCCGGTCAACCAAGAAACCTGAATTCCAATGTACTATTTCGCCTCTAATCCCAGTATACTTAGCCCCGAGGGATTTTATCGACATCATCTCTGAAGTCAGCGTAGATTACATCTGCATCTTGTCCGGAAGCGTTGGCTTCGACCCATCACCCTATGCTCATCAGTAGACTGGCTTGGGAAGTGTGTTTCTGATGAAATCCATGTTAAGAGGAATCAAGTAATCTGCCTCTCGCAAGTTGCTTTTGTCTTTCTTCGTAACCTCGTGAGCCGGGGTTGACAAATGACTGACAGATGTGAAAATTGGGCTGACAGTTGCAGCCTCGGTAGTCACTCTTCGTTATGAGAGATACTGAAGAGTTTCGAAAGTGGAGTTGCTAGGATATTTGCCAGTTCCTTGGTTACCAAAAGATAGATGCTGCCAGGTCCATGCGAACTGTGAGAGTTTGGTAACTGCAAGAACTCTACGTCTCCCATAATCATTTCCTGTTTAAGAAACGTACATGGAGGAATTGAGGGTCTTGCCGTGCCCTGAGATCTATAGAACGCTTATTTGTTTGCGAAAGTGTCTGTTTTACCACCAGACTCATTCATTCTTCTGGTTGTAAACAGTTTGAATAGTGCTACTGACTAATATATTGGCGAAGGTAGGCAACAAAACGTCCCGGTGTAGTTCCAGACTTCGTTCTCAGTTTCTGTTCAAAACCATGGCGCCTGGTAATCCTCATAGCTTCACATCATTTTCATACGTTTGTGGTAGTTGTAGCCTCCTTTCATTGCTTCTGGGAAACACCGGGCGCCGTTTCGCCTGATGTTTTCTCCGAGTTTTCCGTCCCACCATGGAGTGAGGTTGCACCTCCCACCTGGGGGCAAACTCCTGGACAATCCTCAGGATCTAACCTTTTACATGTTCCCACAGAATGTCCGCGTAGTCTTCTCCCCGATCGATGAGGTTGGCTGCTGCTATCACTGACAAACAGACGATATGGTTTGTTTCCCGCTTACCTTATTGATTACTGCGTTCTATTTGATGGCGGCAAGCGAATTCTTCAATTTCAACAGCATGCATGTATGGCTTTTGACGGGATTTTTGAATGCCAACGAATATGATACTTGGTGCGAGGATTCATTCATCTGAGAGCCTTCTTTCTGTCAGGAAATAACCTTTAGGGAGTCATAGCTTAGTCTCTTGCGGTTTATATAGTAAACATTGCTGGTGACCGTCATGCTATACATCGCCTTAGCTTAACTGGTAAGTTCCGGCAGCCTTGCAAGGTTAGGTAAGCTAGGGTGCTTAAAATGCACATATGAGTGGTCACTGTTATACACCTCTCCACCAGAATGTTGGGTTAATGCGCCACCGAAATGTTGCTGTTCCCGTTTATTGAACGGTTTTGTAATGCTTGAATTTTTACTAACTGTTACGACCCTTTATGAGATAAAAACGCCTGGACGAATTCTGTATTCTAGCCTCAAGTGGATACACTTCAGAAATATTTTAAACTGGGGTCACAGCATCCTTATACGGATCCAATGCCGATCAAAATGTGGATTGCGGTTATCCAACAGCAAACATATTTGTTGTACTGTCTGTGGAGCCATCCCAGAAAGTGTATTGTTGCCAAAATGTCCTGTTTTATCTTGGTTTGCTTCTTCACTGGTGCTGTGAAATATATCGTTCTTTGAGGGAGTTGAGTTAGCCCGTTCGAGTGTTCATGCCCTCCCACAAACACCATGCCTTGTTTCATCGGAAAAAATAGTCTGAGGTGGAACGTTTCTCCTGGATGATAACTGAAGCACCAGTTGTTCGTATACTTCTACAAGTTGTCACCACATCCTACTGATAAGTCCCGTATGAGTCAGATCAACTTTGTGCACATATCCTGAACCAGGTCAGCTACTTGATCTTACCACAGTTTCTCCGTCGTTCTACAGTGCCTCGTCCCCCAAATGGCTGCTGATACTGCCTTCTGTGGAACTTCACAAATTTACTGGAGACTATTACGTAATATCAACCCCCTGACCCTTATGGTGGCCCTTTGGCTCATTTCTGACCGCATTTCATTTTTGAAAGCAATATTATTTTGTCCTTTACGAGCCCGATGGGTTGTTTTTCGTTTGTCGCTCGTACCAAGCACATACGAGATGGATGTGTGGAAAAACACTCGTACAAACAAGCGGATAGTAATCAACTTCAAAATTCACTGATCCAAACAAACAATGCAGTCATCAACCTGCGACCCACAGCCTAATCCAGAGACTGCATCGTTACTGATGCGACCGGCCAGCTCTCCAGTTCTAAAGACTAGCTGAGTAATTTGACCAAAAATGTTCGGGTTTGATCGGCTGAGAGAGGACGCACAGACTGTGCGTCCGCTATTTACTGGAAGGTTTCGGGTTCAGGTTTTCTCTGACCCTCTGATTGCTCTTAGTTTACCCTTTAAAGCGTTACACCATTCCAATCGTATATCCTGTGGGTTACAGAATAGGTACACAGAATAGATGCGGGACCCCGGTGCTTCGTGCCGCTTTGAAACCAGATATCTCATCTGCTTTGGAGATTTCTGGCCATGTTATGGGCGAATGGCATGTAATACACAGTTGCAAATGCTGTTTAGCGCTCTTTCAGAGAGTATCCGCTTTCATTTTTCGTTTCGCGAAGGCACTTTATCTTCAGAGAACCCTCAAACAAACTAGAAGATGGTGTTATTGAAGTTCCCCGTGCGGGACAATGTTCATGTGTGCCGAAAACTTGACAAGCCTTGTCCCCTGTTTCACTAGTTTCAGTGCAGCACCTGGACATTGTCCGCGAACCACTTGACTGCCAGCATGTTCATTTTTAATGATTCAGCTGCATACTACGCACTAAGGCTAAGCATATTTCAGTTGCTACAGATTCGTCCATCAATAGCAGAGAGAATAAGGAGGAGACAGCCGCGTCTCTTCAAAAACTCCGCATCGTTGTCGTTTCCTGATCAAGGAGACTTCCTACAGCTACGCATCGAGGACGGCAGCAGAAACTCCATTGGCTGTTTGATTTATCCAAATCTGCCAATGTCACTAAATGTTGCGCATTGCTCCGGTATTATTATCCGGGAAAGGGGCAGTTGCCAGGAGGATGAAGTTCACTGCTTAATGGCTTCACATTCCGTCGACACACAGACACATCCTTTAGGTTGTTTGCCCCGACACATTGCCGATCGGAAATGGATGTCGGGCTGACGGAGTACGTGGCCCATCCAGCGTGGTCTACGAAGTGTGACAAGTGGACAAGTTGTTTTTCCGAAAACCATATGCTGTATCTCTGCGAATATTCCAACCATACCGGGGCAATGCGTCAAACACGGAAAGTCTTCGTGCACCTGCGTAAACGTCTCCAACCCATAAAATAGTATAGATCGAACTACTGCAGATTAAGCCACTATCGTGACAGAAGCTACTCTGACCTTTCCTTTTCGAGAAGCAATTGTGTTTCCTGCCAGTCCGCCTGGACCCGTGCAACTGTCCCCGTGAGTGAATTTGTTTGGACGTTGATTACTCCGTAGGTATGAGGCTGAGATGTGAATACAAAATGTCGGTGTGCATGGAAAGTCAAATTCTATTATGAGTGAACTGGAAGCGTGAGCGACACGATCTCCGTGGCATCTGTTAGTCTTTTGTTCACTGTAACGTCTCCATCAAACACTACCTCGTATTATCTCTCTCCAGGATCTTGTAGGTGTCAATGCAGCAGTGTATTTGAGTTTATTCATGCATGAGGTTGGGGGAATATTGAAGCCTGAGCCCTAATTTTCAGCGATGGGGATTCTGTTTTTATAAGGTCTCAGTTCTACGCTGAGAGGTCTGCCTATGGATGGAATGTGAGATTACATATTGGAAAGAATCTGAGGTCCGGTAACGAGACCATTCTGATCCATAGTAGCCGTGGTGCAGAGAACATCCGTGTTGCGAATAAGAGTAATGAGTGTGGACTTCACCTTTGTATGCAAGTAGATTGATCCTCACGGGTGCAGGGTTGGAGAGGGGTGTGCGAGTATATACGAGTCGATTAACCTCAGACGTTTCTTGCTAACCTATAGTACTTGAATAGCTCAGCACACAAGGCGGAAAGTTGCAAGGCAAAATTACGAATGAGCGAAAGTAATAGGCCTGTTGGGGAGGCAGGAATGGGAAATAAAGAGTAGTGAGCTTTGGAGGTTGAGGTCAACTATCGAAGCGTGTGCTCCCGTGTAACGTGGTGAACGGATACGGTAGATCGATGTTTCAGTGGGTATCTAAGAGGAGGTTCATGGTGAGCTACCTGGCTGCGTGATGACATCTCCTCGGACCGCTTGTAAGCACACTGGATGCAGGTTAAAAGGTAGACGACACTGTACAATGACGTAAGAGACCAACCAGGTCAGCATGCGTATGACGGGGATGCTCACTGGGTGTCGCAAGCGGTCCCGGGTGGCTTTTGTTGTGACGATGTACCTTGAGGATTTTGTAATAAAGGTAAGCATGTGTCCAGTTTTGTTGCTCTTATATCGCATGAAACAGCTAGTGACCAACCTGACTGTAGCAGTGCTTCTGACCATTATTGCGTTTTGCGGGTCATGACCTACATTTGCAGACGACATGCACCAGCACGGCTATAAGGACGTAATTATGTCTCTCACTGCCGAGTAGATAGACGTGCTGGAGCAACCGTACATGTTCGTAGTACAACCTAAAAGAATCCGACTCAGCTAGCAACACCGCGCGATGAGTTTTGTCGAGGAAAATCCGTTCTGCAAATCAGCTGGGAATGAGGAGACTCAGAGATGCAACCACATATATGCTGGACGGTTTTCGCTCTGCATTCATCACACTGGTCTCTAGAAGATGTCGTCTTTTGCAGAAGTTTGATTTTTGATAACTTCGCGTTTCAATCCTCGACTTTGTACGTCTGATGTCATGTATTATCCGAAATCTAATTTCCTCAATTTAACTGAAAAGATAAAAGATGCCAAGAACCCTTTTTTGTGTCAACCGCCTGTGTGGTTCACCCTGGTGTCAAGAGTTGCGGAACAGACGTGAGGTGAAAATGTGATCAGATACCGAAAAGTTTAGCTACACCAGTGCTTTTGTCCCTATTAGTGCTCAAATCAGGTGAGCACGGTAACAGTATCGGGGTTTCCCCACAGATCAGTAACCGGTTCCTGAAACTGGGAAATTTCAAGTGGGTGAGATAATTTGTGGTTGTAGACATCTGGTAACTTATTCAGATAAACACGCGACTACTAGTGTATAGTCCGATTGCTGTGTGTGAATAGTCGTGATCTTCATAGAGAAACTGATAATTACTGCGTCAGTTGTCTTCGTGAAGTTGAATACTCACAAGAGGAGTCTAACGACATAGTGTGCGGATGTTTCGCGCACAGCACCTAGTCTCTTGAATCATTCATTTTCCCTGTGAAAGTCTCTGCGGTTTCGCTTGCGTATTCAGCCGCGATCGGTGATCCTGATCCTCGCATTCTATGGTGATCGATACGAAAACCGGAAGTGACAGATGAATCGCGTCCATGCTTTTGGGGCCACACGAGAATGTATGTTTCCTTGAGATTCAGCCGACAGATTGCACGCAACACAGTCAAAACAGCTCCTTTGACGTATCGTTCCCGCCCCAAAGTTTACTTTTTTTCCATCCCAAACCGTACAGAAAGCTGTGACCCATTAGCTTAAGCGTTTTTCAAGCCCGACTGAACATACGTACCTTGTTCAGTTCGATTAAAAACTATCAGCTTTGTACCCACTGAATTTCTCAGTTCCACTTGTATCAGTATATATATATACATAGCTCCCAACCCAATATCCTCAATTAAAAGTCCACTGAAACCCCTATATTGACACACCAATTATACCAACCACCACCTCCAATGCTGAGCTATCAACCTCACTTCCCCAAATCATCGGTGAACGAAACTGTAGCAGCCAGAACCACTGTACGGTAAATATGCAGTTTTTACAGCGGCTTCTGCTGCTGATGATGATGATGATGATTATGATGGTGATAGCTGTCTCGCTCTAGAAAGTCCGCATGATCTCCCTTAGGACCTGGTTCTCTAGAGAGTGAACATTCCTAATTCATTCACTTCATCAGTCTCAGAGCTGCTGCAAGTTTTCGGGCATGTAGTGACTTAAACCCAAAAACTGTTGCAGGCTACAGATGATAAGCGTTCCCAACGCCGACTAAATTATTGTGGTAGTTTACAAACTTTAGGCGCAGCCCGTCGCTTAAAGTGCTTAGTAAATGAAGTGATATGAAATAATGATATAAAATAGATATAAAATAATTCTTCAGCTTTAAAACTCTTCCGGTGCCTAGCTACCGTGCTACCCGAAGTAAGCATCAAGACTGAAATACTGCTAGGTTGTCCAAGCTTAGACAGGAGAAGTCAAGATACCGGGGTTGGGTTTGAATCTGGAACATTCCGGTCAGTAAGTTCGCGCCCTAACCACTGAGTCATCTCAAACTCGAAAGTGAGTAGTACTGATAACTGGGGGTGAGATGGCTCAAGTGGTTAGAGCGCTAATTTACTGACCAGAAGGTCCGTGGTTCGTACCCGACCTCTGCCTCTCGACTTCCCCTGTCTAGGTTTGGGCAACCTGGCAGTATCCCAGCCCTCGTGCTTCCTTCTGGTGGCATGGCAGCTAGGAACCGAAAAGGTGTTACAGTTGAACGATTATTATTATTATTATTATTATTATTATGGTACCAGTAACTAGTTTGTGCTCACTTTGCCTATCCGGTTGAACATTCCCGATTGTGTAATCGTTTTATCATATAGCCATCTCCTTGTCGTCCATTTTTCAGCGGATCTACTACCTCTCGCTGGAATTCTACATGGGACGAACTCTGACGAACACTATGCTTAACGTTGACATTGCCGCGGCTATTGATGAGGCCATGTACCAGGTAACCGCTGTTTGTTGGTTCACGCCATTAGCAATTTGTTTGGCACAGTAAGCATCCCAAGAGAAGCGACGCGGTGGCTTTCTCATTAGGTTACTTTTCATGTGTTTCGCTTATGTAGCAGATCAGCTTATCCTTAGGATGCCCCGTCATTAAATATTGTACCGTTCGCACGATTCGGCTGGGCTATTTCTATAGTGCTATAAGTGGCAAATCTCGGGTGTGACGAACAGCACCCTTTCCATGTAGTAGCTGATTAGCAGGGGCCTTCGCTCTCCGCACAGCGCTGATTTTCGTGCAAAGTGAGGATCAACAAAGTAACTCGCGGGGAGTGAAAGTTCGCGGATTAAATCGTGGACTTTTGAATTTATGTTACGGACCCAATTTGACACCCGCTTGAGTCAATGAAAACAGACGCGACAGCTGATACTTGTCAACAATCCTTGAGTAGGCCAGCGTCATGCTGTGGCTAGATGCGAGCAATCACGAGTTACCCATAACAACGCCTTCATCCGTATTACACACAACCGCAGTAATTTCCGTCCATATAAATCGCCTCAGATGGGGCTACCTGTGGTTGGTCCCTTATAAATCCCTCCACTGATCATGTCCTTCTTAGAAGAGACCGCCTATTAAAAGGTACCACTTAGTGATTTACTGCATGTCGTATCTTGAGAGGAAACAACTTTACAACACGTTCACCACAGATGGTCTCTTTTAGAGCTTAATTCGATACAAATGCATCTTTGGTCCTTTTCAGTGGTCACCTCAAAAAGTTGTCTCTTCTGATGGTGTTCTTTCCAGATGGCATAATTTGCCCTGGAAAAGGTAAACAAACCATTAGACTTCACGCTAGCAGCTGCGTGACTTTCCTCAGACTACATAACCAAAGCATGTCATTTGGAGGACATAATGATTATCGTCATAAGTTTTGGGCTTCTTCGGTTTCCATACCCCAACCACCTCTCAACTATACCTGGGAAAACCGACCCCATAAGGGAGACCCAACCATCGGTTGATCAGTTGACTAGAAGTAGTGGAAGGTCGACAAATAGGACATTTTCTGCAAAAAAGAAGGCAAGGTTGATTTTGAGTGGTAGTTTCCAAACTCTGGTTGAATTTGCCGCATAGACGGTTGTGCCCCTTTAGAGAGAGACCATGCTAAGAGAGCAACCGATGGTAGTCTCACCTGGACGGACATTTTCTACTGAAATGCCCTTCATGGGTCAAATAAAAGTGATCTGTAACGAAATGGTCTCATTCCTGAATGAGACAATTGCCAAGCTCGGCGAACAGACCAACTGCCATCTGACCAACCGCCAGTAAACACACAAGAGCTACCTATATTTCGACAAATTGACAGTGTTACCACGTCTCTATTATTCACCATGATTGCATGGACACTGGAGCTTTACATAACCGCGATACTAGAGCTGTCTCTTTCCGAATTGACCATTTTCAGCAGAGACCAGCTCTTAAAAGAGACCAGTTTTGTTTGATTTCTTGATGCTTTTCCCACCCGTTACGTCCCTTTCAGAATAGACCGCCTTCTAGGGGAGACCATTTTGATCGAAAGCTTCAGGTGGTCCCGTGAAAGCGTGTTAAATATTTTAGACAGATCGACTTCGGCTGAAAAAGCACCGGTCCAGCCTGAAATGGATGTATTTCGAACAAATACGGCAGTTCCCCACCCTATAACGAACAATACTATTGAGGAACACAAAATATTGCACTTGTAAATTTGGTAGACACAGACGGTGACATGAGTGGGCTCGCGCGCCTTCTATTTTGCAGCACTATGATTGAGTTCAAAACGTTTCAAGTAGTCCCATAAGCAGGTTGCATAATCGTAGTTACGATGTAGGTTAGTTAGCGTTCGAACTGCATGCCCCCCCCCGATCTCGCAGCCTGAAGTCTTCTATACACTAGTGTAACAAAATGTTGCTGTCGCGGCACAATAAACTCTTCTTCTAGTGGTAAAATCTTCTGGCCTCCGATGCTTGAGATGGTATAGCGCGCGCACAATTTTGGTTCATGCGATGCCTTTTTACCGTTCCATTTCGCGTTTGCAAATTGGCGACTTCCCAGCTGATTTGTAGGCGATAAGGCGAGTCATGAAAAGGAAAGGTTTGTTAGGTTGCCACAATAATGCACTGGTTTCAATGTATCATTGTGTCATTATAAAAATTCGTGGTGGGCATATTATTATTCTCTATTCCATAGAGGGCGTTACCTCCAGGAAGAACCGCCCTCTCCAAACAAAGGCTGTTCCACGTGACTGGTCTTTATTCGTTGAGACTAAACGTACCTAGGATCCAGGTTATACTACAGAGAATTAAAGAATAAATAGACTTTTTTATGCTGAGTTTAGCGTTAAGCAAATATAGGGTTTGCTGATCGGATGACATGCTCCCTCGCCAATGAGCACTCAACCAAAAATCGATGCATGCGAGTTGTGTTTATCCAAACATGATCTACGTTGGTGGTTTAGAAATCTCGAAACAACCATGTGTTTTGACTGAACGAATGCACGCGATAAAGCCGCAAACTTTAAAATGCAAGGACCAAGTAGGCCAACTGGTATCGTTCCCATCCATCCCCGATCTGTTGAGGCAAACTTAAGACTGATTTGGATACCGCGGCAGCTTTACACAGTGTTAATTCATCCTTATAAACATTACCACACTGGCCGGTAGATAGCTGAGTCATAGCTTGCTGGCGCACGGGGAATCTGGAGGTCTTTATTTTCATCTATGCTGTGTTAATGCAACGAAGCATTACTACTGAACACTGACATGCTGTTAATGTTGGTGATGATGAATGTCCTGCATTGGATTAAATACACGAGGTAACCATATCAAAATCGGGAAATAGCGGCGTTCGTATGCTAGAACTTTCGAGCATTCCGTGAAAGACAAACTTAGCAACGAAGGTATAATTTTGAATTGAATGCTAATGGAAGAATCTCAACGACAGAATCGTAAGAGGGCGGTGCCAAGAATATGATCTTTAATCAGGAGGGCGCTTGAACCGGCACTATTATATGGGCTGTCAATCACTTCGTTCCGCCAAACTGTGCTGGAGTTCCAGGAACAATGTTAGCTTCAGTGGCGACCGAAATCCGCCTCCAAGATATTTTAATAAAGCGAACAACTTCAAAGAGAAGCGATAGGTGAAAGGTTAATGGTTAATCTAATTCTTTTGGTAGTTATCTGGTGTGTTGTGCGATTAGTCTGCCTTCCTCTTTCAGATGAACATGGGAGAGTCTTTAACTGCAGTTACTATTGAATCTACAAGCCTTATTTGCCAATACGTTATCCAATACGACCGCATGAGAGCATTTCAACCCACAACACACGTTCCTTTTCCTATAAGCTGTGTTCATCTCTCTAATACGATCAAACTTGCTTATTAGTGGTTCCGGTGATTCGCTCGGGGCTGAGAAAAAATGGGAAACTATTCATATATCATGACGTTTTGACAGATAATTCCGGGTGTGGAAGAATATTGGATCGACAGAAAATAGTGTTTTAGCGCTTAAAACACGGTTTCTCGCCTCTAATTAGCTTCAGGTAGATTATCTCACTGAAGTCTCCCACATTCGCGAGATGGCTCAAGTGGTTAGAGCGCGAATTCGCTGACCGGAAGGTCCGTGGTTCGAACCTCACCTCTGCCTCTCGACTTCCCCTGTCTAGGCTTGGGCAACCTGGCAGTATCTCAGCCCTCGTGCTTCCCTCGGGCGGCGTGGCAGCTAGGCACCGGAAGGGTGTTATATTTTTTTACATTCGCCTTCCTCTGATACACCCCACTCCCCAAGGATCCTATGGACCGTTGGAAAGACAACTGTAGTCCTGTTGAGTGATGTTCGAGAAAATGTATAAGCATCAGTGGTGAAGATACCATTTTTTGAGGCTGCTGAACAGCGAGTGAATTTTTGCTTAGCTCAAGCGAATGAAGTAGACCCTCAAGAGAAGACCTGTCCTCTTTATCCCGTGATAACCTCTTTTCGTGAAGGGAACTGCTGTACTTGATGTGAGAATTGGTTTCCTAATTACAGCTGCAAATTTAGGCGCCAATATACTAGTGTTTGTTTCCGATATAATTCTGGGAAAATGGAATAAATTTGGAATGCTTTGAGGCTGCCTATGTTCGTAGAACGTTTTACCTACTACCATCTTGCAATCAGCACCTGACAAAACTTCTCCTCTCATACTCTCGCCATCTTCACATAGCTTGGTCTTGATATTGAAGACTTGGAGGAAGTCGAATCTGATGCTGGTCTAGGTAACGGCGGTCTAGGTCGCCTAGCCGCATGTTTTTTGGATTCAATGGCAACGCTTGGGCTGGCAGCTTATGGTTACGGGATTCGGTACGATTACGGTATCTTCGAGCAGTTGATACGAGATGGATGGCAGGTAGGTTTGGATAAACCCGTTTAGAATGTTGCTCATTGTAAGAGCTATCCCGGTTTGTGGTCTTTGGTGAATTGTACTGGCCACTGGAGCGAGCTATGAGTTGAACGTTTTAGTTTGCCGAAGTTTCACTAACATGTATGGTGTTTTGTTCGGTTCTCAAAGGTGGAGGAACCAGACGAATGGCTGCGCTACGGCAATCCATGGGAGAAAGGTCGTCCGGAATACTGTTACCCAGTAAACTTCTACGGTCATGTTGAAGATGCGGGTAACGGACGTAAACGTTGGGTGGATGCCCATCCGGTTTTCGCCATGCCCTATGACACGCCAATCCCAGGCTACCGGAATAACACTTGCAACACTCTGCGCTTGTGGTCAGCAAAAGCCCCCAAAAGTTTCGATCTGAGCATCTTCAACACAGGTGATTATATTAATGTAAGTCTCTTTGTTTCTGATGGTAGACTTCCATTTAGGGCTGCTCGAAACTCTTACGAGGTCGTTCATATTGCCGAGCGAATCCAAGGTTCAGTTTTTCAACTGGTATGCCATGCACTGCGTGCGCCGTCACCAATCTAATTCCTGTTTGCACTGGACGAATTGTGTGACCAATTATTTTACTGATCACAAAATCGCGACCGAGGTCACTGAGACTCACAATATATCACGTGCTTTTCACCACATGTGCTACAGAGCGAGAAAAAAGTATGTATGTATCGTTTAGATACCTGATTCACGGAATACTATGCGTACAGCTGTTCATTCAAGTCCAATCTAGAAACAAACCAGTGCTTGTGGAAAAAAGTGATAGATTTTGTGGTTATCACGGGCGAGATTGGTTTCGGTTTTTATCAGGGATTCTTACCAGTTGTTGTACAAAAGTAGTTTGGTTTACGGTAGCCCACCATATAGTAGTTGCTCACAGGAACAGGGAATGATCATACCAATAGGACACGTGTTTGTAGAGAGCGAAAGTGCATATGTAACCAGAAATTCATTTGTGATTCTTCCATCTTGATAACGGTTTTTTGGTGACCGCTAAACATTCACCTCCAGCGCCCTCGCGTGACACCAGCCGAACCACCTGATCCGTTTCCATGACTTTTTTGTTCCGCTTTTAACAAGCGTTTGTTGGTTTCAAATTTCACTTGCTCGCGTTGTTGACAGTTTCTCCTTATTGGTTTCAATACTGTAGGCTGTGTGTGGTCGCAATCATGCGGAGAACATTTCCCGTGTGCTCTACCCTAACGATAACTTTTTCGAGGGGAAGGAACTGCGGTTGCGCCAAGAGTATTTCCTTGTTGCCGCCACGTTGCAGGTGAGTCCCTCGGTTCTCTGTATGGTGTTTTCTATGCACCCGGTAGTGATTTACAAGCTCTGTACACTTGTGGGTGACTAGACAGACAGCATCTGCTTTCGGAAGTTCTCCGAACCGTGTTCAAATAGATAGCCATATGATGATCCACTAATTCAATAAATCTCAACGGGAAAAAACCCGTTAAGTACTTCTCGAGACTTTTGGTGAGTACTAGGGGCCTCAGCTTCGAAGACCAGCTGTGTTTCCACTTCTACTTATTTTTGAGCTGTTTATGTGTGTCATTTTGTAAGAAGAACGTCAATGTATCCAAACTGGTTTCATACCCAAGTGAAGCTTTTGGTTCTTCCAGCTGGAGACGGCCCTGGTTCAAATACTGAGACTCAGTGGCCTGAGGCTTACCTACAGAGACCACTCGAAAGAGTAGCTGTCATATGCTTTTTCTTAACCGGAGAACTTTTTATCGCACTAAGGCACCTTGTACATGGTTAATCCGCCTCATCAACATCAAACCTGGCTGTCTGTTTTTATTGGACAATAACTGTCGCTGTTGCTTCTTCAATTTGCTACACGAAGCACAGCCTACGCACAATTACAACTGCCTCTATTTTGAACCGTCTTGTGGGAAGTGTTTTTTAAGTGGCTCTGTACTACTGACGACTGCCGTAGTATTTACACCTATTCGAAAAGAACCGACGCGACTCATATGCTAAAATGTCGTAGTTTATTTGTAATCCAACTTTAGATTGTGAAAACTCCTTTGTTATTGGTTGGATGTGAAACAACTAAGGGAATTGCGTTTTAGATGCTACGCAGTAGCAAGCGCCACTGAGAAGACTGTCCCACCTCCGACGTCCGCACCGGGCGTCTGGCAAGCCACCCCACTCTTCAGAGTAGTACCCAATAATAGCACCGTACTTTTCTGTTTGACGTTTATTCAGGATATTATTCGCCGTTATCGGGGCGGCGGAGTGCCTCATACGACGTTTGATGAATTCCCCAAAAAAGTGGCGATTCAGTTGAACGACACCCATCCTTCTCTCGCTATCCCCGAACTGATGCGCATACTTGTGGATCTTGAAGGCTTGAGTTGGAAGAAGGTGAGTTTTCTTACATGGCCTCTTTTTCTCACCGTGCTTTGTTTTTGCCACCACCTACGTTGTTTGTTTTCGCACTTCCTTACCATCTGACTTACAGGCTTGGGAAATCAGTTACAACACCTTCGCATACACGAATCATACCATCTTGCCTGAGGCACTCGAGCGTTGGCCCGTTTCACTTTTGGAGCACATCCTTCCACGACACTTGCAAATCATTTTCCAGATCAATGCAGAGTTCCTCGAGGTATGTTCATGCCTGTTCTTTTTATTCACGCAGTCATAGTGACACATTCCCCAAAATCTCTGAGGAAATCTAACTTTTTTGGTGGGAAAGTTCATACGCCTTTTCTGCCGTTACATAACCGGAGCATATGGTTTGAGGGGTGGCTAACAAGTGAAGAGTAGATTTTCGCAGTTATCCCGTCTAGATGTCATGATAGTGTTTGCAATGCTACGGACTCCCTCCACATCATTACCTTACCTCGCAGACTGTCTACCCATCAGTAGCAAAGCTTCCATACCCCCGTAAGCGCCTCAACAAGTTTGCCAGTTAGATTTCCAAACAGCAGAGGTTTGGGCCGCGTTTGTACCACTTTGTGACATCCTTACCAACCTTCGTCACAAAAACGCAGGGCGTTCTGGTCAGTCTTCAGGGAAACTCATTTGCTTCAAAGGCCGATGGTCCAAAGTTTCCAACTGTGTGCAAAGACTACACATCTCTGGTGCAAATGGTTGTTTCAGTCCACCATAGCAGTATTAGTCGAATCAGTGAAACGGTTTGATAACTGCTTACAGATGGCTGGTCACGGTTGTGGCGTGGATACCCGAACAGGGTCAAGGATGAGGGATAAATAAAACAAAATGTATTGCAAACAGACTAGGTGAACAGGAAGTTAACGTGTCCTCATTTCTGCAGTAACAATCCTGGCATATGTCTATCCGGCATCTACGCGCAAAGCATAACCAGGTCAGTTCCACTGATCGATAAGATTGCAAGCTATTAAGCTATTTTATTGAATCCTGTGACCAGTTAATGTCCAAAAAGTTCGTTGCTGGCGCGTGTCCCTAAACACGCGATATGGCATTTCCAGAAAAAACTATCGACGGTGCGAAATTTGACGTCACTTAACGCGATTCGCTCTGTAAACATTGCGGATGACAGTCACCCATGTTCGAAGATCTGTTCGACGAAATTGACGGGTTTTAACGCATCGTCGAAGCGTCTTTCTTGGCAGGATCAAAAAATTTATCCACGTACTCTTTGTCCGAGGCATCTTCAAGGGTTTGGTCACCGATGTTTCAGAACCGTTGCTGGAACCAACGAATTCGGAATGGAGTGATTAGGAAACAGGTATTGGGTGAAGCAGAACTTACTTCACTCGAAGAATGCGTCCAGTTCTGCAAGCTAAAATGGCTGGGCCATGTGTTACGCATGCCGAGTTACCTCCTGCTGAGACGAGCACTGTTTTCCACACCTAATCTGGAGTGCTGGAAACCCAGAGGTTGAAGGGTGCTGTTGGTGCTGTTTGCCTTCCAGGATGGGGTCCACGTGACCCTCGCTGTACGTAGCTGGAGACACTGAACGATAGGCGGCTAACCGATGTCAGTGGGATTCATGTTGTCAACTTGTTGTAGGCAGCCCTAGGTCCCCCTTCCTGCCCCATTCTTCTTTTCATTATAAAGCTTTATTCCAATAAATTGACATAGCTGTATGGCTGTGAGACACCAGTGTTCTCATCTAGTGTTTCTGTCAATGATGATAATGATGACTTAAACTGTCAATATGCCAAGTTGCTCTGCTGTCGGTTTGGACAGTATGAAGAACACAAGAGCCCCGTTGTAGATAGAGTTAGTCATCGGGTTTCATCGTGCTTCATAGTGACATTATGTGCTGGTCTACTTAATCCTAGTGAGCGGGAGTGTAGGTATATATATATATATATATATATATATACCCGTGACGCTTGCGTGGACTGGAATAGTAGACTCGACTACACAGCCATGGAATTTTCATTTTGGAGGAAATTGGGGACAAGAAATTCAGGGTTTATTGTCAGTTTTCGACAATCATTGCGGTGCATGCACACATTTATACACTTAACTATATATAAATAGGTTGAATAGAAACTGTTCGTATTTCACAACATCTTCACTCAAGGACACCGAATGTGATGACGTCTCTATCCATCGGCGCCCACAAGTTCCGAATCTCCCTTCACACCTTTCCGTACATCTTGGTTTGTGAACCAAATACCCAGCTGTTGGAAAATAAAAATGTCCTTGTTTTCTAAATACCACCATTGAATACTGAATATTTTGTATTTTTTCCGAACTGTCAAACTGATTTTCGGTGGTCCCGAGCCACCTCAGCGAAGACATCGGATTTGATGTATTGCGGACTCAACTGACTATTATCCCACTCAGTGGGCATTCTTGCACGTGATGTCTTGACAGACACCCTTTGTGTTCAAGTCCAGATAGTGTGGTGGTTAACACCAACATTCGCCAGCCGTACCCCTGTTGAACATGTGTTAAATGTTTTACTACATAGCTCAGGGGTAAATACATGAGGTCTAAGGTCCTCGGTTCGCATACTTCCTAACTGCTTATTGACCTAATCTTGGTTTGAGCAACCTAACAGCACCTTGCACGATCACTATAACCGTTGTCGTCAGTGACAACAAAAACACTCTAGGAAGTTTCTTTTGTACCGCACAACCACGTCGATTTACTTAAACCTCATCGTATAATGAAGAGAAAAATTGATCTACTGTTTTCCTACGGTAAACACCCGAGATGTCTACACCTCCAGTCGGGCGATCTATATAGAAACTGACATAGTTGCTGTTGGCATCAGTTCGTAGGCTACATATTCAAACGTCTCGCGGCACCATTCAGGCACTGAGAGCATCAGGACTTGTAAAATTCTTGTCTCTGCAAAGATCATCCTTTGTCCGCCTCTGCTTTCGCCACCGCGAATTAGGCGTGGAAGGCAACACTGCTGTCGGTAAGGGATAACTCAACATGCGTAATACACGACCGAAACATTTAGCGTGTACTTCCGGCTGAAAGCCCCAGACAACCTATCTGTCGCTTCATGGAACACTTTTTCGATTACTTCATTACGAATTTGTTGGTGTTAGCTAAAATCGTGAAAGCAAACAAAATGTCCCTAACTAAAGGACGAAATCCCCAGTAGAAAATACCAGATCTCCTCACACTACTAAGTCTATAAGTAGCTCAGAGGAATTCACCGGATGATTGAAACTCCCATCTGAGATGTCCTCACTCGAGGAGCCAGTCAAAACTTGTCCAAATGTGAACAATCGCACACAATCAAACTATTATCTGGAAGGTTGCGGCTTCGAGAGTCTCTTGAGATTCGTGAGTTGTGCACTGCTGATAATCCCAAATATGCAGAAACTCCCGTACAGTGCTCCTCGGCTTTTCAGTGTAAATTGACCTCACTTACCGAACATTATATGAGACGAAACTTTTGAAGAGTTCTCTATGTACTCTTACATGTCCACAAGTTTGAATAAAGAGGACTTTGCATGACATCCGTCTACTAGAAGAACGCCATCGATGGGTGATTTAATTTATTCGTAACATACTGGCCTGACACTTTATATGCTTGTGTCTCCTATGGTATGTAATCCTCCGACGACCGTGCCGTACTAGTGGTACTTAGCAACTTTTTTGACTGCGGCGAGCTTTTCCCTTCACTTTCGTCCCTCACGAACGAACTGCGGATAAATCAACAAGGAGTCTTTTTCCGTAAGATGTTTAGTTAGACAGGGATTTTCACCAGTCTCCTGTGTGGTTTCCAATAAAGCAATTTTACGTTTATCTCCTCCTCAGTGTTTCATCGTCCGTTTCGCTGTGCCTATACACATAGGAGGTGTTCGGGAATTCGCTTTTCCATACACTGTTCCAATAAGACTCATTTACGTCGTTCTAGTCTATCGATTGGGCCTTTCGGCCTACCTTGGTCCTGTTACCAATGCTTGTTCACTCGTCAGTTGTTTGTGTGCACTGACCAGTGCAACAAATACAGGCGATCATTGTCACACAATCGACATGTGATAAGATAACGTGACTACTAGGCACATGACTGTTTGTCTGCTGAAAAGAGGCATACGCACATTTAGGCTCATTTGGTTGGTGAACCCGCAGGGAAACCAATCCAGATTGTTTAGTAAGCTGTGTTTGTGTTAGGCCTAACTAGAATACACCTGCTTTTTATTACCACTATTACGTTCTTCGTGAGCCCTGAAGCACCAACGAGACTTGGTGTACTTTCCTTAAAGGTAAGCCAACCATTCTCATGGAGCATTGGCTGCGAAGTTAGCCGGATAGCCTTGTGGTTGAACACTGCTGGACACTGCGTGCTAGCTGCGAATTTAGCCGGCTAGTCCAGTGGTTGAACACTGCTGGACACTGCGTGCTAGTGCTATCGTGTAACGAATAAGCCTTTCTTTCGGTGGGACGCACACATCCCCCGCTTTAATTTTTCCTCCATCACTCTCGTCTCACTCGACAACTTCCGACAAACTCTTTTCACTTTTTTCTAGCTTGTACGGAGCCGGTACCCGAACGATGAGGCACGCGTGCGTCGCATGTCACTGGTTGAAGAGGAGGGTGAAAAGCGAATTAATATGGCTTTCTTGTGCATTGTTGGTTCACACGCTGTCAATGGTGTGGCTGCCATCCACTCCCACTTGCTGAAGACCCAAATGTAAGTTGTAACATTAGAGCCAACGTTGATCATTCGACGAATACGGTTTCCTCTGCAAGCCTAGTGGTGGGCCCCCTTTTCTTCAAAATCTAAACCGTGTTGAGAGGTGTATTCAGAGGCTAGCCTTCATAAATCAGTCACATATACTGCAAAAGATTACTTGTTGCCGAATTCCGTTTTGTTTTCACTAAGCCATGAGCACAAGAGTGCTGACCGGAAGCTAGGTCCAAGGTGTACCGAGTAGATCAGCAGTCAAAGGCTTTCGGCACAAGTGAGGTGAGTGGCGAAGTCTTACTGCAAACATGTGACCTGGGGCAGCGTCCACAGTAACTCAGATAGCAGAATCCTCTTATCCAATATCAGCGTTGGCATTGCTCCCTGAGACAGCCATAATTAATCGTCATTGTTAGCATGGATGCTATTTGTAGTTTCTGAGTACAAACACACACACATTTTGAAAGGTTTGGTTCGCTAACTGGTCGGCTTGCACTGTTCAACCTCGGGGCAATTTCTTCATTTCTGTGTAAATCCTCTTTACCCACAGCTTCAAAGACTTCGCTGAACTTTGGCCGGACAAGTTCCAGAACAAAACCAACGGCATCACTCCACGCCGTTGGCTTTTGCTTTGCAACCCGAACCTGTCTGATCTAATTATGGAGAATTTGAATGGTAATGACGCGTGGATCACCGATTTGACTCTGATTACTCAACTCAAATCCCGTGTGAACGATACTGCTCTGTTGCGTAACCTAATGCGAATCAAGCGCGACAACAAGGCCAAATTTGCTGGCTACATGGAGCAGAACTACGGCATACACTTGAACACAGCCTCTCTCTTTGATATACAGGTTAGCATGCTTTCTTGTGTTTTTGTTTTTCAGTCATTTACCCTCAACGCGCTGCAGGTTGTGTACTTTATTTTCGACAACTATGGCAACTATGGAACAACGCCTTCCCCGACTACTTTCACAAAATATCTCCGTTGGTTTCCACGAATACTCGAAGCAACCGTCCCACTGTATCAGTGTACTAACACACGTTTTACGAACTACCCTAACGGCTGAGTAAGGAAGTGGGACCAGTGAGACGTCTGGTATCTAAATTCATCCATTTTTGTCCGTGTTACTTCGGACGGAGAGGACAGTCAGTCAGCCGCTCCAAGAAAAATGTCTCCAAAAAGGGAGGCTCGTCACTGGAACTGAGACTGGGCTGTCACCTATACCGAACGTCAATCGTGGGCCTCAGTTATCCAGCCCATTCTTCGATGGAAGTTTGGGTGCTGTTGGCGCTGTCCGCCTTCCAGGATATGGTCCGCGCGCTCCTCGCTGTGCTTCGCGCTGCTGAACGAAATAGCGGCTAACCGATGTCAGTAGCGCTCGTGCCATCAGTTTCTATCCAGGTTGTCTGACTGATTGCTGGAGATGTAGACACCTTGAATGTTTGAGCTGAGCTAGTTCTAGTGTCCCCTGGTTACTCCATTTCTTCCTTTTTTCGTTACAAGATTTTATTCAAATAAATTTACATGAGTGTACGGCAGTTAAGGACCAGTGTTCTCATCCGGTGTTGCTATCACTGATGGTGACGACGAGTTCCTCCAAGTCAGGATAGACCAACTATTGTTTTTCGTGGCCATCTCTCTCTCTCGTCCTACATAGACCAGGAGCTAGCCATCCCAACCCAGGAGTCCGTGGACTGTTGTCTATAGGCAGGCGTCACCACCAGTTCATTTGTAGTACTTCCACATCTGCACACATTTGTTGTCTGAGCTAAAAGCAAACGAGTTTGGCCAGCTGAATAAGCGCGAAAACCAACAAAGTGTGCGAAAGAAGATATCATGGACGACCGACTAGCAAATTCTTTCCCATAGTGTTGTTTCGTGAAGTGGTCGGGCAAAGAAAGTCTTTTAATCGGACCGGGTGGTTGCACATCCACCGAAAGATGCGCGGACTGTAAAACGACACTTGACTGCGTTCATCAGCCAATATTCGGAATCTCAACACACTCTTGCTGTTGCTATTCACCGGTAACAGCGTTTCAAATATCGTTTGAATTCAGCCATCAAACGGACGCCGATTGCTGTTTAATTAGCCTGGGTCGAGGCACTAACACTTTCTCCACTACCGTGGACAGGTCCAACGGCTTCCCATGCCATACAAAGCCTGGACTGGGTGCATGACATTTAAATCATCCAGGTTCATCTCCACACTGGGTCTTTGAACTGGCATTTGGCTCCTGTATTGATGGTGTTGTTCGAGGGGTAAAGATGCGATCTGTTGCTAGATGCTCTTCGTTCGACTGTGCCTGCAGACGTTGAGTTGTATTGGTACACGACCTACGGGGAGTATTCCAACTTGACTGTAAAGGTCCGCTTTTGGCTACACATGATAATCCTGAAGGTGGATGATTTGCTAAGCACTCGCTACCTAGCTGATGTCTAGGTGATCATTTCATTCTGAAGCACGAAATCCGCGCCCGATCACCCAATCTGCCGCCTATTAGGTTATAAAAAACGATCGGTGTAAACTTTTTCTTAGTAAGGTGAATGTACACACTCTGGTTACTGCCTTTGATCTGCATGAGAAATTTGCTTGTCGATGACCTTCCGGATTTCAAACCGGTCGGTGACTGGTACGATTTACAACGCTTATTTATCCGATTGTGTGCTGTACTGTAGGTTTATATTCATCGTCAAACTGGTATCTGTGGGACATACCTCGCTCCCTCCCCCATCTTTGGGTCCCATATTGAAGATGTACACAAACAAACTGCCAAACGCCACGGTGCCTGCTAAAACTGTGCCGAGGGAGCTTCACTTTACCTCCCTTGTGCACCTAATATTGTTCACGATTTTTTCCGGAGTTACATCGACATACATAGCACGTCAGCTGACGGCCAAGGCTGAAATCAGCCCCTCTTGTCATGTATGCTATTTTGGGCACAGCCGTCGGAGTAGCCGATGTGGTGTGCTCGGAATACGACAGACACACTGGCCTTTGTCGCTTTGATTCCTGTGGAGATTTCTTACCTTTTCCCTTCCAGATCAGTTTTTGTTTATTCTACTCCACTCTTGTAAGCCATAACAAATCAGACTGCCTTTGCTGCGTTCGATATTGCATCTTGCAATCGATTGGCGCGAGTTCTGGTTTGCTAGCTAAGTTTCAGCAGCACGCTGTTCGACTATACTGATACCAATGTGACCTGGTAACCGTTCTGATTGACAAGCTGACTGTAAGCAGTTTACGCGGCACATTGACCGGTATTCCTAAAACTAGCTTATCAAAGTGCTCCAAACTGTGTTATCGACGTTCATCAGCTGCGATTTCGGATCACAACAAGTCCGAGAACGTGGAACATGTTTTTTGTTTGTCGCTTTTGTTTCCCCTCATTCAGTTGTTCAGGGCAATTGCAACAACCATCGTCCTCCCACTGTTCCCTGCCTTCATAATCAACGCTTCATCCTGTTTTTCCGGTCTAACTGCTTTCTGTGTTCCAGGTCAAACGTATACATGAGTACAAGCGTCAGCTTCTGAATTGTCTTCACGTGATCACCCTGTACAACCGAATCAAGGCGAATCCGGCTGTGGAAATTTGCCCGCGCACGGTGATGATTGGTGGGAAGGCCGCCCCCGGCTACCATATGGCTAAATTGATCATCAAGCTGATCAACTCCGTGGGTAAAGTGGTTAATTCGGATCCAGTTGTTGGTGGTCGTCTTAAAGTGAGTCGTCGCACGTGAATCAGGGAGAATCTGTCATCTTTTTCCGTCCGTATATTCAGACACGATCGACATCTGACTCATCGTAAAAGTTGGACAAATGACTCTCTAATGTGATGGCCGGTTCAGTAGATAAACCTGTGGTAAAAGTGCACGAATTCCGTTGCTATAGCCCAATTACTGTTCTATTGTTAGTAGTTGTTTATTCGACCTGCTTGCTTACTGAACACACTGCAGATCACTGCGATAGTCTACACTGGGTGTCGTTGCAACAGAGACTACCCTTTGGACCTGATCAGCATCATACTCTTTGACATTCCGGGTCGGGTAACACCTTGTTCCTTAACAAGTTAAACTACTCCGTTTGTCTTACCCCAAATACTCTCTTGCGGTCAGGTCTCTAGTCGTCATCTTGTGTACTTCTGAACACCTTGACAGTATCTCAACTTACACACAACCATGAAATATGCGAATGGATGCCCTTTATGTAGCACCAGTTGGGGCACTTCACACAGCAGAGTGAGCAAGCGAAAAGAAGCATCTTTTGTCACCTCTAATCGGTCTTCATTGTTTTCTCTTAATGTCTCTACCTCACGCATTACTCAGTCCGTGATAGGCATGCCAGTCAAACTCACAGAGAGGTTAGCCATCTCTCATGTATGCCGCCTCGCATCTGCGTTCCAAACCTCGCTCCCCTATCTTTACCGCAGCCTTTAACATCTGAACTTTTAAGCAAATTCGCTATAAGCTGCATTTGTACGCCTTGGACGAGTTATCGATAAACGTTCGCTGCATTTCTGAAACCGTACTACAAGATGCAAGTGATATTACGCTACTTCTTTGGACACTGTCCTCTGTGAACTTCAGGTGATACTGTATCTCGCTCCGCCGGCGTTGTTGTAGCTCTCAGTTCGATCTATGTTGTCTAACTATCCATTTCCACGAGAATACGTACTACCAACCGCGCTTTGTTTATGGCGTCTACTTTTGCCCCAACCATCAACCATAGCCTTGATTTGGTGAAAGACACCTTCTATCAAAAACAACCCCCCCCCCTTGTTCACCAAGAAGAATTCAAATAGATTCGTAAGGGCTGGAGACTTCGGCACACACCTAGGGCACCACAATTCATCGAAAGCGCTTCTTGGTGGTGCATTTGGTCTAGGCGCTAAACGTTATGTCAATGGTGAGTGCCCTTTGCAAACTTGTACTGACCGCGTATCAGTAGTGCCAGTTTTGGGCGCAGTAGTGTGCCCCCACTTCTGAACAATCGTGGAGCCTAATCGATCATATCCCCACCAACCATCGATGGCCAGGTTCAGTTCTTGGTTGCCGGTCACTACAGAACGCGTTGATTCAGATGATGCTCTCTTCTGGTGTAGATTCTCCGACGCATTGATCAAGTCGTGGGAACATCGGATTAGTAATGCTGAGGTACGCCAGATGGTCCTAGGAAGAAGGAACTCTCCGGCGACAGATGAATTACTCACGCTTCATAGGTTGCGCTGGTTGGGACATGTACTCCGCATGGCAGAAGACCGTCTGCCTCGTAGAACCTTTATCGCCCAGCCCTGCGCTGAGTGGAAGCGACCGAGAGTTGGACAATGTATGGCCTGGCAACGAAGCACGAAAACACTAACCAGTAAACTTAGTCGGGTGAGCAGCTTCCGTCTCCCTAGATGGGGACCCCGGGACTCAAATCACCATTGGTTAATGACATTGGCGGGAACGTCCCAATCGCGCAGCCAGCGGCGCTCGTGCACCAAAGTTATCGCCTTCACTGCTTAGCTACCCAATTTCCGAACAAACTGAACATGCCTTCGCCTCCAAGGCTTGGTCGTACGTCCCACACTTCCGTTTTCCGGTGGTCGAAACTGATTGAATTGGATTAATTCTTCCCTAGAACGAATCCATCTTTCCTCAGTAGGGAAATTTTGTGACGCCCGAGTTAGGGAAACTTACCGATGCGGTGCTGTGTGAGCGGCCTCTTCCCAGGATACTGATCGTCAGTGCAAAGGAATTAACGCAGCTGTGCACCACGCCGGAGATTCGGCTTGTGGCTTTGCCGGGTGTGTACACGGAACGGTTCGTGTCGCTCCTTGAAGCGAGGTGCTGTATTCTATCGACCCCAGATCGCAACTGATAAACGATGGATAGAGAGTCTTAGTGGGACCAAAAAGTTAAAGAAATTGAAGATTCTGTGTGGCCGATAGTGCACAGAAGCTGTTCCAGCTAATCTCTAAAACCGGACTCAAAGGACTGTCCGTTTGTACGTAAATCAAGAAGTGACATTGGAAATCTAACATATAATAAGAAACTGGATCAATCCTGCTGTCGGTGTCTTTCTAAGGCATGGTACTCATGTGTTTACCTCGTTGCCGCTTCAAGGTGTAGGGGCACCTAGTTCTTGATCGTTTTCCATTGGGCTGTTTGTAGTAAGGCACCGTATGGCTGCACGGCAATTAAACAAAAGTATCTACTGCCTGTCTATTATTGTTGGTAATGGTACTGATCTCGTCATTTGATCGCTTTTGATGGATGATTCCTCTTTGATGAACATTAAGCATGGGCTACTATCAGGGGACCAAATGCCCCATTTTTTGTGAAACAAACACTGTGAGACTCTTTTCGTAGTCTTAAAATCAATCTGGTCTTAACTGTCTCCCACTGTTTTGTCTTCCCTCTAGCTATCTGATTAATCATGTGTATTTTCACTTGGTCAAAATTATTTGCAATAAAGTAGCAAATTCTGTTCCTTGGTAAACCATTGTTGTCCCTAATTGATTTTCTGATTCACACAACCCGGTTTGGACTTAACAATTAAAGAATTAGCTTTCACCCATTAGCTAAGCATGCCGGTGAAATACACAACTGGAATTTGCGAGTGAATGAAACTGGCCCAAATTGTCGATATTTTGTACGCTTGATTTGTCAGAATGACCAACCTTGTCTTAAGAACTGAACGTACGTACTAAAAGTTATTAGTTGCTCAAAGCTGGAACACTATCTAGCAGGATTTGTTTGTGCTGAGCTTCTGTGGAACAGATGAAACTTTTATGAGGCTTGGAAAGACGTCTGGGGCAGCACAATTCATTTTACATTTATCAGCACGATCCCAAGGTGCACCAGCTGAGACGCACGTGACCCTTGGGTGTACTTTCAGGAAGCAAGCGTGTGCGGCTTCATTGTTTTGAGACAGTGTGGTCCCTACACTCATAGTCGTTAAAGTTTTACACTAGTAGAGATGTTTCCCGTGACAGCCTTTCGACTGTGCTAAACTATTTCCATTTCATCCTTTAGGGGCGTGGATGTCTTTCTCCTCGTGACTTGAGGAGCTGAACCATTCAGTATGATTACTAGCCATACGAGTAAGCTTTATTCAAGCGATAGAGTTCACAATACTGCAACGCCTTCTTAGCGTTGATCACCATTGAGCCACCACTTGGTAGATCTCATGGTTTGACGTATCGCGCACCAGCCGTGAAACTAGCTTTTTCACGGGAAATCCATTTGATAAGCTCACTAGGCGGTATCAGGAATATACACTGGGGGTAACGTGGTTTTGAACATCGCGACTCATTGTAGCTAAACAGAAGACGATTTCTATGCCAAACATTAATTGCGTTTCCTGATTTCCAAAAAGATGTGTTCCTTGTTAAGGAATAGAAGAACTAAAATTGCCGAAATTCTCTTGTCTTCTTAATGGAGGGTTTGTTACCTTAGCCATCAGTTCAACGGTCAAATTGTGGAGACTCAGTCCCAATTCGGAGGGAACAAATTTCGTGAATCCACTTTATTTCCCTACATTCCGCCCCCCGCAGCAGCTGTGACTGTTTTTCCTTCCCCTACAGCTTTTCTTTTTGGAAAACTACCGTGTCTCTTTGGCCGAGAAGATTTTCCCTGCTTCCGAACTCTCTCAGCAAATTTCTACCGCTGGTACGGAGGCATCTGGTACTGGGAACATGAAGTTCATGGTGAGTCTCCGTTCTATCACTTGAGAGGCAATTGAATTTGACACTTTCTAGAAGCTAGACCCATTAGCTCGTTTGTTCCAGTTCAATGTTCTCATTGATCGCCACGGTCGGAAATATTGTGCAACATGTGTTTGCTAATTTCCAGCTTTCATACAATGACCCGGTTTTTGGACAACAGTATCCGGTCCCACTACTCCAACTCTGATTGGCCACGTTTTGAATTACGAGTAACAGCGGCAAATCCAAGTTCAAAACAGAATTTAAACTGGGATATTTCCAAATGTTTACAAATGTCTCAAATATTGATGTGGAATGGAGAGGGATCTTTCGGACTACTTACAAAAGAATCAAAACTCGCGCGATAATGGCAAGTCTGCTGCTGAAGCAGGGAGCAACAATACAGTGTGAACGTGGACAAAACTCAATTCAGGACATATCTGTTATTCTGGCTGCTGAGCATGAGCGCCAGAAGTACGAAAAGTCAGATGACCACCCAGACCTTGGATACCTTTTTCTTTGGTCAGGTAGACATTTGATGGAAGGTAGGTATCGTGACAGAAGTAGAAAGCAGTAGTAAAACAGAATCGAATTCGGCTGCCTGCTGTCCAATCATTGAGATCTAACTAGCTTAAGAGCGAACCGAATAAACAACATTTAAAAGCCGTAAAACCTGAAGCTACATGTACCGTTGCTGTGTATAGTGTATAGATCCAGATCAACTATCACGGCGTGACCCCCAGCCGGCGGATGGACATCGTCTCCCCAGAGACCTTTCAACATCATCATCATCGACAGCATGACAGTGTTCAACACCGATGCTTCGCTGCTGTACAACCATGGTTTATTTGAAAGCCTTATTGTGAAGAAAAGAATAAAGATGGACGGGGAAGGGACCTACTGCTGCCTTACTACAATCATTCCGAGGTGCCTACACCTCCAAACAGTCATTCAGGCAATCTGGATAGAAACTGACAACAAGATCGCCACTGACATCGGTTGGTAGTCATATCTTGTAGTGTCTCCAACCAGGCGTAGTGGGAATCACGCGGTCCCCACCCTGGAAGGCGAGTAGCACCGACAGCACCCAAGCGTTTCATGATTTCTTTCATACCCTTCTGCAAGGTCAAGGGTTGGCCACCTCTCTGCTTACGCCACTCTGAATTGGGCATGGAAAACAGCACTCTTTTCGGCAACCGATGGTTAGGCATGTGCAACACATGTCCCAACCAACGCAGCTTCTGGTGCTGGACACATTCTTCAATGGAAGTACCCGTTGCACAACCCAAAACTCGCTTTCTAACTGCCTCGTTACGGATTCGCCGACACCATCCCACACGAGCTATGGTTCTGAGACAACGATTGTCGAACACCTGAAGACGTCTCAGTTCCGCTGCTCGAACAGGCCAAGTCTCACAGCCATACAACAAAACAGCCCGCACTGTAGCTTGATATACACGTCCCTTGAGATTCAGGGACACACCACTTTGACGCCATAGGTGTCTCAAATTAGCAAACGCGACCCGAGCCTTGCAGATTCGCGCATTGACCTCATCTGTCACACTACAATCAGAACTAATACAACTTCCAAGATATGTAAAACGCTCCACAACTTCCAGTGCCTCTCCCTGGATTGTAAGTGGCGTGTTCAGTGACTGCATGTCCAGAAGCATGACCTTACACTTTTTGGGTGCAAGGTGCATACCAAAGGACGGGATGACTTTGGTCAGTTCATCTAAAAACACGTGCGCCTTCTCCTCTTCAAAAATGAGAACGATGTCATCTGCATATTCCAGATCGACGAGGATTTCGTCAGAGGCTATTTGAACACCGGGGTTTTGGAGACCTTTCATCAAGAGTCACTTTCCTGTTCAATTAACATCTTACTATAAAGCAGTAGAAAGATTTGTTCAGGCGGAAAGAGGACAGTCGTCTTGATAAGCGCGTTACTGTTCTGTTGCATGCTGGTATTTTAATCCGACTGATGGTCGTATGTGTTTATTTCACCGCTATTCTTTATAGCCTTCCGTAAGGACCCAAAGCTTTTTCAATCAAATCCCCTCCTTTCTACAATGTATTATTTCCCTTATGATTGCACAACAGTTAAATACCGGCACTCACCACTGGTGTATAAGTTTTGATAACATCTGCGAGTAGTATTCTGAATTTTTTGGAGCAAACATTCCGTTTTCTCCCCTCATGGGTCACTTGTACTCGGGACAATACTGAATCCGAGCTATCACGTGAATGGCTCCTTGATGAAGCTGTCAATGATCCACCCGTACCGTTTTACTTTGCTTAGCTCAACGGGGCGCTGACTATTGGAACAATGGATGGAGCCAATGTGGAAATGTGCGAGGAGATGGGGCGTGAAAACATGTTTGTCTTTGGGTTGACAGTGGACGAAGTGGACGCACTGCACAAAAAAGGGTAAGATTTGTCTTTCATGTGAGCTCAGTTCCTGCCTGCAGTTTACTCCTAGTAGCCCCCCCCCCTGGTGGGCTAGCCATCCTTGGTTCGTATTCTGAATCATCAGCCCGAATTTGATTTACATTGGATGCCCATTAACTGGTCGCTTAGTTTTGACTTAGCCCCATGTTTTTGGCCGAATTCAACTCACTTTTACATGGGCCAAATGTTCCATGCGGACGATTAACGTCCAGTCGTCACCAACTGAACATGATACTGGGAAATTGTCGAAATCGTAAACGCAGATGATTGCTCCGTTGTCAAGACCTGTAGCAGCCATGTTCTTTTTAACCAAAGGGTAACTTTGTAGTGTGAGTTATTGTCCTGCTCTGGTCAACGAGATCTGTTATCGGCTTGTCGCGCCAATTCAGCTTACACACAGTCATACAGGTCAGTGATGTCGATGCTATTTTGGTCTCTAAACAGTGATGTAGATTATTTTTGGATGTTTCGAATCATAGTTACCCTAACTTATTTGTACCCATTTGAGAGAAGCTCAGCCTTCTCAAGGTCTAATGTTGAAGAACTCTGAATGGAGCGCTAGAACGCAGCATTCACCGAAAGACCACATGGAGTTCGGTCGCTTCCAATAGCTTATTAACCAGTCTAATTGAAGTTTGTGTTTTTGCAGAGCCAGGCCAATTATGAGGAGAAACTTTGTTGGAACAGTGTCTTTCTGCCGATAGTTTACAAACGACTCCCTCGACTTAACCCTTCAAATGCAGTCGAAGAATCTGTTGGACTATATCTACCAGTTAAGGTTTCAGAACAAGTAAACAAGCTGCGATCTATTAGAAAATCTATAGATCAAAACACTGTTTTTGGGCAAGGTGTGCGTGTTCGTTTATAAACTTTCCAACTACCCTCTCAAACTCTCCATGCTATCCGGTTGGCTTCAGAGCAAATTGACTAGACCAGGATCTGCCCTATACCTGCATACCTGCAGACGCACATTTTCGTCTGCTTCCTGTGCTTCATCCTTGATCCCACAGTGTGCCTGACCGTTCCACCTCCTTCATCGTTCGTCACTTGCAATGACACTTAAGGTGGTAAAATTGATTGGTGCCTTTCTCTGAGGATCTCTGTGAGGAACAGCGATCAAGGGTTGTCCGGAAGGCACGCCACAAACTTCTTAGATGCTAACACGAAAATTCGGGTTATCCATTAAGCGGTTTATCGTCTAGACCAGGCAAAGGGTCAAACCTGTGTTGCTTTCACGGTAGTGTTAAACAACCAAACCTGAACAGTCTTGTCGTTTTGTGAAGTGCTGATCTAACCAAAGCACCCGAAAGGTTGCGCACAAAGGTTAGTGGCTCAGGCCTCTGGACCACCTTTGAATTGACACTATCCGATTCATCCTATCCTTGGTGTCCGTGTGATTTTGTGTTCTATGTTACAATTTTTCGAACCTATCAACACGAAAGTTAATGAACTGGCAGCATCTTACAACCTATCTTCTGGATGGTCTTACAGATCGGATCAACGGGGATCCATTGCCTCAAAATCTCTGGGGTTTGCTTTAACTCGAGCTGAGCTATACTCGTTTGCTACCTGGAGCATTAACTGCACATTGTCCTGATTTCTGAATGCTTGTCTATTGGGATATTCACAACGCGATGACACTAGCCAATGCGCAGTTGTAGTAAAGAACAATGATCTTATTGATAGAAGGACCCAACCTCGGTCGGAACGCTCCTTGTTTGGTTGTGAGGTGGCACCGTCAGCTGCTAGATTCTAACGAAAGCAAGTGAATGGTCAATGTCGGGCGGCACAATGCAGCTACGGGCCATTAAATCCCAGATTTCAAGCAGCAATAAACAAAGCACCTTTGGGGCTTAGTAGAATGCAAAAATGATAATGAATAGGTATTATGGCTCTTTCCGCACCAGAAACGTCCTAGTTTTCGCCAAGAGGAGGCAGTGGAATTAAGACGACCTTACGGTCATGGATAGCTTCAGTCACGTGTCACGCGAATTATGATCCACCAAGCACTAAGCTGATGGGATGGAATAGTGCAATTACCGGCTGATGTGTACGACACCACCGGAATGAAATTACACTTTTCGAACAATATTGGATATTGATCGTGTGTCAAAGGACCGGAAAAGTTCTTGTAAGAGTGTCCCGAGCATCTGTTTTTGAAGTTTGCAGGCCAACTGACAGGCTGGTCACCGAACGGACTACCGTTGTTGACCATTTGGGCATCAATGTTCAAAAGTATCTAAAAATCAGCCTCCCTTATTTGATTTGTTGAAAAAAGACAATAGATCCATTTCTTATGCCTTTGCGCTTCCCCAGGAGAGGTAGGCTTAGACGTACTGCACTGATTGCCATTGGATATCCGGAAACTTATCGCCAAGTATCATAAAGAAGGGACGTCTCGCATTTAACAGCATTTTCCATAACTCCATTGGGTAACCCTTTTGTTTATCCCTAGTTTGGAAGAGTGAAAAATTTTCACCAACTTTTTGTGTGTGTGCGAGCGCGCGCGTTTACGAATCTTTATCGATCGATAACAACACTGGTTTCGGTTATAGGTTCCAATATTCGGAATTCTAGCCCTTGGTTGTTATTTGCTTACCTCTTCTAGCCCAAATGGTGGACATGCATCCTGGACACACGAATCGTCCTCTGATTAGACCATTTTCCTTGGTAGTGAACGGCTTGTTTGTATGTCTACCAGCAGTGGTATCACACCAATACGTAGTTTGGTCACTAAAGGTTGCCCCCTTTTACCGCCCACTAAAATCTGCCTGCCATCATTACTGTTTTTCTTGATCACAAATGAATCTCGGGCCTGATTGGTTCACAACCACCAACAGCATCGATCTTGTTCGTGCGCATCGCACACAGACCATCTATTTATTGAAATCTGGTCCTCACCTATTTGGGTAGCAATATGATTTTAGTGTGTACGAGCGCTTCATGATGGTTTCTCTTTTTTCACCACCGTAATTGCACCCATCTTGTAATCTCAATTTCGTAAACTTCAGTAGATGTGTAGTGAAGGCATTGCCTGATGAATGGCAATAAGCCCAAGCCCCTGAATAAGCGTCTGACTGTACCGACAGCCACCAAACTGCCTGTATTCTCGACAACTGCTCTCATTTACACACGAATTTGGTTCTGACAGGAGACTCGACGGAATTCAACTCAACTTCTAGTTTATGATCATCCGCTTCAGTTGCAGGCCGTCTTTAACGAGAGCTTGAGCTGAATTGAGTTGAGTCTCCTGTCAAAACCGAATTCGTGTATAAAGAGAATATTTATCGAACTATGTTCAATTTAGGTCCAACTAGAACATAAGGTTGACGGGAACTCGAGAACTGCACTTACCTGATAAGCCCCAAGAAGGGCGAAACCGGTCATGAGCTGTCGAAGGATTTTCAGCAATCTTATGAGTAGTATGTTGGGTCTAAACAACTACAGCTATTCTCCCTCACTCCCTTCTGCTATGTCCCACGCTACCCACCACAGCTCATGGTCACAACCCACGTGTGCAGTACCTTGTCATGGCCGTGTGTTCATACTAGCTTGAATGACAAAGAACCAGGGGCAAAATGGTGACGTGATTGTGGATGTTGCTCTGAAGATTAGCTTCGTTCAAGCAAAATTAAGGCCAACTTTACGGTAGTAAACGCACGAGGTACTCACTTTTACCCAAAAAGTTGTTGACACGGAAACTCCAAGTGTAACGACTTCTTGCGCTACCTTCAGATATATTGGGAACTTCAGCTGGTGCGCAGTTTTTTCGAGCCGCGAATGTAACCCAGATCTTTACACTATTTGGTCATCACAGAATGAGCTACTGGGGGCACTTAACCTAAGGTAAAACGCATATTGAAAAGGCACTAAACGAACGGTCAGTAAGTGGATTGCTGAAACGACGCCAATACTCTCCTGACGGATTTATGTAAGTCTGTGATTTTAACCGTGTGCTTGGATTAGCTTTCTCAAGCGCGGGAATCTCACCAGATTTTTTGGCTGCCTGTCCTTGTTTCTATGTTAAGAGTTGAAGGGCATTTTGGTTGCGTCTGCAGTGAAGTAGCGGCTTTTTTGGTTGTTGTGTTCCGTAACTACTGTGTTTCGGTTTCCCTACTAACATAGTGGAGCGTGTTCCTCTAATATAAGTTAATACTTGATTCTTTGCTTTGGGTATGAAGAACGGTAGTTTTTGGCGCGTGCTTTCAGTCGACTTTAATCGTACAAGTGGAATTTGTTGGTGGACGCCAGTCTGTCCGGTTATTGCGACAGATTACTTGCAAATTCACCCTTTCTTGATAGGTCATTCACTAGCCACCATTTCGACTGTCCATCTAGCTAGCAATTCATTCACCATATATGGTCTCAATGTCGTGTTCGTAAGGCGTTTTTCAATAGACCAAGTTCGGAGGTGTACTTCGCAAGTCCATTGTCGTTGATTTGACGTTGCCGACTCTTTTGCTTCTCCCTCTGATCTTTGACTCCTTCATTCATCGCCTGCAGCTATCGACCAGGGGATTACATTGAGAAGAATCCCGAATTGAAGCTGTGCCTCGAACAGATTCGGGATGGCTACTTCTCCCCGGAAAACCCACAATTGTTCACCGATATCTACAACAGTCTAGTATTCGATGATCGGTTCTTGTTGTGCGCGGACTATGCCGACTACATGCGTGCCCAAAAAGAGGTTGAAGTGGCCTACAAGGTATCTGTCCATCATATGATTTGCGTAACTTTTTTTACGGTATGCTTCCTTTTCAAGCGCTTTTGATACTGTCAGGGGGTGATAGTAGTGCACTACAAACCTACAAAACTCTCGGCTAATGGTGATGCGGATTCGAGAGATCTCTGAAGGTGAAGTCGGGTTTTCATTGTCCGATTATCAGTGCTCCATTTTATTCAATTTTTGAAGTACCGCCGAGTCAATCAGATAGGCAGGCATATGCACATCCAAAGAATTATACGAAGAGCGGCGAACGATTCTGTCTATAATATAATAGAAATCCATGATTTTGCGTTAATAAATTGACGTTTCCCTGGGGTGAAAAGAGTCCCTTTTGGTCCGTTTTCGGGAATATAGCATGTTGTCAGAGGAGCAGATGACCACAGTCCCACTCCAACGCAGTCCGCCTAGTTTCTACACATTGGCACCGCCTGCGCCGCTTGATGTGGTAGAGTAGCTGAAGTTAAATTAGAACCGGTGGCTATGGAGACTTAGCCATGGCGATTTTTTAGTCCTGAACAACTTCCACTTGAAAATCAGAGGGACGGCTGGCGATATTCCGACGTCCTATTACTGAATGTCAAGAAGGTCGGATTCCCCAAAACGTCCGAAACTTACTGCGAACCGCTTCAGGAAGGCTGCTGAGTCTACGGAGCAGAAAAGCCAGATATCGACTGAACAGCCATACAGCCGGCGATGACTGACGATGCTCGAGTGCTCAGACGTGACCCACCCAGAAGCGATGCCAATCAATCACCCAACGTCGACCGCGACGCTACGGTTCTGGAGCTGGGGTTTGCAGTCATTTACAACACTCAAACTGCCTGTATCCTTTTCAGTCTATTGGCGTTTCAGGCAAAAGAAGACGCCACAGACACACTGATAATACTTGCCGCCTTCGAACGCTATTGTCTGGGACAAACAGACAATGGAACCTTTGAAAGCTTCTGGTTCTTCAAACTGGACCGTTTAGTTGCTGAATTCATCGACCAGTACGTCGTCGATTAATCACCATTTTTCCAGGTGCATGATAGATATTCTGATTCGGGGTCGCATTATTACTGAAGATCGCTGAGAACGACATTTCGAAACGTTTCATGAAGTGCCGACAGCTGAAACTTTCGCGGTTTACCAATATTTGTCGCAGCTTCAGACGCAAATGTTGTGACGTAAACAACTTTAGGCAACCGCAGATTCTGTGGGATGAGCCCAGGAAAGAAGGCCTAATAGTGCAGGAAGTGTTAAAAGCTGAAGTATTTCGGGAGCCAGTGTCGTTCGATTCCTCTCAAGTTTGTCTCACAGGCGGTCGATGAGCAAACTCAACTAATGGTGTTCGAGGTGATTGCAACGCGAAACGTTATGAGCGAAGTATCCAGGGGATAGGGTACAAGTTCTAGATCGATTAAGGAGATAAGGCAGCATAATTCCAGGAGATCATTGGTGATATGCCTGCCAAACCCTCCACATTCGTTCTGTGACCGTGGAAACGGAGCAACGGAACCACGCCGGAAGGTCGAATCCAGTTAGCTGTGACTAATCTGGGTGACGGCGAGTGTTACTAGTTTTCATAATGGAAACGGGTTCGAATTTAACGCCCGTGCTTATAGCAATCCAGAAACCGAATTTTATCATCCTCATTCTTGCGAATTTCATTCATTTATTTGATTCACCCACTATTTTCGAAAGTATGTTTTTTGCCCAGCTTAGAATGTCTTTCAGGGGAGGTTAGTTTGTTCCTAGTGGATAGTGCCTCCCCTGTTGCCTTGCCGGTAATAGCGTTATGTGAGGTGTTAAAAATTGAGATAGGCTACTGGGGTCGCGAGGGCCTATGAACTAGCTGAGCCGATTCACGGCAACTGAAAAGTAAGGAACAATCTAATTATGCATTGACACTAAACTTTTGAGCGTTGCGTCACAATAACACAGTACCACATTCCTATGCAGACAATAGCATGGTGGAACTCAACCCACCAGGTTCGTTACGAAGGCCGATCTGTCTACGGTATTTTGGCCGCCTCAGTAAATCTAGCTACCCAACGGCGCTTTGCACATCCGGTCCCGTTGGTGGTTTCGCTTACCACTTAGCCTCAAGTTTCCAGGACGGCTTTTCCAAAACGCCTTGTCCATGCCCTCGACGAACTTTCAGGAACTCTATGCGTGCTCGTCTATGATCGGGCAACTGAAACGCATGACCGGAAGTGAATAGGTTTAATAGGAGAGGGTTGATCACCAAGTCACCTCTGTTACATTCCATGGACCTGTACTCACAGCGGACAGATCAAGAGAAACTCAGGATAATTTTGTCTATGCCGAATCCGGATGACTCGAAACCAGTAGCAAAGTTGTACGGAATGATGGGCTAGTTGGATCGAATTTTACTCTATTTGATCGACCTAATGGAACCGCTTTGATACTAACACATAGGGGGATGCTGTGGTGTTGGATGACCCACAAAAGTGCGCGTTTGAAAAGAGTAAACGAATAGTCACCGAGGTACCAGTGCTAGCTTGTGCCGCCTTTCGTGCAGTACGATAGCAACCAATCAGGCCTGAGCACAGTACATGGAAGCTGAAGTCTGACGCATGCAGAAAGTAATTATTCTCCGATGGAAAAGGAATTGCTAACGATTGTCTTCTCATCTGAGTGATTCAGTACACACACCCTCGGTAGAAAACTCGTTGTGCCGACCAGTCGCAAGCCGCTGGTGACAACAGTGATGTCCCGAAACGCGTTTGTGTTGGCATGCAGACCAGATTCGAAGCCATCCTTCTTCTAGTTGGTCCCTCTATACCTTGCTGATCAGAGTTCAGAAATACCAGTTAACCATTGACGTAGATGTATATTGGCGAAAAGGTATCCAGAGTGTAGAATCAGTACTACCCACGCAGTGGGATGTAGCCTAAGAAATCAATTAGAGTGTGTTTTTGAGACCCCACTAAGGCGTTTAGGTTGGAATGCAGACCATATTCAACCTTCTTCTAGTTGGTCCCTCTATACCTTGCGCAGACGTAAATAGGTGAGTGTGGTAAAGAGGCATCCACCGCAATTCTCGCGATCTATCTTTGTGGGTTCTCCGGAACAGTTGTACACACTTCGGTATCATTACCGTTGTGTTTTGAACTGTCAAACATTGGAACCTAGATTGCGCCGTTAGCCTGTTACCATTCTCGTCTGGATTCTCAGTTATAAACATATATTCGGTTGAATTCTACATCCTAGTCAATATGCTTGAGCTAGTTCCCCGGTAAATCCTTGTTATGTATATTGCTCCTTACTTTGCCCACTCGTGTCCTACTTTTCATTACAGGATGAGACACGTTGGGCCCGTATGATGTTGATGAACATTGCTTCTTCGGGCAAATTCTCCTCCGATCGAACAATTCGCGACTACGCCCGTGACATCTGGGGAGTTGAACCATCCACAGTTAAACTACCTCCACCATTCGAGCCAGTAGATAAAAAGTAGACTGAATACACAATTTTTTGATCAGTGAAAACCCTCTGAATGATTTCTACCCCCGCTAACTCATTGCCTCCCATACACACACTCTCATTCAACCTTCTTTATGCGAAATTGGTACTGTCGGAGATTGACCGACTCTGATTTATTTTTCGCTCTTGTCTCCAACGCAACATCTCTTAGTTTTTCCACTTGGAGCCATTTTCAAAAATGTCTAATTTTAATTTCTCTCACCCCATAATATCGATCGATAGCTATTTTTAATAACGCATTCTGGTCGAATACTGTTCTCGTGTTTTCTCTTTCTTTGGTGACTCGGCACGGCACCTCTGTCTTGCTGCTGGCCTTTTCGACCACAAATCTATAACCATGATCTGAAAATCGGAGCTTCCCCCTGTCCTGTAAACCCTATCCTTTCATCTTGAATGTAATCATGTACGACTAAAGTACGCAACAATTGTTCCATACTCTCCCTCCCTCCCTCTCTCTCTCTCTCTGTTAATGTTTCCCCGTACTTCTTTGCGTAGTTTACAGTTATCGGTATTTCAAGAACAAAAACGCTTTTGTTTTCGAAGTTTTCGACGTATTCAACGGTCCCTGTTGATGACCTTGCCCAGTAATTAAATGTTTCGCGTAGGCTTGGCTCTAGCAGTAGTTTTTTTTGTTACACTGTTTCTGGTTTCGATGGTTCTTTAGGATTGATGGATCGATAGCTGAACCAATCCTAGCCCAGCCTGTTCATTAGAAGCGTGAACTACGTTCAATCCTGTTTGGACACAGCGATCCATCCCCACGCAACCGTAGTTTCAATCTGAGCTCGAGATAGCTTGGCGGTTAAGAAGCGAAACCGTTCACCTGGAGGGGTTCTGGTCCCAAACTAACCTTGCTTGTTCGATTGTTCCTGTTTGGGCTTGGGCAGCCTGACAGTGTCTTCGCCCTTGTGCTTCCTGTGAGTTGCATGGCTTCTGTAGACCAAAACGATGTCAAAATAGCGACTATTTTTATCATCATTAATGTCGGTATGTCATTTTGATCCATCGGTTGGTGGAAGCAATGCTAGGCAGTAGATTGACCCAATAGGCGATGGAGTGGGCCCGAGAATCACTCCTTTTACTCGTTATCGATTACCTCGATTTCAGTAGAGTGATCCTCCCGATCGTTTCCCTAATAAAAAAAGGTCGGAAGCTGCTTTTCGGTTATCGAAACAGGCCCGGCGAACATGGCTTTATGTAGACAGTATGGTTGATTTTAATCAGAGACTCTAAATCGGTCTCGTGGACAGGTTCGCGGGTCACACCAAGTAGGATGTTGAAATTACTGAATCTGCACCGCGTGCACTGCAGATTCCCCCTTGATCGTCTGATAGTTCTGTGATTGTGTAAGACGGATGCATCATTACAGCATGCAAACTCGGGATAATTCAGTGATTACGACACGAGTTACTGTGTCTAGCCCCCCACCCTGGCTGTTTGATTGCTGCTGTCGAGGTTTGGGCAACCTGACAATTCTTCGGACCTAGCGCTTCCTTCGAGCAGCGTGGCAGCTCTACACTGAAAAGCTACCGTTTTGTACTATGCATGTCCGGACTGGATTATAAAAACCAGCTTGGATCCAACATCTCAGCTTAGTCGCTCGCAGATCGCCTCTGTATTGTAGGTCTTGATTACGGAAACGACTTGCATGTGACGCACCCGTTCTTTTGCTACGGCGTGGAAAAGGACAATGTATTGGACGAACGTAATACTGTCAGTGCATTCCTCGCTTCCACATGGTGCGGGAGTGTTCTTAGTTCCAAAAAGGAATGTAGGCACTGCTATCAACTGAGTATCTAGGGGGGGGCGCCTTTTCGAATTTGTACGACTTTTAATTCACACAAAATATCGCATTGCGAAACTTGGGAAGCTGTGGAACTTCGATTCGCTTGGTTCACTTGCCTCGGACCCCCATGCCTACTTGATGTTGGTCATTGGATTGATTTTATGACGTTTATCCAGTAAGAAATTGGTTTCACTGTAGAGTAAGCAACCGCGAACATCTTCGGGAGCTGAAATAAAGCAGAACATCTTCATTCCGTTGCTATGCCTTCCTCCAGCTACTGAAATTCTCATCCAGACAACTTTGAATGTCTTTAGAACTAAACGGGTTAAGTTTGCAAAACGTGCAAAAACCTGGACAATGAACGGAAACTTAAAATCGGGTATAATTACTAGTCGATAAGTGTTAGGTTCACTGCACGTTGCAGTGAACAACAGTACGCTAAAGTTCCCTTTTGGTGCACTGCTTATCGTTTTGGCACCTTCGTACGTTTGTGTAGCCAAGGTGCTAGTTACTGAATTGTTCACATGTTCTTTCTGCCTGCTACAGTGTCATCAAACTCCACTTTGGATGTTGTTCATGGAGAGTGGTGTAAGACCAGATTCCACATTGTGAATACGGAGGCCGGAACACTTAGGCACAATCGCACATAGCATCTGTTTGTCTGGGTGATTTTTTGATAAGTATGGTGCACTTTTTGTTTGTGTATGTAATCATTCAGCCTTCATTTTAAATGGAGACAGTACTGTTAACGCGCCAACCTGATAACAAAATGAACATTTCAATGAAGGAGCCTTTCGAATTGATATTAGAAGCAAACGGAAAGCTACAAATGGCGTTGGTAAACTCTATTCCGTTGACCAAGCAGCTCGGAAAGTTTGCCTCGAAGCAGTGAACAAAAGTTCCGATAAAAACGAGTTAGATATTCTGCAAGTCTCACGGGGAGATTGGAAGAAAATTTTGTTAAAAAATAAGGTCGTCAAAATTGCCTCGAAATTCGGTTTCATAAAATAACGGTGAATTGCCTTCAAGAGGAACTGTGCGTTATTCAGTTCCAAAGCTGTGAATAACTTGTAATCGCAATTTCTTGAGGTCTTTGTGTGGTTTCATCCATCGCACTGTGAGAAATCGCCTCAGACCACAGGGACTCGACTCTCTCTCGTCAATGATTTGCAGATTCCTTTCAAAAATCTTTTAAAGTACATTTCCTGGAAACACGGACCCATAGCGCACAGAGAAACACGGGTCAGGGTACTTCAAGCAGTTTCCGCAATGCTATGGCCGGTGAACTCACTCAGGTGGGAGTGGACACGACCCGTCCCGGGTAAATAATCCCATCACTTGTTTTCAAAGATAAACATGAAAGAAAATCGACTTTGCTTCTGACAGTTGCTGAATGATTTTTCCTCAATGACCCTCAAATGTCTTGTATGGGGATTTAAACCTCGGATTTTTCGTCGGTATCGATCCGTCTTTCGCACAACCAGATGTTTCAGCATGAACTATAATTACCAGTGAATTATCGCCCCTTTCTGACTCCCTCCGCTACGTTGACGGACACTTTGTTTACATGCGAGAAAGCTGAACAAATGTGGCCTCCTTGTCCTTACGTGTCTTTTTGACCTTAATCACGCGAATAAGGCTTAGCGCTTGGTTAGATTGTGTTTCTAAACAATAGTAACCTCTCCATACTTCTGCGTGCTCCGATCGATTTTTCCGACCCGTTATTCCATGGGATAAGCACGGATGTCTTGTAAGGCCTGCCAGGGCTAAGCAAACTATCCAACTATCAGCTGAGGTATATCACTGGATTTTCAGCCTCCGGAAATCATGATTCCTCCGTATCTTGTAAACGCCAACTGACCGGACATCCTAATGTTGTTTCGATCTTTTCGGCTACATAAAGGTAGACCACATCAAAATCTATAAATTTTCGTGTCCCTATCTCCAGGATAAAAAAGCGGGGTCACCAACCACGGAGAGGTTACAAAACTCGACAAATAAAAACGGAGATCAGGCACCTGAATGAAATTCACACGCAAATATTATTTGAGGTGTGGAATCCTGTAAAGCAAATATCTCATATTTGTAATGGACTACTCATAAGGTTGCTGAAAACTCTTCGACAGCCCACGACCGGTTTCGCCCTTCTTGGGGCGATATCTCGAATATCGTAGCAACTGGAACATGAGGCGGCCTGGTGCAGCACATTCAGTTGCCTGAAAACATCGCAAACGGGAGATTCAGCTGGGTTCCAGGTGAGTCTCTCGCAAAAACCAAAGTGATGAATTTAGTTTTCTGAAATACCTGACTGTTTCTGGTTTTATTGACCTCACCAAGTGGTTCCAACTTGTATCTGGATTGTCTCAAATACTGAAAACTACTGCTGATTCCTATCAAGAGTGCAATCATCTAATCAAGGTGAGTTGAGCATTGGTGAGCTAGCGGCTCGGACTTACCCTGGCGCATGCGACTCAAAAAATGTGTCTATTCTTATGCAACTCGACTAATTCTTCCCCATGTTTTTTACCCTCTTCAACGGCCACTCAATAAAGCCAGGTTCAACTCATGCAATCGCTCCAAGTTCAAACTTTTACCAGCCGGAACCCCCACTCACCGTAGTTCTGTGATCCCTTATTTCCAGTCCCTTCTACTTGTGCACAGCGTGTGTTGATTGGTATTTTAGACAGCCGTATGTTGAATTGTTTCATTGCGTACATGTGATGTCGCTCCAGATTTATATGCTAAAAACTCACCTTAGTATCCATGGAGTTGTGATTGTCTTGACTTGAACTGACCTGATTTGATTTGAGTCGAGGTCCTCGTTGGACCAATGTCTGCTCTGGACAAAATCCCGGTAACTGGAGTTTGACGCGGCTAAGATTGGTGCAGAAGACCCACATATGTAAGTTCCAAGCCATATCCTCGGAAAAGCAGTCGACCATTTGCTCTTAGTTTGAACACAGCCCACCGGTTCCGTCAAAAACTCATTTCAGTTGACAGTCGCGCATGCCTGTAGTCGAACAACTGTTCGCTATTTCATCTGACAACTTATCTGAACTATGTTCGACAACATCGATCAACTGCTATTTTCAGAATGTTGGGCTGAAAAGGATCTCTTCCAGTCAGTTCAACCAACCGGACACAATCTAGACAACCGAGAATCTGTTCCACTTTCCTTCGACCCTCGTGTGTCTCTAGAATCTCTACCGTTTCCTCTCATTTTGCGCTATCTTAGCCGCATACCTAACCCTAATTTCCTCATTCAAAACCGGACGATTCTGTGGTTTGTTCTACTGAAGAAGAGGCCAGCTTAGAGCGAGCTAGAACAAACTTATGAGTTAGTTTCAGAAATGCTGTTTATTCATCACTGTCCTCCAATGTACAGAAGTGCGATTACCAATTAGTTCAGGCAGGCAATGTTCTTTGATCTGCTATCCGTCTTGGCCATTGATTCTCTCTGTCCAAAAGCCAGTGCCTTAAAGTATCTGACATTAACCATCTCTAGAGTCTCCTTATTTGGACACGCCAGCTTGGTGCGAGGACTACCAACCCATGCAGTCCAGCAGTTAGCACGGAGAAATTTCTCATGCGAGACTCAGGTTCGAATCCTTGTGTGGCCACCTTCAAACTCGCTGTCGGTACTCGCACTTTCACCGGATTCGTATACAGTCGGTCACTTTTCTGCTATTGCCTCTAATTTCAATCGAGTGGTGGAATCCCCGGTCCGATAGACTTTCATATTACTCGCCTAGTACGGCTTCAAGTGTACAATTTAGGATTTATTGTTCCTACCAGCTGTTATCATTACAGTCGGAGGGTCGTTTGATTACGACGGCAAGTGAATAGCTAAAGAGTTTTTGACAGAACTTCGTTTGTTTTGACCTTTAACCTAACGGGGATGCTCTGATCAGGTGAACTATCTAGCGAAGATTCACTGATTTATTCTGTTAAAAACAGACACAAAATAATGTTGGGATATATAATAGTGTAATTTATTCCTCTATTCGACGCTCCTGCATACTATATGACCTCTGTATGCACTAACTATTCTAAACCTTTCAACAATCGACCTGAGATGAGTTGAACCTCCACCGCCAGCTGTAAGAATTACGTTTGCAGTTGCGCTTCATGCACCAACCTGTACAACCAATGAGATTTGGTGATCCGCAAAGGTTTGCACCAAATGGACAATAAAATAAGAACAAACGGTCATCATGGGAACATGTTTGTTAAACTGGCCTTTGTCTGTCCATGTCAAAAGTCCCCCTTCCCACCTGCTGGCGAATGAATTAACTGCAACGTATTAAATTACCGGATTGAAGTCGCTCCACCAAGTCATTATCACCACTTGCATACTTTGATTTTGGGCATCGAAGACCAAACCAAAAATGGCTTTCTCAACGGTACTCGTAATGTGGACACGGTTTCCTCGTATTACATTCCTAAGTTAGTCAGTGAGTTTATCTGGATTTTCCAATGTCTCCTTTGATGTGGATGGAATGATTTTAGCCGGAAAATGAGCTTCATCATAATGCTAAATGTGTGAATCAGTTTGTCCTGTGGAACCTCATTTCAGTTCAAATTCACCAGCTTGTAAATACTGCAGTTCCATCGGCACCATCGTTGTTCCTTTCGTGGGAGGTAGGTTGTTCAGGGTTGGAACTGAGGATTCCAGTAGATTTTGGTAGGAAGTAGCTCTTCACATACGCGCTCTTGAGAGGTAGGGTTGTAAATGGAAACGCCTATCAGCCTGTTCATACTATTCTTGAGGACTGTGTCTGTTTTCCTCTGCTTCAGTTGAATGAATTTAATTCATAAAACAACTTACTGGATAGCAATTTGGATGAAGTATATCCTGTGTTCCAAGCTTAGCCTTGGTTCTCCCTCCGAAGCAGGTGATAAATGCCATCATTATGGCTGTTATAACTGTTTACAATGAGTGGTATACGCTAATCCATAGGCTCAGATGTGTTTTGCACCTGTCTTGCACAATCCACCTTCGGGGAAGCCCACGTCAATACAGGTAATTAAATAAGCCGAAGGCGAAGACACTCAGCAAGAATGAAGTAACTTCCACACTCCTCGCTGAATAGCCCTTCGGCCAGCTCAACACGTTTCTGAAATTGCCGATTCGTAATTGAGTTCATCCGCAACAGCCCTATGAATCTCTGTAGGGAAACACAAATGGAACCGCTGACAATCTGGCAGTACGTTGTACTTTTTCAGCTCCTTTGAGTCTACGCTGGCTGGAATGAAGTCTAAACCATTCGTGGCACGGACTTATATTCAAATATCAGTCTGCAGTGACAATACTATGGGGCCATTCGTGTTTTGATCATCACTAGAATAAACTAAATGAGCCGATTTTTTGCTCAGAAGACGATGGGTGCCATTGAAAAGGAAATCTGAAATTCACAAAATAACGTGATGTGACAAAAAGTAGCAACCTACCTTCAGGTGAAATCCAGTTTGGCGGTTTTTCACTGATGCACTCTGGTCGGTTCACCAAGTACAGTTGGTGTACTAATGTGAGCCAAATCGGGTTGAGTCCAAAAGATTTAAACGATAAAAGAAGGGTCATCTCCTGATGAGCAAAGAGTTGTGGATCACTGATCTGACCTGCTGAAATGCTCACAGTACTAATTGCTCCAGATTACGAGCCTTTGGTCATGAATACCTATACTGTGCATTACCTTACTGAGAAGGTCGCTCCTTGGATTTTTTCTGTCCCAGTGTCATACACATTGTATCTTTATGTTTCTGATGTGTTTGTAAGGGTTACTCTCACGATCGTGCGCAGCGAGACATCAGTTCTGAACACTGATGTCGTGCTGTCCAAGATGACGATTATGATGATGATGGTGATGATGATGATGATGATGATGATGATGATGATGGTGATGATGATGATGATGATGATGATGATGATGATGGTGATGATGATGATGATGATGATGATGATGATGATGGTGATGATGATGATGATGATGATGATGATGATGATGGTGATGATGATGATGATGATGATGATGATGATGATGGTGATGATGATGATGATGATGATGATGATGATGATGGTGATGATGATGATGATGATGATGATGATGATGATGGTGATGATGATGATGATGATGATGATGATGATGATGGTGATGATGATGATGATGATGATGATGATGATGATGGTGATGATGATGATGATGATGATGATGATGATGATGGTGATGATGATGATGATGATGATGATGATGATGATGGTGATGATGATTACTGGCAACTGATTGGCTCCAAGTTATGCAGCACTGAATTATGGGCTTTTTGAGCCGGGTGAACGTCTTCATTTTACCGTAAACTAGAATTCTTGAGCTTTTTCAGCTGACCAAGAGCCCTTCTTGTATGTATGATTCACTCTCAACTGGATCTGATGTAATGGAGACTTGCATGGTGAATGACACTGGTACACTGATCGATATCCACTAAGTTGACATGTCAATTCGGATATTGATGAAGTTCCTGTTATCACTCATTCTGAGCAGACAGACATCACATTCCAAAATGTGGTTCAAATCAGTTTGTTCACCGACAACTGAATTTTGTCCCTTCAGATGAACCTCCTGAACCAGGCAATTTACGATCCATATCTCACTTCGAATGACAACATACGGATCATACCAACACAGCGACTGAACAAAATTGCAAAACAGTGTGACCCCGAAATCGATGGTTGGTGGATGCCGTAAAACAAGAATGCAGAACAACTTTTCCAGTGTCCATCCAGAGGCCAAGAGCACAACAACGTTTCAACAAGGATTCGAGGTGAACTCAATGAAATCCTTGGGTTAAAACTATTTCGATCGGAATGAACCTTTTGTCGTACTCATTCCGCATTTCATCCCAGTTGTTTCAAGCTAAATTTCTGTAGCCTATGGGGTTTATTCTGATGGTAACCATTCCATTCTGTCAACTAGTAGTCAAGTTGCGACGGAAAACACGGAACAACCCAGAATTGTGTGCCATAAAAACCTCCAATCTCACCCACCTGTTGTATGATATTTTGAATCTGAGGGTGACGGGGAAACGTATACCTTAACTCTTTCCATCCATAAACTGAACTGTAAGAAATTGGCGTCACAAACAGCTTTTGTCATCCACCTGTTCCATGTAATCGGCCGTCCGTTCGGAAAAACTACACCAATTCCATTGCCACACGTTAGTTTTGTGACAGCAAACCCGAGGTAACCTTCAGTGACCAAACAAAAATTAACACTTGCGTTACACTTGACTCCAACGGAACCTCTGTGTTTATCCAATAGAGTTTACAGGACACTTAATTATCAACAAACCTAGACAACAAATACTGTGATTACCAGTCAGAGAATTGACAGACTGATGGTGATTTTGCTCTGATATGTTCTCGTAAACGTGTTTTTTTTCATTCTTCCTCATCTTTGACCAACGGCTTATCGGATTCAAGCTGTTTTGAATCGTTTGTTTTTCCTTCAAACGTCTGACTAACAGTGATTCTATTTAAACACTGGTGCGTAAGTCGAGTGACATCGATTCATCACAACTAGAGATGGTTTGTTTTAATCAGCAGGCCCTCACCAATGTTCATGCCATTTCTGACAGTGGTCTTCCTTTCAAAGACCTACCCTCGAGTTTCGTGCATGCACAGTTCCTATGAACAAATACCATTCTGAGTGACGAATTTGAATGTAGCGGGAGGCAACTTGGGAACAGACATCATCAAAGTAGAACAGCGCAAACGAACAAAAGTGCACACTACTCATCAGTGGCAGTTTTCCCTGCTTTTCGGGTGAAAGGTGCTTAGAGTGAAAAAGAGGAAGGAGTCTTGGTGGGAGACTAGCACTCAGTGGCGTACAATTCATTTGGGGGCTGAAGTTGACGTCCGGCTACATACCTTCGCCAGATCTGCCCAGTTCACAAGCAGTTATGTGTTACGGTTCCCGATACGGAACTTTGAGTGACGCGTAGGTTCGACAATCCCGAATATCAAAAGGAAGAATTGGGTTCGTAATTCTACGGTACTATTTACATAAGGGTAAGCGAATGTGTACAACAAACCTCAATTGTTCACGTTCGTAGCGTCAACAGGCTCAGATAGTCTCGTGATTCTCATTGGACGTGCGATCACACGGAAGTCATGAGAAAACAAGTCAAGGCAGGCTCAGCAAACGGGACATGAACGCGCATAGGTAAGTAGATCAGCTGCGCATAGGTAAGTAGATCAGCTGCGCACAAAGGCACACAGACACACATGCCAATACACAAGTGTCGGACGAGACGGCCTCTGCGGCAATGTGAGTGACGGGTACGAATAAGCAAAACAACTGGAGATCAAAAGTACATAGGCGGAGTAAGCAAATGAATGGGGGAATTATCATGAGGTCAAGTTGGATTCAACATTATGGTTTCAGTTGACACAGCAATATCAACTAGGTGGTCCCGTAGTAGGTCGTTCTTGTCACGTGGATCACTAACTGAAAGAATGATTGATGAACATGCACAAATAGTCGTGAGAAGGAAACTACTTACAAGGTTGCTGAAAACCCTGTTGACATTCGAATGAGTGTATTTGTCGAGAGACTATCACACTTTCGTAGCATGACTGTTGCATGTGTATTCTGTAAAGTGCGCACGAACACTGTTGTAAACGGTGAAAACATTGAATCCTTTCCTCAACAAATCAAGACTGGGTGTCATCGTTTCGTCGATCACGCAGCCAGCACCAGTCACACGCATCGTCCGCTCGTGATCTAAAGTACCAACCTCGTTTAGACGTTAGTCTTCTTCGGTCCCTTGTGTTCGGGAAACGCAGTCATTCCGAACAGATCCGGCAGTGGACCTACCACCAGCCTGACTACAGTTGGCTCCAGTGCATTAAACATTAGGTGAGAAACGAGCCAACTCAATGACGAGGGTGTCCACTGACACGACTTTTTCAGGTTTGCTGGGAGACACCGAAAGGACGTATGTTTCCGAGACTACCTAGGGCTACTTCAGTCTGTATGCAAGAATCAGGACTTCGTTGGCGAAATTCGCGAGTGCTGCAAACAGGAGATGTGAGACAATGTGTTGCCAAGTGATTAAGTAGAAACAGAACTACGGAATTTTCTTGGGTTGATCACTATAGTTAGACCGGGAGCATGAAATGAACCGTACGAAGTACGCGCACAATCGACTGTGTGAAATGTCGTACTTTCAGCAAACAACGCTCTCAATTGTGCCCCTGGCACCGTTTTGACTCTTCTCCATTATAGTGAACCATGAGACCTTGCCATGAGCTATAAATTCCTCCAAATAAGTCAAATCCAACTCATGCAAACTTGCCTTCTTGATGGGACTCAACTCATAAGTTTGCTGAAGGTTCTTCGATAGTCTACAACCGGTTTCACCCTTCTTGAAATTCAGCAAGTAGGCCCACTCCCTGATTTTCCGTCAATCCTATGTTCCAAATGAAAGCCAGTTGATCGGAATTCGTCCAATGCACGGATTTGCCCACCAACATGCTTTTAACGGAAGACTCCAACGAATCTAGACTGAACTTCTCTTTTTTTGTGGTTGCGCTGCACAGAGACCGCCTCACGTCTTAGTTGATAGAATTTTCGAGGTATTGCAGCACACTGTCTCCACGGGACACATTACTGATAAGGTTGCTGAAAAGTCTTCGACAGCCGACCACCGGTTCCGCCCTTCTTGGGACTCATCAAGTGGGCGCAGTCTAGGCATCATGTACAACGTGTTTCAGTCGAAAACAAAAGATGTCCCGATGCGATTTTTAAAATGACTCCTATTCAAATTAAGGTGAGGTTCCCATCTTCCGTATGCACAACCCCATGCGTTCCTTGCGCGCAATTCCGGGTCGTAATCTGTCCAAACGGTCGGCCCTTAGTAGGTCAGATGGATGGATGCGAAATTCTCACATACAGATCACGATGGAGGACTACACAGGTCATTTTGCCAACCCAAAAGCACCGTTCTTCTTCTGGTTGGTTAGGGTCAAATATGCGGTGCAGAATTTGTGGACGTCCAAGAGTAGTATATAACACATCGGACTACTTTCGGATGGCAAAAGATGACAAAACCGGTGAGTCGGGCTGCTGAGTTTTCAGGAGCTTTGTGAGTAGTTTCCTTTATAAGAATTTCTTGTTTGTTTTTCTTAAATCGGTTGGAGCTGAAGCATACAACATCAGCTTGTCATTCATGTGTACAAATGTTGGCCAGATTACGGTGAAAATAGCTCCGCTTTGGCCGACCAGTCTGGGAAGGAGTAACTGTAAGTGAACCAAAGAGAATACATTGCAACCCAGTCAGGAGATCAGTGCCGTGTTCGGAATTTTGATTTCTACTGAGAGGATGGATTTACCGCATTTGTCTGATAATCACCCAGAAGACAGACATTCTAGAAAGTCTGTCTCACTCCGTGGTTCAGTTCTCTGAAGGTACGCGGAAAAGTGTTATATCTGACTACAGTCCCCACTCCAGTGCCGGAAAAAAAGACTCACCAACAAAAAACACCACAGCCTTATTGCAACAAGCGAGTGCAAAAGTTACAACGGCGCAGTGCTATTTAAAGGGCACTTTCTGACATTGATCCAGGCTGTCTGGTAGGCGTTTAGTGAACACCCATCAACGTCGACCGTGCTTCTATGGGATGCCTGAGCACTGATCACATTCGGTCGTGCTTCTGTGACATGCCTGAACACTCATCGGCTTATGTTGAATTGAGTGAACGATTGACTGGCCTGGATGCTTACCGGCTTTCCTATTGAGATTTTGGTGAAATTTTAGGATCTCAATAGGTTCCGAGCGTCCTGGGGTTGCTTTCGGGAATCTGACCTTCCTGACAAAAAGCCAATAAGAAATCCATAACATGCAAGGAACTGCTTCAATAGCACATTGAAAGTCACGCATTGACGGGCAAGTCTCACATGGAACTCGGCCAAAAGTTCCAAGAGATCAACTATAACACCTTTCAATGGTTTGAAAGGGCGGGAAACGTTAATGGTGAGATCCCCATCGTGCATGACAGCTACGCAGGCTGATGCAAAATCAGGAATTACTGTAGTCCAGACACGAAAATGTTGATTCCGTCGTTCTAAAGAAAATCGTATTCTGAACATCCATTCCAAAACTCATTGGAAGCTTTGAAGTATGACAATTCTTTTGCTAGGCCAGTATGATCCCCCAATATGTTTTGAAACATCTATGAACACACAGTCTGCTTCGAGGTCAACTGCCATGTTTCAGAGTTGGCTGTTGGATGTAAACAAGAAGACGTTTATTCAAAATAGACAGAAACTCGTTTGAGTTAAAAATACTCCTTTGCAGGATGAATGTAGCAATGTATGCTTAATATACTTGCTTGCGAATCTCAATTCTGTTGTCCAGCCAACGGACTAGGGTGTAACCTGGTCTGTCACAATCAAGTCTTGACACATTTTGCTCAGTTTTGCTCTGTATCACTTAGAAAACAAGGGCAATGAGGATATGTTGCGTCCCATGAGCTTGCTACGAGTAATGCAGTTGACGTGACAAGTCTGGATAAGTTGAATACGTTAGTGAGGTCCCTCAGGAAAGCTTGATTTTTGTCACATGAGGACAGGGATCGAGACGATCGTCCAGAACGACAGAAAATGTTTGGAATGCATCTAAGTGTGCAGTGTTTTAAGTCGTCAGGAAAGAAAACAGATTAAACTTGACCCCAATGAAGTGAGTTCGAGTAGAAAAAGACACGTTTACCTGTTTGCAAACAAATTCGGTTTTGCGAGAGACTCACCTGGAACTGAATCTTTCGTTTGTGAAGTTCCCAAAACCAAATTTGTTTGCGAGTGTATTTCGCTAATTTCTTGGAATTTGGTTTCAAGTAGAACATAAGGTTGACGGAAAATCGGGGACTGCGCCTATCCGATAAGCCCCAAGTAGGACGAAACCGGTCGTGGGCTGTCGAAGAATTTTCAGCAACCTTATGAGTAGTGCATTACGAATATACATGTATTGTGATATCTCGAATATTGTAGCAAGTGAAACATGAGGCGGCCTGGTGCAGCACATTCAGTTGCCTGAAAACATCACAAACGGGAGATTCAGCTGGGTTCCAGGTGAGTCTCTCGCAAGACCAAATTGATTTGCAAATGAGTGTATTTCCCTCGTATACTCGTTTACCTAGTTTTCAGGATTAAGCGAAAAGTTTAGAAGAATAGATATTCCTCTTGATGAAGAGAATGGAGATAAAGACCGCAAGAAAGAGGTAATGCCTGATGATGCAAGCAGAACATTCAGTCACTTGAAGCGGTTTGCACTTTATCATCATCTGAAGGTTATAGTGTTCTAGAGCACGGTTTTACTTGATTTGATTTCCGGAACCAATATTCGGGGGGTTGAAATCAACCAGACAGTGATGTTTTCGATGAACACATGAGTGTAGATTTATTTGTCGTCAGTCGTAAGCTTCATCATTGGACTCACATTGAAAACGGTAAGGCTTTTGAGCCTAATCTTACGAACAGGATCATTGTAGATGATTGCTGTGGAAGAAGTACGATGCGAAACAGTTTTGAAACAACTTGGCTAGTCCCAACAGCCGCCTTAAGAGCCTGAGGTGTTTTTTCGGTTAGCATGCAACAACACTCAGATATAGGACAACGCAGCTATTTAATGAGTGTACGGGAACCGAAAAACCTGACAACCGATTTCCTCCTCGTCCCAATTGGTCAACACAAGTCACGTGATTTCTTTTAGTTCCGCATTCGCAGCTCCCTACCACTAGAACTAGTAACATGAGCACAACGCGGATAGTAGGTGGGTGTATTAGGCGCTATACACAAAACAATTACAAAGTACTCTGACACGTCTGAACTAAGTAACGTATAAAGTAACCCATGAATACCGTAAGGTCACTTGTAGACGTTCCGGTGGACACGACAATATCCTAATCAAATATGCAGGGAAATAATGCGATAAATCATCACTATCATCGCTCGATTTCACACACACACACACACACACACACACACACACACACACACACACACAATGAACCGGAAATCAACTCGGTGTTCTCCTGAGCGATTGATGAAGTGACCTTTGTTGGAGGTACAACTGAATATGAGTCCCGGTTGTGTATTGCCCTAAGAAGGTATTTGAGCAAATGCTATTTCGTGTGTGTTCCGATCTCATGTAAGTTTCATACTTTTCGCCTAGCTACAGGCGACTTGCTAATTACGCTAGCCGGTGAACAGAACCATTTCAGCTTTTTGAAAGGCAACGACTGATGTGCTATTCTACGTGAAGTAGTCTTCGACTGTGAGACATAAATTTCCGAGGATCTTCAAACTTACGTCTTTCTTTAACACAGTAGGACCCTAGCGAAGTACACTCATTTGCAAACCGATTTGCTTTTTGCGGAAGACTCACCCGGAACTCAGCTGAATCTCTCGTTTGTGATGTTTTTAAGCAACTGAATGTGCTGCATCAGGCAGCCTCATTTTTCAGTTGGTACGATATTCGAGATATCGCGATACATCTATAGAAGGAACACACTGCTTATAAGGTCCCATGTCCAAGAATTTTCAGCAACCTTATGAGTAGTGTGTTACATCCATACTGTAGAACCTTGTTGGTAGCGTGTGGAACTGCTGGATAAACAAGTTTTGTGGACTGTCACATGTGGTTCCGGCCTTTTGCTCATGATGATTTGCTTGCTGTGCGTTTGCAAGGGAAAATGGCTGACAGCAGGGCCCGTTGAATTCGCTCACTTTCTTCAGGCGGTGTAGTTCGCTCACAAATCTACCGCACTCCGCGGAGCATGACGTTGACCAGTGAACTTGACTACAAAAAACTGGCTGCTCTGCTAAGCTGTGCGCCCTCATGATGGCGCCCACTTCACAGCACTGTTTGTACTGGCGTGTATACGTCCATACGTTGGGGCCACCACTCTTGTTGTTTTCACGCCCCAGGTCTCGTTCAAGGTCAGCTGATGAATTTCATCAGCAAGCTGTCCAACCACTAAAAAGCTACGGCGATCAAGCTGTTGGTATTTCACACCAACGATATAATCATTCTTCACGGGACACTCAAAACATTCATTCGGGTGGGTCGGCCGTAAGTGACACACTGACCAGTATGGTCTCCTGTTCTGTGTACGAGACTCGCATGCATTTATCTGAAATACGGTGAGCCAAGTGTTTGGACAGACTGAGATTCGGAAAGATGCTCACGGATTGCGTGAATATGCATGTGTTGAGGTTGCAAACTTCTCGTGTGTCACCTTAATTCAACCGTCAGACACATTTATTCAGATCCCGTGTGGAGACATGTTTTTTTCTTCGCCATAGAAACGTTATAATGGATGCTTGGACAGGTTTTTAAGATTTTCAGTCACGTCAGTTTTAATGGATATTCTTGGATATTCGTGGAGATTTTGAAAATCAAGGAATCATTTATAGGCTTGCCATATTTTTCGCGAGATTTTCTGAGCCTGTGTCAGCACACGCGATGCATAAATGTCCTAGCAGTGTGGTGTCCATCCTAATCAAGATTTATACGTGTATATTTATCATTCATGTGGTCAATGAATGATTTTCGATGGACTAGAAGCGTTGTGCACGACCGTTTTTGTTGAAATAACTGATGTCTACTGATGTCACATTTAAAGATATCATTTTGAAAAGGGAAGGAATCGACCAGATGTAGTCTCTTCTGAGAGGTGGTCTCTCCGAAACAAAACGACTTCACCTTCGATGAACCAATGTGAATGAACAAAGTGCAACTTTTCATTCGTCCTTTCGTGCGATTTTTCCTCATCTAAATGCTTTTCCACCTCTTGTACTTCAGCGACTGTTCGATTACAAGGTCAACTTAAATGTTCCCCCTTTTATAATCGAGTTGTAGCGGAAATCCGTTGATACATTCATGTGTATATTGCAGTCTATTGAATGTGAATTTCGCGGACTAACTGTTAAACAATGGAACTAAGAAACTGACACCCGTGATTTGAACAAAAAGTACCGACCACACTACGTTTTCCTTTCTTGCTGATTCCCACCAGATTGACGTTGCTGAGGTTGGTTGGTCTACTCGCCGCCACTTTAACGGAAGTTTCCAAACTCGCTGCTTCAAACAGTATCCACATCTTCCGTCATCGGTAAGGTAAAAATCATCCACCGATAGTCCTATTGTCCTGATGTGAACAACAGCTTGTTCGAACAAAACCTGCCATTTGTGTCAAGTCTTTCCAAAAACTTTCTCCACTAGACATTTACGGGTGGGCTACAGCTAAGAAGTGTTTGCGGGGCGGAATTCCACAACTGTTGAAAAATTACTATGTCGTCAAAAGTCTATTATCTCACGCACTTTCATAATCTAGCACGCGAAACAAGCGCACTGTAAAGATCGGGACACCTAACCCTTTCGCGCAACATTGCATAGTCACGATATTTGATGTGTTGGCCTTGGAATTCAGTCGTCAACTTTTTCAAGCGATGAAGTGACATTTGGTGGTGAGATTAAAAAAGCGGCCATACCATACACTGATGACCAAAGTGCTGTATTCAGTCATGCTCGCTGATTCATTCGGACCAAATGTATAAACATAAACATATGGCCAACACCGCAAGATATCCAGATGTGGTCGGGAGGACGAGAACACCCGGTGCAGCCGGTGGCTGATGTTGTCTCTGACCGCAAACTGAACAAATCAATGCATAAATTGACTGAAAACGATTGCTCGGCTTGTACGATTGACAGACAAGTTTAAAAAACTGTGGTGGACAGGGTTCACACAGGTGAGAGTGATAGATTCATGTTCGGAGGAAGATACTGAATAAAATTCGATCCAGCTTTACAAAACTGAGCAGAACTTGCTTCGGTCAGTTAAAAAATTGTCCGGAATCTAGCCTCTCTAGATATGATATTTTCAGAGCCAAGAAGTTTGGGGGAAATTGTCTGACGGGCTGAATAGTAACACGCCTTCTGGGGTGGAAAAATGCTTCCCATGGTGGAAGGGCTTATATACTGGCGGGCAACGCAGAAATCATCGCAGTGAAACACCCTATAGAAGCTGACCCTCTACAGTAGGCATCTATTGAGATCGATTGTTTAATTTTTTAACAGCTCCAACTGGAACATATCCCGTTGTCACCAGTTGCACAAGTTCTTGTCCAAAATTACAAAGAAAACGAGGAAACACTTATCGGAACACAAGTTCTTTATTTGAGTATTTCTGAATGCGGTTGCTGATTGGATGGTTTACTGCATCCCTCCAATAGCCAACTACGAATCAGTTTTCGTTCTGAGCACAACTCATGGTACGCACAAATTATTTCAACAGGCAAAATAGCGTTCTCGAAATGATACTCATTACGTGAGTATTGTTCGTACAGGCTCGTCATTGTCGGCGCAACAAATAAAAAACGAAATTATTTGTTGGCTCAACAAAACGAGAGAAGGCTACGTTGTTGGTAGGATGAGCGAGTAACAAGGACAAATGACCTACACCATACGACCGAAGAACATACTGAGTACTGTATACAGATACACTTAGACACAAGATAAAGCCTTGAAGCGATTGAAACGACGGATTGCAAACTGTCTGTGATTTGAACCCTCGGCTCGTATATGGTAAACTTACATGATACCAAAGGCAAATCAAGCATACGGTTAAAACAGTTCAAGAGCATATGTATGAAAACCTGGAGGATAGATGGAGGGGCAACGAGAATCAGTGGGATACGGAGTCAAAAGAATCATGTCGTCATCGAACAAATCAGTGGGGGAAAGCTGGCCGTAGACCAACCCGAGTCTAAAGATCGTACGAACAAATCCCTTTGGTTTTTGCGGGAGACTCACCTGAAAACCAGCTGAATCTCCCGTTTGTGATGTTTCCAGGCAACTGAATGTGCTGCACCAGGCCACCTCATGTTCCAGTTGCTAGAAATCAGGCCAAAAATTGATCAGCCTCATGCGAGAGCCATGATAGGGGCTCTCCAAGAGGGATACACTCCACTTGAGAAGACAATTGTCATGAGAAGGAGCTAGCTTCCACTATTTCGTTCCTTCTTTCAGGAGATAACCACTTAAGACCACACACGAGAAAGTTTCTAGTTCGTGAAACTGAGTGAAATGAGTGAAATGAGTGACTTGACCCACCCCCGCCCCGCCCCCAAAAAGATATACCTTTTAGAGTTAACCAGGATTTATAAATTGACTGTCTCATGGGAACTATCCATGACACTATTACTTGTGCTAGACTATCCTGAGACAGCGACGGATCCTTATGAGTGAGTTACTTTTGACCGATAGATGACGGCTTACCATGGTAGCAGGTTAGGAAGGACACTTCCTTATGGGAAAGCGGTGGCGCAGAGTGGTGAGTCACGTAACCAGATTCTGATGGACTCTGCAACTGTTCCGTTGCAACAGAAGAGGAATTTTATTAAATATTTGACCTAATTGAGAGGAAATAAAATGTTGAATACAAGTATTCATGAACAGCGGGCACCCAAGACAGTTCGGAGTAAACACCAATGCAGTCTACATAGCTGAGAACTAGACAGGATTCAGCTGAAAATCGGCGTGCCTACTCTGAGCTGTCCATTACACGATACACGGTTCCTTACCTGTTTAACAAGAGCACAAAACATTCTACCGATGTGAATTAGGTAACCGCTCGTTTGTGCCTGGGTTTCTGTCCCAACCCCACACAGATAAGTGGCCATATACGCCATATCAATGGAGCTTCTTAAAACCCTATCAACGAGCTCAGTAAACGCGTCTCCCTTGAATGGAAGCGTACTGTAGGTACACTTTTTCAACTGTGAGTGTTGCTTAGTTCTCAGCTTCACAGACTACACAGCGTTTAGCATGAATCACTCTGTAAATCCATTCTGAGTGAACACGTGATCTTCATATCACATATATATATATATACAAACTTGAGATAAGTATGCGTACTCAGTAGATGTGCAGCAGTTGTTTACCAATGTCCCTTTGAATGATAAAATTGATATTCCGTGTGGCTTAATTTGCTCGGAGGTCATTCAAATTGCGATTCCAAGTGTAGGCTATCCACTGCTTGATTCTGCTGTTTAATGAGAAGGCTAAATTCAAATTACAGAGTCCACTCAATAGAAAATTTAAAGGAGCGACCATAGACATCCGTTTGAGTCCATGGGAGGGAGAGAGACAGTTGGACGATGTTGCATGAAAGACAGTATGTTCAAAACTCTGGATTAGCCATGAAGTTCGTCCAACGTCTAAATAGCATTCGTCGGAGTGTCAATTAGCATATGAAGGAGAAACCAAAGGAGTGCCTTCCAGAGATGAGCACACTCACCACAAGTGAGTCGTACGGATTTGTTTAGCCTCGATTTTACAGCAAATCCACATGTCGAACCAGTATACGCATTTCCCGAGCTCTAGTCTTGTGGAGCAAAAGCGCAACGTCACCCTAAACTCTGTTGTCTCTCTCTCTCCCTCTTTGTAAGCCAGGCCCGACTGAATCCGAAATGGAGACGCTTTCAAGTAGCCCGGGGCAAACTGGATATCCTAAATTGTTCAGTCAATGATATTGATGAGGGGTAAAAACGCCTAACAGGGACGTTGTACCCAAAGTGTTGCAGTCACAGAAATCTCTTGTAGAGGTGATAGGTCGACTGCCCAAACAATCAACGCTAAAAAGACGTAAATACTGTGGTTATTACTACTTCTAACTTAGGGATAGAAGCCTATCGGGACCAAATTCCAGTGTATACACCATTTCAAAGAGAGCTACACAGCAAGGACTTGTAGGTATCTGAATGCCAGAAAGGAGCACATTCCTCTTTGGCTGCCACAGCCAGTAGCTTGCAGACATCTTTTGGCCACAAGTTACTAACAAGACTTGATGTCGGCTTCTGCCATCCTGTTCAGTCATTAGCACTCATCTGTTCTCACATCCGCAAACAATTTACAATAAATCATTTCAAGTCGTCATTGTGTCCAAAATAAACTCGACGTAATCATTAGGTTACCTCAGACTTAGCAAGTTTGCAATTTCCTTTTATCGACTGATCGGTGTGCTAACCACGTGACTACCGTGTTCTGTTGAAACTGTAGAAGATTTCGTTTTATTGCTATTGGTAATTTGATACTTACCGTGGAATAGGAAATATATGCATTTGTCAGATTCTGTCCCCTAACCCAACTGTTTAAAACCGAGTGCACCATCTGTTCAAGCCTTATTCCACGTGGGTAATTCGATTGTTCATCCTCTCGGTCTACGTTTTGCTCCGGTACATCTGTCACGATAACCCGGATACTCAATGAATATAGCCTCTGAAACCAAGTTACACTCAGAAATGGTCTTGTGTTCAGAGGGCATGGAATTAGTAAGAACTGAGGAGGTCTATCTCAAAGGATTAAATCTGCTTTACAGTTTCCTGTATCATGCTGCCGGTCTTTACTGACCACAGATTTACTTTGAAGCTAAAAATGCGACACGGAGAATGCACACAACTTATTGTCCACTCTCGGAAAACTTTATCGAATGTGTCCAACCACTCCTCTCAATGGGAACTAGCAGATGCTGCTGATAACGTCGATAACTAGCTGATAGACGGCCAATTTTTTGGACAAAAATATCCCCTTTATTGAGGGACCTTACAGGATGCACCGTAACTGAATCAAGCATTGTTCTAACTAGGGTATTTTAGCGAACTGGTGTTACAGAGCAGTTAATTTGGTGTGCTGTGATATACATATTTTTCACATGAGTATTCAGTCTGGGATGATGTGAACCGGGAGTTGCCTTCGCTATGTTCAGTCTCTGTCTGACGGCCACAACGGATGCGGCTTTTTGGAACAACGATGCTGGTGTGCAGTACGCGTGTTGGATCAACAAACGTCTGTTCAGTACTAGACATTTCGATGACAGGACGACTGGATTCTGTACGCCATGATGAGCTGCAACCCCTAGCTAAGAAACTGAAGACTGGTGCCGCTGTAGTCAACTCCAAGAAGACTTCGTACCAACATGAGTCAGATGTAGTCCTCAATGCTTTTCTACACGTCAAAGATGGCACGGAGTTTGTGGAATACTGCGTAGACTTCTGCTACACCGGAAGCGCACTGTCTGCTAACACCACAGTCGATCGTGAGCTAAGATCCCATGTTACCGAGGCTAGTGTGGATCTTGGCGTGCTCAAGATGTGGGTGCGGGGAACCTCAGCCTGGGGACTAAGCCATACACCTACAAAGCGATCAACTTATCTTGTACGGATTAAAACACTGACCATATGCTGGTGCAACACACAACAGCTGAGCAGTTTTCACATGCACTGCCTGACGCAGATGCATTGCGCTGAATGGAGGGGGTGGGTATCGGACTAGATGTTCCCTTGTTATGTACGCTTTGATGAAATGTGTACTACAAACGCCTGTAACCATCTGCAGTGGCTGGGACATAGTGCAGAATGGAGGGGAACAGTATTCCGAAGCAGCTTCTATACAATCAGTTGGATAGGAAGAAATGCGACACCTGAAAGCAAAAGTTTCGGAATCTGGACACATTGGTCGAGAATCTAAAGACTGTTGACGTGGATCTCATGGAGCTCGTGGAGGCCAAAATGGGGAATTTATAGGGAGAAATGATACAAACTAGAGTTCATAGGTCCAGCGATCACAAACTTTGAGCCAGAGGACTCGAGTGTGAAAAATAACGGGTCGAATGAAGGACGTTGTTGCTGGAGAAGAACGTCAACCAAACTATTACTGAAGATATTTTGATAACCGATCGAGATGCCACTCTCTCCGATACATAAGGTTTCCAAAATCATCATTGCTTAACTCAGTTACCAAGGAGAGTTTCGGTCCTGTTTTGAAGAGAGGTTGAAACAGCTGCCGTGCATTCCCCACCGCACTGGCCTGTCTTATTTATTGACCTTTCTGGTTCCACCATGCTCCTCTATCCACACACAGACTAAGACTGTGCTGTCATCTAACTGATCATCTGACCGAATAGTATTCCGGGTCAGATCAGATAAAATTCCTCGCATCAGTGAGTGATACTAACCGTTCTGGATCCATTGGTTTCCATGTACACGCCTAGAAACACCACAACCGTCAAATATAACCCCGGTTAGTTTGTCCCACTTTCGATCAAAGTCCTCCAAAGAGGCCCCTCCTACATCACTGCATAATGAGTTTTGGCATGTTTCCATAACTTTTGGCTTGCAAAACCCTTCTATTGCTAAATGCAGAGTTCGTTTCTTAAGCATATCGAGAAAATTTAATGGAAATCTGTATCGAACGAGGATATGATCTGAATCAATGATGGAGAGTTAAGGACTGAACCGCATCATCGGTAGATGATGATGATGCTGTGACTCCAAGGGTCCGCAATTGCAGTGGGACGCTAGGCAGTACAACGCCGCTCAATGCGTCTAAATCCTGTGCTATTGAGCAACAACTGACAACCAGTGCACAGTTGCAAAAGACGCTCATCATTGTCAATGCGGTTTGAATCCAGACTAAACATATCAAGGCCTGTCTGTGATAAACTGGGGCAACCTACCTGCACACTGAAATCTCCTACCATTGTTTGCCTGTTTGATTTTATGATGGTGAGCAAGAAGATAGAAGGCATCTTTCAGAGTATGAGAGCTCAGTTGAGCTGGTGCATAAATGCACACACCAAGCAAAAAGCTTACAGTTTTAGGGATGTGGAAACACACAGCGAACAGAGTCGGCCTTTTGCAAATATCCACTCGAGTAACGCAGCCTTGGCCCATAAGCCGAGTTCTGTAGTGACGCCGAGGCAATCCATTGCAACTACTGACGTTTTACGCGAAGTGAGTGGTCGATAACGTTTGAATAGTGAGGCTATCGTACACTCGACAGTTATATTTGGATGTTACTTGCGTGTTATAAGTTACAATGAGAACTAGGCCCGAATAGTCTATGCGATGCGGTAAGTATCAGCAGTGGTGTTCAACGCATCAATTCTTTAGGTGCCTACTGCAGGGGTCTACATAGGACTGATTACCAAACGGGGCGGCAGGAAAGTGAAGGCATTGCAGTATAGCAGTCACATGCTTTTGCTCATCTGTCCTGCCTGTCTGTGGACCGAGATACTGTCAGGAACCGCAAAACTAAGCAGCAGGATGAATAAGATCCTCAACCAAAAAAGTTGGTTCAAAAGGTCGACCACGATGTGATTGTATTCAGCATAAGACTATTAGAGAAGTTCAACTTTGAGGAAGACTTGCCACGTGCCAGTCCGGAAGGTCAGGAGACTGTATTTGCCAGACCTCCATCTATTGAGAGATGATCCGTGGACGTTGAATGAGTATCCTCTAGTGCGTCTTAAAGGCGCAAACTGTCGTACCACTGTAAGTCCAGCCTGTTCGCTAAACTCAATAATTTCTAACGAATACTCTGATAGGTTCCGCTCAATCAGCGCTTGACTTAAGGTTTTAGCACTAGAAGTTTGAGGTGGTCAGAATCAACTCGGATGATGATTCGACGGGGAAATAGGGCTTTCCCGTGGAGTGTGTTCAACAGTGTCTGCTGGTTTTTCACAGACATTTCTTAATGTTTAGCCTAATAACTTTACGCAATAAAGCAAGTTATGGACTTGAATCTTAAATGCAAACCACTCTGACCTTGAGGAATGTGTAGTCGACCTATTTTCAGATGAAAAAATTGAGTTTGAGATCATCAAACCGCCATTCCCTTCTCGACTGCCTAAAAAGTTCTCCAATACCTTGAAATTGAAAGCCGGTAGATCAAGCTTCTGGCACCGAAGTCAAGTTGTGCAGGTCTGCATCACCTTGCATCAAGTTTCCGCAGCAATACAGCGAAAATTCTCCAATTTTTTTACAAATTACTAAACAGCTTTGCGAGCGGAATCAATGGAATTTTCTCGACTGGGTTTTTCGGGGTTTACGACACGGAACCAAGTGAAAATGACCCTCGACCATCATCATCATCATCATCATCATCATCATCATCATCATCATCATCATCATCATCATCATCATCATCATCATCATCATCATCATCATCATCATCATCATCATCATCATCATCATCAAAGACAGGAACATCAGTGTTGACACTGATGCTTCACTGACACTCCTTCGACCTCCGGGGAATCATTTTCGATATTCCTTCCAATCAGCACAACTAAATAGTTGAAAACAAACCGTTCAAATTATTCTTTGCAGATTGAACATGATCCAGGTCCTCAGGCTGTTCATTGTAACCCCATAAACTGATTGAACGAAACGAGTAACCTTCCCTGCCGATAAGTAAGCATTCCAGTAAAATGAAAATATGCCCATTTGGAAGCTAATTCCCAACAGAGATGAATCAAACTGAAATTCGTTTCAAGTTTCCAAAAATCGTTTTTTCACCTAAAGATCTGCTTTACCGTTTGTTGTTCCCTTGAAACCCTGACACACTACACTGGTCTTGACATAAGATATCAATGAGAATGTTGATAAAAACTCTTCGACAACCCACTGCTGGTTTCGCCCGCCTTCGGGTTCATCAGATAACTGCAGTCTACGAGCTTCCACCAAATGTATGTTTTAAGTGAACGCTAACTGGCAATGGACCGGATAAATACACCCATTGGTAAACTGCTTTGGTGTTAATGGGAGACTCACTGGAAACCCCGTTCATGTTGTTATTCAAATGAACGTGCTGCACAGCGGCACTTGGCATTTTATTCGGGATGTCGAAGTATACTGTCTTCACAGAACATGCTAATTAGGAATGCGTCCAGTGTGGGTTCAAGTTGACGAAAACTAAGGGACTTCACCTACCTGACAAACCCCTAGAAGGGCGGAACCGGTAGCGGGCTACTGAAGGTTTTTCATCAGCGTTCTGAACGGTGTGTTCCATCAAGACGATATTTTGAATCTGGTACTAAGTGAATGATTAGCAACACGTTCGTAAACGAGAGATTTAGTTGCTTCCCCCACTAACACCGAACTGGTCTGCAGACGAGTATATTCCATCACTAGTTCACATAGGTCGTTCGCACCTGGGACAAGGCAACCTACACCAGTCGCCCGAGATTAGGCTTTTTTCACTAGTAGCCAGCATTACCTCGCCGACCGCATATGGGAAGTCACGCTGCACATGGAGATCGCTCTACACAGTATCCGGACCAACAAACATGGAAAGTTAGCAGTTGTCGTTGTACTGCAGAATGTTGCGCCTTCATGATATCAACTTTAAGACTGAGGATAAACCGCTGTATTGTAATCAGTCGTGCATTCCGACCCGGTCACCACATAACAGCCAATACTTTTACCAAATGCCTCAATCACAGTGATAAAAACGACATGACTAGAAGGAGCACTACCACTGCTACTCACAAATACGTGGACTCGCTTTCGGCGGAATCATACACGATGTTTAACGCTAAACTTGAAAGTATGAAACTCTCCAATGAAACATCTGCTCGAAGCGGGTACTTAAAGCTCTACTTGAAGACAGATCGATCGATAGCATTGGAGTGATGAATATCAAATAATCAGGACAATACTTGTCAACTATTCCGCCCTCCTTACTGAAATTAGTGTTTTGCTTGGTGAGATTTACGTGAATTCACACTGTCGCAGGTTCACCGTCGCTGGTAACCGATAGATTTACATAGCTTAGAAATTTGTGGGTCTGTATGACGTCACTAAATCAAATTTTGCACAGATAGGGAAATGTTACGGCCGCAATCACAGCTGACAGCTCTATGCCTTTTCAATCGATATTTCATCCTGTCAGTAATCTAGCCAATCTAGTCTGAAGAGCCGAAAAGCGCTGTTTCAACTTTGATGGGAATCATCAGCAGATCAAATTCAGGGAGTTACAAACCCGAGAAATTCCGGCCAGTGTGTTGAACGCTTAACGGCTTCGCCACGACCGGCTGATCAGCAGGATGATTGGCTCTCACGCTACTCACACCACAGTCAATTTATACTTGGCTTATAGGAGGAATAATCCCACAATATGAGTGGAGCTTCCTTCTGAGAATTCGTCACTCGAGCAGCCAGTCAACACGTGACCACGTGATGTGGTTTCCGTGATTGAAAGATGAGTGGTGCTATGTGCTGTCTAAGTGAGACCTAATCACACTGCTATTCAGTCGCTTGTGGCCAAACGATTAAGCATTCAACTACTGGTCGGGAGGGAGGCCGCGGATTCCCTTAGTTTCGTCAGATGCGCCCTGCTTGCGATCCCTAACAAGGATGAAACAGCTGCACAGAGCTTCTTGGTAGTTCAGCATAGATTGACTTCGAAAACAGGATGAAATCTCTACTGAAAATTACCGAATCTCAAATAAAATGTGCTTTATTGATCACCAAAACAGTCGTAGTAAAAGTGCCCCCCCCCGTGGTCGAAGTTAGGCCAGCTCACTGTGTGGAAAACATCAATGTTTTTAATAAAACCATACAGTACCAATAGTCTGTTGCTCAATCACGGGCTCCACATACACAAAACCGTCTGAACTCGGGAAGATGATCGGCTGGAGTACACCAAGCCTTTGATTCATAGGGATCCAGACGACTAATCTCAATGGGGTGCCGTTCTGGCAAGCCCGAAGTCATATTCACATGGACTGTGCTCTCAAAATGGGCTGATCCAGGCTCAAGGACAACATGAAGACGGAGTACAGATAAGGCTTGGTTGTCCACCTTTGGCACATGGTTCGAAAAGAAAGGAAGGCGCCCGTCTATATCTGCGCTGTGCTGGAAGCGAAGGACATCTTTTGGAATAGAAGCTCGTTCTGCTGAGGTAATCTGTCAGACAGAAGTGAACAGAAAATCGATCAAGTACAGTGAAGTTTGTAATCGGAATTGATTGTAACCGAGAGGCAACTGAGAGTTACTTGCGGTAGGCAAGTTGTCTCGGACTCTACAGTTGTTAGCAAAAGCACCAGAGAAACAGTGTGAAACTAAACAAGCACAAGTGAACACCCTTTGATTCCAGTTGTTAGATGAGGGGGATTAAACACAGCACGCTGCATTAAGACCCACGTTTGTTGCGGTTTGATTCAGGCTGGCTGAAAATTTTGAAGCCTGAGTCGTGCATCCTATTCATGCCGATGGCTTCAAAAACTTTAAACAATGAAAAATGTATTTTTAACTTGCAGGTATCACTCTATCAAATTCGTGAAGTCTCTTTCTCTGTGTGGCCATTGCACAGAGACAGGATTTCCTTATGAAATGAACGTTGCTTCGATTAACTTGGTCTGGGACCAGTAACTCAGAGTGCAAATATGGCGTTGTGACCGCTCTCCCGAAACTCATCATATTAACCAGTCACGATAGAGAGTTAACTACGAAAAATGGGGAGTACATAGTCAACCAATGAAACAAAAATGTAGACTACGACGCAACACAAACAAAAACCAGCCAGACTCCCTATGGGGTGATCATGAACAGCCAAACAGGTAGGGGCTCAAAGCTGCCCTTTGCAAACTGTACAAGCGCAACCACATCACTCTCGTTTGAACGGTCGTCCTCCTGTTCTGGCGTAGTTATTCAGGTGAGTCCACACCAAAGGGGGGAAGCACTGGACTCGAGTTTCGCTCTTATCAGAGCTCATCAGCAGTGCATATCCAATGGCCGTGCCGGGATTTGAACCCCGGACATCTGACATGCGAGGCGAGCGTGTTACCACTACTCCACGAACGCACGTTGGACGCATCTGAATTTTCACGTCTGAACAGGCGAACGTGTTCACACTTGACCGATGTGATTTTACTTTAATTTTACTTTTCATTCACAAAGCGAAATTTAAATAACCAGAACCCCGTCTTACTACTTACGAGTAGTCCTTGCGCTGTTTATGTAAGCAAAGATCGGGGGATGGGCTGTTAAGAGATACCGAAAGAAGTATGCGATGAAAAACAGGCCGAGGGCCAAAAGATGAAAATATATCACGTCCATCTGCGTAATTTAAGCAAGCAGTCCAGAAGTGTGGAAAATTAGCCTAAAGTGAGAAAACGACCGTCCGTTTCAGCTCAGCTGTATTCACAATCAGCCTTCCCTTATACAAACATTTCATGGAGATTTGATTGGTTTTCACAGATAAGCAGTGTTTGGTACTTGTGCTTTGTTGGTTTTTAACCGAAAAAAGGGAAACATGACTGACATGAAACATGACATGACATGAATTTTGCAGTAAGCAAAAGGGTGATAAGGGCGGAAGAAATAATCCCTAGCGTTGAATCTGTGTTTCAAAAACTTCCGCCAATGGAGGCGGAGAAGCTACGGGTACAACTGGTCACAGTCCTTAAGTCCCAGCAGCCAGAAGCTCCAAGTACTACACCAGCAGAGCGAAGAGCTTTAAACGGCCTAAAAAAGGTGGACAACATAGTGATTACAAAGGCGGACAAGGGTAAGGCCACTGTTGTCATGGACAAGAGTGATTATCTACAGAAAGTCAAGCGACACCTAGCTGAGGGTCCTTACCGGCAGATCGATAACGCGAATATTACTTCTATAATGAATAGGAGAAAAGCGGAAGTTGGCAAATATTTGCGGTCCGTGATAAACCACTTAGGACAAGGTAACTGGTATCGATTGTACCCCAAAAGTGCAATTCAACCACGGCTTTATGGCCTTCCAAAAATCCATAAACCAGACGTTCCGGTGAGACCGATAGTAGACGGAATAGGTTCCCCACCGCACGAGTTGGCCAGATTCTTGGCCGGTATTTTAAAACCCCTCACCGGGAAATCTAGTACTTACATTAAAAATTCGTATGACTTTGCCAACAAAGTAGCGGGGGTCACCGTTGAACCAGATGACATCCTTGTAAGTTTCGATGTCAATTCGTTATATACAAATGTGCCAAAAGGGGACTCTTTAGAAATAGCTAGGCGACTGCTACTAGCAGACACCTCCCTTTCAGAACGGACACAACTTACGGTGGATGAAATAATGGAAGGCATAAAAGCATGCCTGAATCTCACACACTTCGTTTTCGACTCCGTGGTTTACACTCAAGAACAAGGTCTAGCAATGGGATCCCCAATATCCCCGGTTTTGGCAAATATATTTATGGAAGAATTTGAACAAAAGGCTCTAGGCGGATTCCCATACCCACCCAAGATATTCTGGCGTTTTGTAGATGATACTTTTGTCGTAATGAAACGAGACAAGGTTAATGAGTTTTACAACTATCTAAATGAACTGAGTCCACAGATCAAATTCAGTATGGAGATAGAGTCAACCTCGGGTACACTGGCATTTTTAGACTGCATGACACACAAGGTCGGTGGGAAACTAAAGACCACAGTATACGAGAAGCCAACTGACACTGGGACAGTTTTGAACTACTCGTCTGCCCATCCAAAGTCGGTATTCGCTAGTATTGCCTCATCAATGTTTAGGCGGGTAAGGGCCCTGTGCACAGAGGAAGTTGATCGGACAGCGGCCCAAATTGAAGTAATCAACAAACTTCGGGGTAGTGGATATCCAGCCAGCTTGATTAGGCGTCAATTGCGAAGGGTGCTGGTACCGGTGGAGAAACCCAAACGAGAATGGCTCGGGACAGCTGTTATCCCATATAAACCAGGGACATCGGAGACCATTCGAAGGATTCTAAACACGGCCAACATAAGAGTAGGTTTCCAGAGGGGAAACACTCTGCGCTCTGCACTGGTGCAATTGAAGGATCGCCTCCCGGCAAACAGAACTAGGGACTGTGTCTACAAAATCAAGTGTAGCGACTGCATTAAGGTCTATATAGGACAGACGGCCAGGGAGCTTCACACCAGAATCGTGGAGCATAAGAGGAAAATAAACAAGCCGCCGAGAAACGCAGATGAATATCGAGCGTTATTAAAAGACTCGGCAATTGCAGAACATGCACTGGATACGGGGCACAAAATAGATTTAGAAAATGTTGAGGTTTTGAGGCGAGGACTACGGTCCACATCACAGAGACTGATGGCTGAGGCGGTAGAAATCGCCAAGCATCCTAGTGTTAATAGAATAGAAGGCGTGGAACTGGCAAGAGTGTGGAGAACGGTCTTGGATCAGTCGAGCTGACACGTGTTGGTGTGCGGTCATCAGAAGGAGGAGTCGTCATCATCTAAATTCCACGTGACCTCACACACACCCCCCCAACTAAATTGTCACAGCAATCACAAGCCCACGAAGACCAAGAAAAATCTACCAGTTGCACCTGAGGTGAATAATTAACTGAAGCACCCTGAAGTGAAAGATTAAGGAAAAAGAACTGATCGGAACTAATTTGAAACTCCTCCAACCCATCAATTCAAGATTTCGGCAACCACAATAGCCGACAAGAGCCATTAATTGACACTCATCACTGACCGATTGTGATAATCTGAAGAGGACTTCCTGATTGGTGCTCCGTCTGCCTTATAACCTGGCCAACTTGATGACCTGTTTACTTGGCCTGATGAAGCTTTTGTGTCAAAAGCGAAACGTTGCCCAAATAAAAACTACCGATTGTTTACCAAGCTCTTCTGAAACGATGACTTCTCAATCGGTTCCAAACTTTTTCCAATTGATTGGAAACATGACTAGTTCGCGGATCTCCCCTGCCCCAAATTAGATCCGCCGGTTTTCTGGTGAAGCAAAACTTTGCAGGCGGTTTATTTGCCCTGTTTTCACGAAATCTTTCCTTTCAAAGTCTAGACCTCCAGATGGGAAAACGGAAGGCGTACGAGAAGTTTGCTTGCTGCACCGATACGACTGAATGCTTGATGGTTGACTGGATTTCTTTTGTTCCAGTTCTGCCTTCAAAAAATTTCCAGGTCACATTTTGTCCCGCAAGTGGAACCAGTCTATGCAGAAATGCCAAGCGTCGGAGTACAGCTTTTTCATTTCTACTGGGAATTATCAGCAGTGTATACCTCACCAACCTTCAGGGGGATTCGAACTTGGGACTTCCCGGTTAGTATTTGAAAACCATGTCCGGCCACCAGCGGACAAGACACAGCGCCACAGAAGGCGAACGAGAATGCCCGCTGGACCGATACGATTGAATGCTTGATGGTTGACTGGATTACCATCGACTTCCTTCGCTCTGTCATGTGGTGGTATAGTCGTGAACTCCTTGTACTGGTAAGTAACTCATAAGTGAAAAGCAGATGGATAGATTCACCTGAAACCACTTGGTTTGAACACACTGGAAAAACAGCTGAATGCAGACTGGAGCGATCCATCTTCAGCTTAAGAAAAGCTGACACAATGGTCCAAATTTATGTTGAACAGTGTGTAATATCTTTCACGCTGAGTAGATGCCTTCAGAGATTTTGGGCAGTTTTTAGGTTTCTTTCGACACTCTAAAGGGCGCCCGTGCCATCCTTGATCCGCGTAAGTTTATGCCTCTTGATTCCTTTCAATCTGATCTCATCCATTCCAGAAGTTCTTGTATTGCATTAAATGTCTCCGATCGAACTAATTTGCTGGCAAGAACTACATCCTTTCCACGGGATTATGTCTGTGCCAGCCGTTCAGAAAGAGTGTTTCATCAAAGTTTATTGTTCTTCCGGTATTTTGAACTGTTCATGAAAGACAACCTCTCGAAACGCTCGTTTTGTTGACCGATCTAACCGGTGGTTTCTCCCGTAACTTGATCAAAATAACTCATTTCCAAGACCGTTTCCAACCGTTTGACGAGTCACTGATCAGCAGTGTGATTAGTACTCAGTTAGGCAGAACAAAAGGCCAATCAGTCTTCAATCATGGAAACCGCATCACGTAGTCACGTATTGACTGGCTCCTCAAGTGACGACTTCTTAGACGGAAGTGTCACTCATCTTGTGAAATATTCCTCCTACGAGGCACTCAAAGACTGGTCATTAAATTTCCCCATAACGATAGCTTAATAAACCAGTCAAAAGCAGTGAATCCAGGGTGGATAAAGGCCATGAAAAGGTGGGCGGATTTGACGATTTCACAGGAATTTCACTCTGTCTTCATGTAGAACGCTTTAGTTTGAAAGGAGAGATTTCCTACTAGCGAGTTGGATCACGACAGGAATTTTGTCCAGGCTGATAAAAAACAAACACTCCGGAGGGGGGAAGCGGGAATAGTTTTTAATATAGCTGTGCAAAAAGACCATCTCCTGTCTCCTACTTTGTTACGCTTGCTAGGATTATCGGATGACCAAGTTCGGTTTTTTTCTCAGTTCTGTCTTCAAAAAAATCTCCAGTTCCGATTTTGTCCCGCAAGTGAAACCAGTCTATGCCGAGCAGCACTGTACAGCTGTTTCATTTCTACTGGGAGTTATCAGCAGTGTGCATTTCACCCATCTTCAGGGGGACTCGAGCTTGGGACTTCCCGGAGAGCATTTGAAAACCAAGATGTCCGGCCACCAGCGGCCAATCAGCACCTAGACAAGACACAACCAGGAAGTACACATCAAGGGAGACACGAATGCTCTAAATGACACTGTGTGTACCCCTGGTCACTCGCTGTCTACTGTTCCATTCATGTCTTTATGTTCTGCGAAACCTGTGGATCGTCGGTATGCCTGAGAACCACAGGAATGGATGGATACTCGGAGAGAAGAACTACAACAATATCTCAGTGATATACACACATCCATCCTGTTTTTTGACGGACTTAATTTTACTCGTTCCTGACTGCAACCAAAATCCACATGTGAAACAAGTGGCTTTACTAGGAGGATCGCTAGGCGGAACACATCCTCAACTGTTGTGAAGCTCTAGGGCTGCTACGCTGCCGGGTGTAGGCAACCGAAAACCTGCGTGGTGTTCGGTTTGTCTGCCCCAGAAAGCCCCGGTTCAAACGGTTCACGATATCATCCGTCCCTCTCTGGTTTGCCACGCAATGCCGGTCCTCAAATCAAACACGGTACAAGGTGAATCACATCAAAAGATTGTCAAGCACATTCTGTGCGATTCGCCGTTTGAAGACGAAACGCAATTCGGTCTAGCAGTGTTAGCCCTCTGAATATGCCTGTATTTTCTTCCTAATAGTAACTCAAATTCCTGGCGACTCTGATTGTATCCATTTGAACCTAAATTGGACAGATTTCCAATAGGGTTTCAACTAGGTGACTGTGCCTAAATGTTGAACCCCAAGAAGGACGAGGGGTTTTCAGCAACCTTCTGAGTAAGTTTTCGAGTACTTTGTAGACCAGTATAAAAGCCGCTGCAGCATTTCAATGGTGCCTGTATCACGCAAATATGCTAACGCAGGACTAGTGGTGGTGAATTCCAGAAGCTTGTTACCAGCTGTTCCGGCATTTGTTTGTACAGTTGTCCAACCACGACAGCTGACTCCATACACAAAAGCAAACTGAACAAACGAACATCGATTTGGTCTGACCAGAAAGGCTACCTTTCAATTCTTGTCTCACTAGAGGACGGCTTGCAGAGGTTATGTGGGAACGGGATGTAAACAGTATCCCTTCAAAGTTCCTAGCTGAGTCTTTTTACCTGGATTTCATCAGCTGGACTAAATTTGGAGGTCAAGACAAGCGAACAGTTCTTTCGCTGACACAGTTCTTTCGAAAGCTTGGATTTCATTCAACTTTCGACAAACTAGTTAACTACCCGTTTTCTTCAATCATGTTTCTGAACAATCAAACGTCCTTTTCTAGAGTCGCTTTTGAATAAATTCTTTTGGACTTTGCAGACAGGCAGCACACCACGTTTCGTTTCAGTTCAAGGGAGGCGAAGCTAAGGAAATGTGTATACCAAGTTCGCTTGTTATACTCAATGGCACGTCTACCAAAGGACAATACACTTTCCCGTCCAACCTCGAATGTAAACAAACACCCATGGCTTCCTTGTCAATGCTGTCCAAAACTGAAATAGAATACGGACTAGCTTCGTTAGCACAAAAAACATCGTCTACCTACCTATCTGGCAGTTCGAGAATGACAGGCGGTTTTAAAAAGGTGAGCACAATGTCAATCATGGACGACCCCAATCCAACTCATTCCAAAAAAATCCTTTACTTATCCGTGGAAACGTACGAAAATCTAGCAATAGTCGAAGGCAAAAAATAACACTGAAATGAAAGATTGTAGAAAGACCATTCATTGATTTCAAAAACGACTGAATAAATTGACAGGGGCTGCTGCGTGAGACAACAATTTTGGAAGATCTTCTAGAAATTCGCCGGACAGGAAATCGTTTTGTTAGCGAAGTTCCGGTTCTATATGCTTCTCATTCAACCACCCTTTCCACCAAGAAATTCTGAACTTTCTGTCTGTTCCCTTGTTCCCCGCCTCCAAACTTCCAGTCGCGCTACCATATCTTTCTTCCATGACGGTGGAATTTTAGAACTGTTCACCGCTGGCTACATTTCCCCGTCATATGAGTTTTAACTTTAAAAAACACGTCAACTTGCACCCCGCCAAGCCATATCAGGTTGTTTCTGTTACAGTCCAGAGAATACATCATTTCATGGGCTATTTCACTCACCTACGGTGGATGCACTATAAACGAGTCAGGCTAAAATGTGAATCTTTCATCAACTGGAGTTAAAAAGTAAACTAAATCAATAGTAAACAAAAAATGATAAACAGCAGGCCACAAATCCTCACAACCAACATAACTAGTCTAGTTATACACTGATGGTTACTTGGCCATAGATCGGTTGGCTGCCGATCGATGAATTTGCGCATACCACTGTTGATTAAAGTTCACTTGGCTTTGCAAATAGTGTAACGGTTTTCTTTTAGCTTGTATCTTTTTTCGTCAATGACAGGTAGTGTTAACGATCCTCTTTTAGCTTGTATCTTTTTTCGTCAATGACTTGTCGCTTGGATTTTTACATCGTTTCCTGCTTGTCAGTGTAAAGGATGCAAGCCCCTGAACTCGGGTACACCTTCGACAGACATCACACTATTTCTTCCGTGAAGTTGTTCCGGAACGCTATCTTCTTGGTGAGCCCTAAATGAGTGGAAGCGACAAAGGACTGGCCAAATTTTCATCACTCTCACAAGTGGAGCGATATCAAGAAAACTACTTCGAAAACTTGAGTATCCCTCAAACTGAAAAGTGAGACGGCTTTTGTGCGACACAATCAGTTACAAAATACCAGTAATGAGAGATTTAGTCGGATTTCCCAATCTTAATTTGCACACGTGTAAATAAGTTGTTGTTAAAAAAGCGAAACAAGGTTGGTGGAAATCTTAAAACTAGGCCTATCCGATGAGCCCGACAAAGACGAAGTTGACTGTCCAAACGTCTTCAAAATACTAACAACTGGTGTCATATCAGGAACGTCCACAATGCCGACTAGATTTTGGTTGCCTGAAATCGGTCTCAGTAGCTTCTTGAGGGTATCGTAAAAAAGAGGAATTCGGCAGTGGTGCATGACCCAGGTTGTCAACGTCTTGACGACACCCGTAAAGTTCTTCTCATTACTTTATAGAGACTTCATTGAACACATATTCACAAAATGGAATGAAAATAACAAGAGATACATTTACATCCAACGTTAACCTCACTTCACCATGTAAACGAGTTTTTAGCTTCAAACATGTCCAGTTTGTTTTATTGTTCAACAACGGAATGAAGTTTATCAAACCTTGTGAACCACGCCAAAGTGAGCTGCTGACGACTTGTGAGTAATATCGCGCAACGGAAAATTCTTCGACATCCTGAATATCAGCCATACTAACCCATGAGGCGTTCTGCACGTTACGCACTCGGTTAAAAAATATCCTAAAGGTGAGATTCGTTCGGGTATCATGTTAGCATTATGCCCGTTAGCCAACAAGTGCGTTCTTTCTTGTTTAAATGAAGTTGATTGAAAAATATTAGGGACCAGACCCAAATAATCAACCCCAGGTGCCGAAAAGTTTTCACCAAACCTGTACGTAGTGGCGCGTCGGGGAAAGATGTGTCATTTGTTCAACAGACGTACATTCGGCAGCATAATTGAACTAGATGTTGTAGGACAACTTCTACTAACGGCCACCATGAAACAAAAAACCCTAGTAGGAACATTAGTTCTGACGGTATAGTGTGGGGATTTGGTCCATCTATGCTAAAAGCCGAGGAGCACGGCGTAGCTGTTACATCTTCAATGGAATTCATCGGCAGTGCGCATTCCACGAAACTTCCGTGTAAGTTAACCACACCGCTGATCAGCCACCCTTGGGTGAACGTTTAAGTGTACAAACTACTAGCCGGGAGATGGCGGGTACGAAACTCCCTGGAGGCGCGTGAGGCGCATACTGCCGATGATTCCCAGTAAGGATGAAACGGTTGCACACAGCGCTTCTCGGCTTTTCAGCATACGTTGTCCTTATTTACACTAGGAATTCTCAGTTGAACACTAGTTCTGTCATCCATATAAAAAAGGTCGTCGAATCATCCTCAGTAACCCAAACAACAAAAGTTGAAGTTTTGGCAAACAGGATAGCTGTGAGATTTACGAAGAAAGAATGAGCCTATCAACACCGCGCGACTATTGATTGTGTGCGTTATCGATCCATTTCCCCATTCATTTGCAGTGTACGAGGTGACATTCCGATCAGACTGTTTCCGCAACCCAAAAATGAGAAAACTCACTTTCGACAGTACCATCTTCTGACACTTCTGTACGTTGCTACTCATCCCTCGATGAGAGTTGATTCTTTGTACAATATGATTCACATGGCTCAGGATGTGGTTTGCGGCCGTATAGACCACAGGCGGCCAATTGTTCAGTAACGACCTGACACGGATATCGGACCACTGAAGACAAACACACCAATGAGGGGCAATAGAAGCCTGGGCACAAGTTCGATTCTCTGGAATCGGAGTGAATAAAGATATTCCACGCGGAGATTTGACCACAGAATCAAGATGGTCTCCATACTGTCGGATTAATATGTGCTTCAGAGTCGCATGAACGTCAAACAGTGTGACCAATCGATCCCTGTTTGCACGGAGTTGAGCGAAGGCCTCTGGCCAATCGGTTGAAAAACGTTTTGGTAGTATGAAGCTTAAAAGCGGTAGTCTTTCTTCCAGTTTACCCTGGGGAACAACAGAAAGCCACGCACTCAATCTGAGAGTGAATATATACATAAATAAAAATCGAATCATATGTCAGTAGGTATATACTTCAAAAATAAGCTTGTTCATCCTAACAGTCGTATCCCGTATCAAAGATGTTCAGGTGTTCAGTAGGGGCACTAGCAAAAAGTCACATTCTGCTTGACAAGCTAATTAAAGTAGTACACTTGTTAGACCCGAAAGTTAACTTCTGAAGGGAGCTACCTGACCTGCCCCACTAGATGTTCGTTCCATCTTCGTGACTAGTGTCTTATTCTAAGTTCCGTATTACCTACTCTCAGAGGTAGGGGCGAGATGGCTCAAGCGGTTAGAGCACGAATTTACTGACCGCGAGGTCAGTGGTTCGAATCCGACCTCTACTTCTCGACTTCACCTGTCTAGGCTTGGGCAGTCTGGCAGTATCCCAGCCCTCGTGCTTCCTTCCGGTAGCATGGCAACTAAGCACCGGAAGGGTGTTGCAGATGAACGATTTTTTACTATCAGAGGTAAACCTGGAAAGCGGCTGATGTCAGACTTGAGAGGTTGTTTCGTTACATTGGGTGCATTGGCGACGAGGATCGTGAGAACGGGAAAAACGGACGGGCATGTGAGTAAAGACGGTTTCTTATTTAGGCAAACCCTCCCTGTTTGTCGTCTTAGTTTAGCTGGACGAACAGTCCCCAACCCGTAGCACATCGGCTTGAGGGTTGCGCAGAGGATTCTGTACCATACTCGTTTGGAATCTGTGGTCGGGATTCATTCGACGGTAACAATAAAAAAGAAGACAGATGTACCGAACCAGTTAGAATTACGATAATCCTCCTTCTGGATGGACGAACTTCCCCTGGGTTACCAAAAATTATTTTAGAACGAGACTGGTCTCCTCAGAGATTGGTATCCAAGACTAACCGGAAATATCCCAAACAGGAGATTCAGCTGGGTTCCAAGTGAGCCTCTCGCAAAACCAAACTGAAATGCGAATGAGGGTATTTGTCGAAATTAGTCTAATTTGGGTTGAAGTTGAACCTAAAGCTGATAGCAACTAGGAGATTGCGCCTACCTGATGAGCCCCAAGAAGGGCGAAACCGGTCGTGGGCTGTCGAAGAATTTTCAGCAACCTTATGAGTAGTGCATTACGTATATACATGTATCGCGATATCTCGAATATCGTAGCAACTGGAACATGAGGCGGCCTGGTGCAGCACATTCAGTTGCCTGAAAACATCGCAAACGGGAGATTCAGCTGGGTTTCCAGGTGATTCTCTCGCAAAACCAAACTGAAATGCGAATGAGGGTATTTGTCGAAATTAGTCTAATTTGGGTTGAAGTTGAACCTAAAGCTGATAGCAACTAGGAGATTGCGCCTACCTGATGAGCCCCAAGAAGGGCGAAACCGGTCGTGGGCTGTCGAAGAATTTTCAGCAACCTTATGAGTAGTGCATTACGTATATACATGTATCGCGATATCTCGAATATCGTAGCAACTGGAACATGAGGCGGCCTGGTGCAGCACATTCAGTTGCCTGGAAACATCACAAACGGGAGATTCAGCTGGTTTCCAGGTGAGTCTCTCGCAAAAACCAAATTGATTTGCAAATGAGTGGATTTATCGAAATTAAGAGTAACTCTCTTCAGCGAACAACTCTACCGCTGTCGTCAAGTTAGCAACAAAACTTTCTGTTCAACCACAAGTGAAGGCTTCAAACGACGTTCAATGCTATTTAAAATGGAACATATCAGCATGCACACAATCATTTGAGTGGCTAGACACTTTCCATACTGGCTACCCAGACTTGAGTGAAAACTAGTGGTGTGATTTTTAAGGATGATTTACGGTAGTGTAGCGTGAGAAGTTCTGTCAGTACGACCCGTCCAACTTGACTTTATTATCGCAGGCTCCACCTCAAACGTATAAACTTCCAACATACATCACTCGGGGTAGCTATTCATTGAATCTACGATTGATTTGGCTATCGCACGCAGCAAAGTTTGACAAAGTAAGAAACGCCAATAAGAACAGTTCGAAGTGAGCACGATGATCGGCGCATTTCAGAGCAATCGAGGAACTCCATCACCGAAAGCTAGCTTTTCAACTTACTTTGTTAGGAATAATACTGGCGTTTTTGTCATCAAGTCCTTATCACAGCATCGTCACCTTCAAATAATCCATGTACAGATTGCGCTGTTGTGCCTAGTATGGTTTTACTCGGCTGATATTCGCATCTGCGCAAAACGTAACCTCATAAGCCATTGTTCGTCAGCTGCCGTGAATTCCCCCTTTCCCCATATTGTGTCCATCGTAAAGATTTCAACTTGGGCCGTCCACTGGGCCTCGCCACTGGACAATTTTTACCCCATCAGATTCGTTGATTCATGCACATTCTAGTCAACTAGGAAATTTTCCTCATGTTTGCGGAGGACTTCAGAGAACTTGTTTGAAACTCTTAATTCTAAAATGCAGATTGATAAATGTTGAAATACACAGTGGATTTAATGTGACGGAATTCATTAACCACAAGTTAGTTTGAACCTTTATGGTCAGTCTGTCGACGTAGGTTGCCGATAACCGCAAACTCTGTACAGAGCCATGGAGTGAACTCTACTGAAGGCTACAACTTAGTCAGATGACAAATGTCCCGAACAAAAGACATCTACCTCAATTTGCACTTGAACTTCAGACATAACCAATAAATAACTCAAGGTCCGTCGCATTTAAAATACATGAACATGCGGAAATCTCCTTAGCTAGTTAGATTGCTTAAAAAGTACAAAGCCCAATGAGCCGTTGGCCACACAACTATGGATGCAAGAAAGCGATACTCAGTCTACCGTTCGCACAGTCAAGATGACTTGGTTTGGTTTTGGCACAGTGCTATACAAAATGAGGCCAACCAAAACAATAACGGATAATATTCTAGGGTTTAGCATCCCACATCAATGGTAACTGGTTCCACATGGTTAAAACAAACGAGGAAATAGCGATCGATACCCACATCTTGACCTTGACCAACAACGATACCTTCTTCCATGAAGGCCAGGAAGAGAAAATTGTAGTTCAGCGCGGAACTGTCTCATTCTAGATGTGCTGAGTGAAGAAAACACTGTTTCTGTTCTAAATCTTCGACAGGGCCCGTTTGTAGCTAAATCAGATACTTTGACACCGCAGTCGATCCGAAGAGGGAATCGGTTTCATGATGGAACATAAGAACAAAGCGTTTGCACATTTCAATACACCGTATGTTGAAAAGCTAGCGTTCGGTGAAGCATAACCGAGGTTGCTATAATTTTGTTGTTTTTGATAATTGAATAACGTCTTAAACGCTTTCAGCGCGCAGCACGACTGTTTGGTAGTTCTGCGAACCCCAGATAAAGACTGGTGAGAACCTCACCAAACAGTTCGTACTTGATGGTCTCTTGAAATCTGAAGTTCACGAGGGAAGTCCAGAAGTCTGAAAATTTCGGCGGCGAATATCGACGACCAATAAATGATCTTGATAGAGTTTCAGAAAAGCTTGGTAAACAATCGGTAGTTTTTATTTGGGCAACGTTTCGCTTTTGACACAAAAGCTTCATCAGGCCAAGTGAACAGGTCACCAAGTTGGCCAGGTTATAAGGCAGACGGGGCACCAATCAGGAAGTCCTCTTCAGATTATCACAATTGGTCAGTGATGAGTGTCAAGTAATGGCTCTTGTCGATAGAGATTCTATCATTATATAGAAAAGCTAACCCGCACCATACCACACCACAAGATTTTGTACTGTTCTGCACCACGCTATACCGCACTGAACTGTGCTCTAATATGCCTTACTGCGTTGTACAGTACAGTACTATACTATACCAACTTGGCCGCACATTATTGAAGTTAGACCAGTAAAGATGTCTTCCATAACCATTCCGATTTCCGGAACAATGCGTCGTTGTGCGTTTCTACAAATGATCCATGCGGCAACTGTATGACTGGTTCTAACATGCACCACCAAATCAGGGCACACAGAGTTCAGAAAGCCATGGCATATTGTGGTGACAATTTTCGGGGCCATTTGTCTGAAATAACAGCTAACTCAGTAAGTAAATGCACTACGATCAAGGCAGTTGTTTCTCTTGAGGAGTTCAACAGATGGTTTGGGAGCCAGAAAGTGTGCTTACGGTTTCCGAAATATTTTCCTCGGTATTTGCTTCACGGGTGGGAACAGTCAGTATAACAGTCAGGTTTTTCCAAACAAGTGCATATCACACTTGTGTTAGCAATCCTTCCACCCTATTGGTGGGTTTATTCTGGTCGGAACAACAAGTCCCAGGTTACCCGAGTACACCATTAAGCATTAGTGAGGCCCTATGAGAACGAACATTGAGGCCAGCGCCTGCCTGTTTTGTCCAGTAGGTATGATCACACCGAAACAGCAGCAGCATTGCCAATGTTAAACCAATGCTGTTCAGTTCTTGACCGACAAAATGGTGAACAGATATAGTAGATACCGTGCGCAAGCAAAAACACCCTTAGAAAGATTCCCTCGCACGACAGAACAAGTTAGCTTGGATACACTTAAAGTATAATCCTCACACTGAAAGCATGTGACTAGAGACCAACTTACACCGGAGGCGAGTGTCATGGGTTGTCCGAAGATGACCGTTATGGTCTGTGTAAACAAAACGACGTTGTTGATCATGACAACAACTCCAGGGGCTGCGATGGATGTCGCTCGGAAACGATGAACAATGAATGAAGACGTCTCTAGTTGATGCAGTTTTGAAGACTGGCGCCAGCCTAGTATTGAATAACAGTGGTTCTCACCACACTCCACTGCACCGCAGTACGCTTTCGAAAACAACCACTGTCCTTCGAAAATCAGGGGGCGCAAACAAAAGGGGCTGACACGACTACGGAATACAGTGGACTGCAACAACCAGAATCCGAATTCCGAAACGATTCAGATTGGTGCATGTGCAATTTTTAAAATGACAGGATAGATAACCTACAGGTGGCACCAAGTGACGCGTATTCGAGCAACAACCGACGAGCTTCGGAAGCTAAGATCGAATGTTTTTCTTCGTAAACGGTTATTTGAAAGTCAGTTTTGATGAGGGACCTAGAAGGCGCATTATGTGGTTGAAGGTCACTATTGTTACCGATCAGCCAAACTGAGAATCTCCCGGGGCGACGTGAACAGATAACTAGGAAATGGTCTCGACATCCGGCGGAGTGATTTTACAACGAGGTGAGTACGAAAGACAACTCGGTAGTATTCCGAAGTTTGTCAAATGCGATCCACAATGACAGGTTTGTCTAAAGATAGTTGGATAAATACCTGAAAGCACTAGAGAATAGTGGTTTGTCAGAAACGAAAAAGAATAGGATCATCTCAAAATTATTGAGGAAGCATGGTCCTTGTGTATAAGAACTCCTTAAAATAGAGAATCGAGATAGATGATCTTCCTGTTCGAATTCACAGGAAGGAGATATGTCTGTTTAAATCCCTCCTGAAGACGTCCAGAATAGAAGTAAAGTAACATACACAATAAAACTGTCCTCAACAAAAAGGGAGAGACCGTTATATTGGCTAGCGTTGAACTTTCAAGCTGGGCAACAAATAAATCTACATGCACTGAGCTAAGTAAAAAGTAAAAAGGTTTTCTGATTCATTCGTTTGAAAGGAGCCAAACCCAAGAGGTGAGATACCGTGATCCTGAAGGGAAAAGCGAGTTCCGCCAGTGCCTATCGACAAAAATGTTCAAGGAGAATGGTATATCCTCCATTAGAAAGAGGCATTAGAATGCAATTGCCAAATGATGGGCCGAGCAGGGCTGATCAGTTAGTATTGCCCGAAGAAATCACGCGCTTCTCCATCCTACCGACCAGTTACTTCTGTTCACTAAAGCCAAACAACCACATCCCACCACCAAGCAAGATTCAAAGGAAAAACTTTTTTGTTAGTTCACTTGTTTATTAATTTGCCTGTTCCTGCGGAGGAAACTGTCGAAGCCCTTGTCTGAGCACATCCCATCCAGATTAAAAGGGGGAAAACGATACAACGTAAATAGTTCCGACGTAATGCGCTACTCATTAGGTTTCTGAAAACTCCCACAGCCCATGGCCGGTTTTGCCTTCTTGGGGCTCATCAGGTAGGTGCAGTCCCCGAGTTTCCGTCAACCTTCTGCTCTACTTGAAACCAAACTGAACGAAACTAGCGAAATGCACTAATTTGCAAACAAATTTGGTTTTGACGGGTGATTCACCTGGAACCCAGCTGAATTCCTCGTCTTTGATGTTCTTAAGTAGTGTATTACGTCTATACAGTGTCGCGATATCTCAGCTATCGTGTCAAGTGAAACATGAGGCGGCCTGGGGCAGCAAATTCAGTCGCTTATGGATATCCTAAAAGATGAATTCAGCTGGGTTTCGGTTGAGTCGTCCGTCAAAACCAAACTGAAATGCAAATGAGTGTATTTGTCGCAATCGGTTCAATTTGGGTTCAAGTTGAACCTAAAGCTGACGGCAACTCGGAGATCGCGCCCACCTGATGAGCCCCAAGAAGGACGAAACCGGTCGTGGGCTGTCGGAGAGTTTCCAGCAATTTTATGAGTGGTTTCCTTTATGGAAATGTACTGCGATATCTCGAAAATCACATCAACTGAAACATGAGGCGGCCTTCCTGTAGTCAGTTCAGTTGAAGAGATTCACTTGAGTCTCCTATTCTAGTACTGAGTGGCTGACTGACGTTGAATGAGTTCATCCACAGTTCTCATTTAGGCTACATTCACAAAGATTAACCGGAAACTGAGGAGCCCGAGATTTCGCTAGATTTGTAGCGCTTAATAACTCTTGTCAACGGCCAGATGGTGTGAACTGATAAAACTGATTTCAAGCAAGGTTGGTGACCTAAATGCGATATTTTGCCATCAGGTTAGGTCGTTCAATTCATCGTTGACAAGCATTGTTCGCAGACGACCAGCACTGATCGGCCTCACGAGACTTAACTATAGCAACCGACAGCGGTCATTGAATGACGTTTTCTGGTGCGATTCGAACGGATGATTTATTGCCCCATCATGCCTCTTCTCCGATTGTTCGTCCTCGTTGGTATGGGGGCGTCCAATGAATTATGCTACGGTGGACCAATACGTTCCCGCATCAGACCGACTCAATGCTGGTGAACGCACAACTACGTAAGCAAAAGCAGATCAATTGACCGACGTGATGGCTGCAACGTCCATGTTATAGCATAGCAATTTTGCTTTGGGCTTACGGAGACAGCCGGAGAACTTTCTATTTCATAGTCATGATCACTTGAGGTCTCGGTCATAAATAAGTGATTGAATGAAATCTGGACTGCTGTGTTTGGAGAGAAACCAAAAATAAGGCAAAATCAGGTTGCCAACGGCATAATCAGAGTGTGATTTTCTTCCACCGGCCTATGACATATGACAACGTGACCAAAGGCTTGTGGTTGGAGAGACGTTTCACCATTGCGAACGAGATATACTAACTCAATACTGGTTGGACGCTTGTCAGTTCAATTCGAAGCGTTTTCTGGCCAAAACACTGTTCCTGAAGCTGCTAACTGCAGGCTATTACGCTTTGTATTTTTCTTTGAAGGGGAATCACAGCGGTCTACTACAGCGTTCGGTTCACTTGTGCCTCGATTTGACCTAAATTTAAGTAGTTCAAAAGCGTTTAGCCTTGATTAGCCTGAATGGTTATGAGGTGCTGCATGCGCTGCATGGAGTTCTCTTATCCACAGACTTGACACATGCTGAGGAAACTAGACGCAGGAATAGCGAAGGCCAGCATGGTATTTGGTTGCCTTGAGAAACGCGTCTACAGAAATCGCCACTTGAGCTCTTGATCGATTTCATCTGCAGTGCCTGCGCAAAACCCCTCAGTTCAGAGTTACTGGCAGAATCTCCATCGACAAATTCTTTCGAGGGGCAAACATAGTTGGAGTTGAGTGCGGTCTGATCCAAAACCGGACCCGCTTGTTGGAACACTTGAATCGGATAGGTAAAACGCGCATCATCACCATCATCGTCAGCTATACGAAACCGTGTACTTGTCGTACAGTGGTTGTAGCTGCCACAGTTTCGTCCGCCGATGATTTGGGGAGGTGAGGTAGGTAGCTGCGCATTGGAGGCGCGAGCTGCGTAAATACACCGCTGTCAATGGACTATTAAGTGAGGGATTGGGAATGGAGCCATGCATTGAAGGCAATAGCTCGGATGCTTGAGAGCCATTGAGGGCGCGACTGGGACATGTCTGGGTAAAACGCGCACTCCAAAACAAATTGTCCACAGCCAGCTGAAGAACGGAATTCGGATTTCGAGCGCATAGAAGTCCGTTACGGGGACAGCGTCTAGGTAAGCTTTAAAAACCGTAACTTCTATTTCATTTTATGGAAGGACATGGCACTTGAAAGAGCGGTATGGGAAGTAGCTAGACGTGCAAAGCTTCAGGGCGCAACACGTTGCAATGTTGAAAAATAAGCGAGACATTCGGAGGGGACTAAATCACCCAAATGCCGCTTCGACCATGTTCTAGGAGGATCAGCCTTGTGTGCCACCAGCGTACCCACTGGTTTACCTGAAAAGCGCAACTTACTGGAACGCAGATACGTTTGTTCCATTTTACAATGGTACCCGCCCCATATCACTAACTTCAGAGTTAGTGGAATATCGCCATTAACACGCCACTACCATCTTGATGAGATGTTGACGGGGGCTCACCGTAACACTTGCGTGATACTATGCTGGGAGAGATGCGGTATCACTCTCATGTTTCAGTTGGTACACTATTCGAGATATTGCAAAATCCCTTTTTCTCTGGTGATAACACACTACTCATAGTATTACTTGCTTGGTACTTTGCTAGGGGATGTGCGGTATTGCTCTGAGACTTAAAGGAATTGACAGATGATGCCGGCGCGTCGATGACCGAGCAAATGATACTGGTGCCTATTGTTATACCATCATGTCTAGGCCGGCTGATGGCTTACCACAACCCTCTGCACTTTTGCCCACTGATCTTATTCCCTAGAATTTACATCAGCCCCAAGGACTGGCGCACAACACCGCATTCGGCTTGCCACAAACCGTATTTGGCTTCGTACTATGCGCAGGCTTCCAGGACCTGCGCATAAGAACAACTCATGGGTCCGTCACTTAATTGTATAGTAATTTAACGTTAAAATTAAATCGTAGTGAGTTCCGTTGAGCTTTTATCGGTCTTCCCATGCAACTTAGGGAGATCGAAAGTTCCTCATATTGCGAGAGCTTTATACTGCACCTTTGGATAAAAAAGCATAAACCAGAGGCTACCCTGAGTCCTCCTCGAATCCTAAGTTTGCTCGATTTTCAGGGCATGAAAAATTGAGAGAAATCCAACTTGCCGAAGTGGGCGGGTGAGTCGGTTGTGATAATTTGTGGCTGATCTCTCCACCGAGCGGTACTATCAAGCGGGAAGAAATCACCAACGACCGGATACAGGACCAACAACGTTATGAGCCCTAAATAGGACGAAATCAGTGACCGACTGTTTGTAAAGTATAGTCAATTACCTTATGGTTTCCGGAACCAGACCAACGCAGCTCAAGGACAGCCATGAAATATCCATGAGTATTCAGGGATTTAGTTAGCTAAGGTGTATGAAAATCTGACACCAGAGGCAGATTGTTCATCTGAAATCTTTGGAGCTGTGCGAGCAAAATGTGGACAGTGCAGATGTGGGACAAAATAGGCTTAGAAGATGCTGCAACTTCAAACCGAGATCAAGATAACTTTGACCTCGTGTACACCTGACAAGCCTGGGGAACAGAGTGGAAAGAGTTGCACTACCACTCATTTGGATGAGATTCTGCCGCGAAGAAAGTCGATCATCCTTGTCCGAGATTCTATACGATTTCACATCTGCTCCGGCCAGTGGACATTGGGTTTGGATCAATAATCATTGCACATCATCACATCGGTTGATTAACGCTTCACACCCAAAAACAAGATGTAGTCTGATGGCCACGTGATCTTAGCTTAGTTAGGACTGAGTCCATCTAATCTCCATGCAGCACTGCAGGTGGACCTACGTCTCTGAGCGTGATCTTAGCTTAGTTAGGATTGAGTTCATCTAATCTCCATGCAGCACTGCAGGTGGATAGGCTAGGAAACATTATGAATTATGGTCATAAGTCTGTTTCGGTGTTTATTGACCCGACCTGTACTTCCTTACTACCACCATCAACTTCGTCAGTTCTCTGACAATTTCAAACCGGTAACGCCCTGCAACCCTCCAATAGTTTAGTTCACCTCATTCTGAACAGGTGGTTTTCCAAGCGTGCATACCAATTTCATAATCCTAATTGAGATAAGAAACTGTACTATTCCATCGGAAAGCAAAAAAACAGAAGAGTGACAGTGAGAGGTAAAATGATAGAGAACAACACAGACTGAGGAACCACACCCAGTAGCCCTGGCTGCTGTGGTCTGTCTGTGTGTGTGTGTGTGTGTGTGTGTGTGTGTGTGTGTGTGTGTGTGTGTGTGTGTGTGTGTGTGTGTGTGTGTGTGTGTGTGTGTGTGTGTGTGTGTGTGTGTGTGTGTGTGTGTGTGTGTGTGTGTGTGTGTGTGTGTGTGTGTGTGTGTGTGTGTGTGTGTGTGTGTGTGTGTGTGTGTGTGTGTGTGTGTGTGTGTGTGTGTGTGTGTGTGTGTGTGTGTGTGTGTGTGTGAAAGTGGCTGAACGTGCAAACAGATCAGTGTCCAGTGCTACCAAAGATAACTTGCTTCGTTGATCAGCAATGGATGGCGGTCGCGGGATCTGCAAAATTCGTGCTCACATCACTCTCGTTTGAACAGTCATCCTACTGTCCTGGCGCAATTATTCTGAAAAATCCTCACCAAAGAGGGGAACCACTGGACTCAAGATTCGCTCTTATTAGAGCTCATCGGCATTACATATCCTCAGCCATGTCGCCTAAATATATCGACCAAAGTCATCAATGATGTTCTTGCATCAATACAGATTACCAGCCGATAGAGGACCAAGTAATGAACCCGTGGACACGTCATCTCCCAGCTCATAATTGGTGGATCTCAAAAATCGCATGAAACATCCACATGAGAAGTTGTTGCAGGGGAAACTAGCAGACAGGGAACCATGTGATTGAAGGATGAGTGATCTAAACGTCCTCTGAATGTGCAAACTGGTCACACTACTAATCCGTCAATTGTAGTTTTCAATTTTTGACCAGAACGTTTGAGTTCTCCTGAAGATTTGTGAAATGCATAGCAGTGGCAGTAGAGTGGGTTTTTCGCCTTGGAACAAATTCTGAACGTGTAAAATTCATCGCAGCAACGGTCCACACAATTGGGAGACAGATCCAGACAGATTCGAGTCTAGAATCTGTGATTTACCTAATGGGTAAATAGGCATCAAATACTTAACCTCGTCATCCCGTAGTGAGAGACTGAGTTTGTGATACGCAAACTGGGGCTAACAGACAAGCCTTCTCTTCGGATTTCATGAATCCATAAGGATGTGAAATCATAGAATCAGCTGCTTTGATGGTACAAATAGACCACAAGTGATTACGTCAACGTCAGGTGTGTAACCTGATACCTCACAAGGTGCGGTAACGAGCAAACATATAAGGTTACTAGCCAATGCTTCCTCACGGGATCGGCCACATATTCAAGGCCGCCAGATCATAAAACAAGTCTATGCACTCTTTTATGAAACCCAAGTGACGTCTTCTTTACTGTATCCTGGTATTTTTAGCTGTGCCTCTTTCAAATGATTTGTACGGGCAAGTTGAAAAATCAGTCAATGCATTTCAGCGGTTGGCTAAACCTGTTGACTTCTCAGCAAGGTGACCATCGCTTTCGATGAGCATAACTCACACTGGGAGCCAGCTGAGAAGCGGAAAATAAGTGTTCATCTGGACTTTAGTTTAGCTTATACTGAGGGCCCGTGTTAGCACTCGAAACCGAAGTATAGAACTGAGAGGGATACTGTGAGGGGCTGGCGACACATCTGCCTCGGTTGATGCGAACCTCATCTCTCGTTAGTCTTTCAGAAACGGTTGCGGCGACTGGTCATCTAGATTTGAAACTCTAAAGGTCTCAATCTAGAGTGATCAGCGAGTTAAACTGAATTCTAACTTGCCGGTTAGGAACTATCAGCGCCTTCCAGATGCGTCAGACGCATTTCAACCTTATACTGTTTGGTTTCTTAAAGAGGAAAACACAAGATTTTTGTCCAACTCTAAAATGTCCAAAGTTGGGTCAGTGGTCCTTTTTGGCCGATTTCCCATGATATCTGTTGCAAAGATAGGAATTCAACCTCAACCTTGATATTTTCAACGAAATCTTGTTCAATTTTGGCGTTCCAATCATCATTAACCACCTCACACAAAACTGCAGATGCTATCAGTTACCCACAAAGATCAACCGCTTCAATTAACGCGACCGTGTGCACGGCAGAGAACACTTACTTGCACAGAAAGACGAGCTCCACCGAGTCTCGGTCCGTGGTCGGCGAAAAGTATCACTATCGTGTTGGAAAAGGGTTTGGGTTCGTCGAACAGAAAGTCTTGTTCATCATTCACCTGTATCTGCCTCAGCAGTGTGACCAGATCGTCATCTAAAAGCGTTGCGTAGGCAGGATTGTCATGAATCAGTTCACTGAAAAATGTGAGGCTGAACCTTGGACGGTAAGCATAGGCGTGGAAGAACTCTCGCAAAGACTCCAGGAGAACGTGATGTGTATATCTGTGAAAAACGGGGTAGAGGGAAAGTAAGCCATTCAACAAGCAAATGACTTAGAATTCATTGATTAAATACGGTACTACTGAATTACGTCTGAGCAGCAGTACCCCAGAAAGAAAAAATATTCCCCCTGTGGTGATAGTCATTAAGTTGGACAAGACAAACCCGTTCTTCATCGCAGGCCAGTGTATGTGAGATGATTCGGACCAAAAAGAATTGAGATATCACCACAATAGTTTGAGCGCCTTGCTTCGAAACCAGACAAGAGAACACAAAGCCAATGACAGAACAGCTTCTGAATTGCATTGTCCGTCAAAGATGTGCACAGGTTGTTCACTGATCATCATCAGAGGGGAGGGCTTCTTTTCTTCACGTATGCCTTGTGGAGGAAAGCTTACAAAGTTATCCAGACAGCCGGGGTCAGATTGTGCCAATGTTGGCGATTTTCACGACTCGCACCGTAATGTCTGGGGTTGTTTTCACAGTAATACAATCGCAAATAGAATAGTGTATTTCGGCGTTGTTACAGATAACCACACATTCTGACAAGTCAGTCACTTGACGGGTATGCATTGACGTCCTTTAAAGTCCGTAAAACAGAAGCAAATGTCAGGTGGTATGGTGAGGCCACGAAGACCTTTCGTGAAGCAGTCAGACGAATTAAACATCTATGGGCGTGAAAACGTGCAACCGAATTCCATTTTTACTTTTTGGTGAACAGCGTATGCATGTTCCCTGCAGGTTTGTGGAGATTTACTGGGTTCTTTTGATTCCCAGTCAAACAATGTCGAAGTGCATTTCGAAAGATTCCAGATGGGAATTCCGATTAGTCCTACTGTTTATTTTTATGGTCGTTTAGCTCAGCGGAACCTGCTTTTTTTAGTGATCTGAGGTCGAGTAAAACGCGAGGCAAAAGTACGAAAATACGGCCCCAAATAAAACCGCCCAGAGACTGACATCTAACCAGTGGTCTCTCTCTCTGATGCGATGCGTAATGAAATAACAACCAAAGATTCAGTGATTTGCTCGCACAATTTCTACAATGCTTAAATCTGGGCGATCTCGAAGTCTGTTCGAAAAGGCTCCCAAGTTCTCAGGAAGCTTACACATACAAATATAGACGGATTTTAGATCACTGGAGACTTTAGAAAGGCTTCGGTATGCCTGTGTTATATTCACTGACCAGCCAAGTACACTCGGTTTTTGTAAACCTCACAGCTTCAATATGAAACAGATGTCGATTTAAAAAACCCTCTCTAAATCTTTCGAAGCGACTGGTCCACACAACCGTTCAAGAAATAGGTTAATCTCGTACTTTATCCACTCGGACTACAGTCGCTCTTTCGTTAACCTATTCGGTCGACGAATATTTCATTCAATTCGCTCCAGGTGTCAAAAATTGTATGTGGACTTTTCGTTTAAAAAAAACAGAAAACAGTAAAATCCATGACAATTTAACTGCTGAGCAAGTTTCTCATCTGGCTTTTGAAAGATTGTGAACAAGTAACAATACAGCACCTAAGGAAACGGCTTTTTTCAGGCTGCCTAATCAGGGCGCGCTGATAAAGAATGCTGGATTAAAACGAACACTCGACTAACCAACCACTTAAACATACTTAAGCAGCCCGTGCAGAACCGAACCTAAAGGCTAGTGATCAGTGGCCAACCTGGAAACACACCTAAGTCAGTAAGTGGCCTGCGATAGTCCACGCAGTAAGCTTGCAAAGTTTTATTGTCTGTCTCTCTGTCTCTGTTTATATTCGAACTGGTGGACTAAACCGTCACCTGATTGAACACTGGACGTCTTACGGAATGGCTGTTCGTTCGGACACCGGATCTGAAACTGTGTCGCAGCATGAACGTCAGTAAATGTCAGTCAGTCAGCGCGACAGCTATTTACCTGACCTAGCTGAGCTCCGTGAAAAAGCGTTCAACTGGCCAAAGTGCAGACGAAGGTTGAAAAAATTTCAAGAATGCCACAAGCTGTCAACCACATGTACTGAATCAACTTTTTCTCTCTGTCCCGCGTAGTTTTATTTGAACCTTGTCTATTTAACTCAACTCCGTTGGGTAGGTCCACCATATTTGTTCAGGATGCGTCTGTATGCCCCATATCAGTCATCACCATTTATGTGGTCCCGTGTCGTGTGACAGTTGTCAAACAAAAACACCTATAAGACTGACAATCGAAAACGATGCCGCGAGTCGGGCTCCCATGAAAACTGAAGCCTACGAGAGACCCTGAATGGCACCGAATAAGACAGAGACAGGAAGACTGGTTTCTTCGGTCAGTTGAACGACATACGTTCCTCCCGATTTTTTGAATAAACCACGAGCAACTCCGTTTTCGTTCTCATTCGAGCTGGCGTCTATGGAAGTCCTTGATTGGCGAACGGGGTCCCGCCCTCCGATCTGCCAGATGAGGGTGCTTGTCCTCAAAATGACCGGTGCGTCCTGCTGGTCCAGACGCACACAGATGCGGTACACAAACATTCCTACAGGGACGAAGATCTAGATTGATGCTATCATTTTTTGTGTGGCGGTGGCGGTGGTGGTGGTGATGGTGGTGTTGGTGTTGGTGGTGGTTGTGGTGGTGGTGGTGGTGGTGGTTGTGGTGGTGGTGGTGGTGGTGGTGAACAGTCCAATGTGAAGACCATACCAGAAGAACCAAAATTACTTGCTTGAAGCATGAAATTTGTAAGATGGTCCGGATCGGCCCTTATAACCGATATTTTGAAGAAAGTTGGCGGTATTGGGAGAACATTGCGGCACCTTTCAGAGAGAAACGACAGAGAGCCGGTTACTGGGTGAGTTTGCGAGACTAAAGCTGGGCTTCCAGGATGGGGCAGCATAAGGAATCGTGCTGTGAACAACACGCCACAACATAGGATCCGGGGGTAAAACTGTTTACACTGAACTTGGGAGGCGTTACCAAATTCGGCAGCATGGATCAGTCACTTAAGTGGATGTTTTCTCACACTGATGAAGTTACATCTTAAATGTGAAACGACAGACTTAGTGGATGGCAGCTGATTGGCTTAGAATTAAGTTCTTAATTTTCCTTATTTTTTCTGACTTGTTCTGTGAAAACTCTATTAGAATTCTGCTTCCTTGTTTGTGAAAAATGCGAAAAAATGAAACTTCATTCCAAGGCTATGTTAACACCACGCCAACTATCTTCACCATTTTTGTTGCGTTACAGGGAACTTAATTTTCTGATTGTAACTATATACGTCATTTTATATCTCCCCTATGCATAAAATCGTATTTCACCGCAAAATTTATATTAACAAGACCGGCTATTAATCGTTTGGACATAACAATCATGGGTTATATTGTAAGAGCATCCCAAAATAGTATTTTAAACCATGTGCAATGGATGTTCTGCAAAATTCGTTCTTTCCTCACAATATTACTTGTCTGTTGCCAATCATCTTGGACGATGGTGAAGACTTAATCAGGTCCACCTAACCAGCAGATAAAGCAAGACCGAAGCACTTCTTTAACATATAAACTTATCTGTCCTTCTACACACAGGCACATTTAGAGCGATTCGTTGGAATGAAATTCAGTTTATATTGTACATCACTGTCTAACCATGTTTATCGACCAGCCACATGGACAATCGATAAACAGTCACTTAACGGCGACAACGCCATGTGCACCTGCCATCTGCTGGGTGCCGAACTCCAATTGGTGGTAGTCCAACTTGTCTCTGTGCCCTGTTGCTCACTGGACCATCATACCACGGTGTGTGCTCGATTGCCTGATTGTTGCTCACACTTACCATCAGAGATCATGTCATGTTGGATCGAAGGCAACAATCATTTTTTATTCTCTTCCAAGTTCATCTGGTCCGTTGCTTCTCTCGACATCATTCACTTGACGACGGCTGTTCCATGTTCATCGCTTCTTCGGACAGTGCCATGGTTCTCTAAGTGATCAAACATCCTCCGGTTGGCGGTCCATTCTAACCCGAATCCGTTTCTCTCGTAATTCGCTTGCTGCTGGGTCATCGACCAGCTGTGATCTGACATCCGACTTAAATCAAATCGTTCCCATTAATAGGAACTTTCTAACACTTCGTAAACTGACGGACGCAGGGACCATCAGATCTACGTAAGCCCTTACTTGCTGGCCAATGTACACTTCATCGTATTTGGTGAACCAATAAAAAACGAGTTCTTACGCTCGTAATGCACTACTCACAAGGTTGCTGTCTTCGACAGTCCAAGACCAGTTTCGCCCTTTTTGGGGCTCATCAGGTAGGCGCAGTCCCCGAGTTTTCCGTCAACCTTATGTTCTACTTGAAACCAAATTGCACGGAATTTCGAAATGCACTCATTTGCATACGAATTTTGTTTTGACGGGAGACTCATCTGGAACATAGCTGAATCTCTCGTTTATGGTGTTTTGAAGCAACTGAATATGCTGCGCCAGGCCGCCTCATGTTCCAAGTGCTATGATATTCGAGATATCGCGATACATGTATATACGTAATGCACTACTCATAAGGCTGCTGAAAATTCTTCGACAGCCCACGACGGGAAACATCACAAACGAGAGATTCAGCTGGGTTCCAGGTCAGTCTCTCGAAAAACCAAATTTGTTTGCAAAAGAGTGTATTTCGCTAAGTTCCTACGCTCTTCTTGTTTGGTTAGTTGGACTCGGGTGAAACAAAAGCTGGACAATTGGTGAAAATTGCTTCCAAACGGATTTTCACTTTGAGAAATAACGTTGCTTATATTTTTGAATATCGTGTCGCAGATGAATATGTGAAAACTGTGGAAAAAAACAACTTCCACTCTTCCTAAAGAACGATAATCTGATGAGATAGACAACTTTGTACCGGACCGACAACTTAAAACTTTTGTGGCTGCCTAAGGTTACCGTTATTCAGACCGTCCACCATTTAGAACATTGCTTGGTCGGGAGCGTACAGATTGCGTCCTGCAATCGGACGTTTGCCAACCGTCAAGTCGTGACCCTGACCCAGTTCCGGACTTCATTTGCACTCCGATCTGGTAGTATGCTTTGCCTACGTCATGGGTCCTACAAATTAGCCCAGTTTAGACCCGCGTTAGTTATGGATCGAAAAACACACGTCCATGCGACCGTCCAATTTTTCGCGTGTAAACTGTGGACATTTCAAACTACGAGATGGACCTATTACGCATGAGAATCGAACGCAGAATGTGTCTAATGATCGGTGGAAAAAAGCCAGAAAAGCATGTTTTACCCTTGAAAAGGAGACCTTCGCTACGGAGTTGCTTACTAGAGAAACACCAACTTAACAGTTACAGACTATTGGACAGGGGAGCAAAACTCTCATATGCATTTTGTTTACAAAACTGAATATCCACCTTCTCCTTGAACGCGTCTTCCTGAACTTTTCTGGATATTCATCGACTGTTACCCAAATGCAAGCAAATGCCAATTCCGTACCAGATCTTACTTTTCAAGAGACTCAAAGCGGATCTACGAGAAAATATACTACTCGCATGCCTCATCAGTAGTATCCACCATTACACCCTTCCTGAGACCCTCAACTCACTTGGGAGCAAAACTAACAGTTAAATTTCGGTGCGCAGTTCAAACACAGCCTTTTAAGAGAGTGTTCGGAAAAGCACAGGTTTTGACACTTGCATAAAGCTGCCTAATTTCCGATATTGTTGGTAGCGTCAAAAATTTGGTAGTTTTTTTTTAAAAAAACATGAACATTTCCTCCCGCCAGTGAAGCCAGCCTATGTTGAAACTTCGAGAAGCAATGTACAGCTGTTTCATCCTTGTTGGGAATGACCAACAGTTCGCATCTGACGAAGCTTCAGGGATTCCCGGACCCACGACTTTCCGGCTACCAGATTGAACACTTAACCGTTCGTCCACGAACGGATGATCAGCAATGTGTGATAAACTCGGACTGGAGTTTCGTGAGACGCGCACTGCTCATGATGCCCAACGAGGATGCAAAAGATGTACAGTGCTTCTTGGCCTTCCAGCATAGATTGGCTTCACTCATATGGGCAAGTATCCGACACATTCCAATATGTAACAAATATTTTTGTGGAAAGTGTTACTAGCACATTGGTCTAGCTATCAGGGCAATGCGCATTCTTATATGGGGTACGTACTCCTCAGGATACAGGTAGGATAATTCAAACACTTTGGAGAAAAAAATGACGACGTGAAAGCTCTTTCAGTTCCGTGTGACAAAAGTAACTAACCGAAATAGCCGATAAAGTGGGTATCTACGGGAATGTACGCCCATCGTTTTTACGGGGAACACTCAAATTCATCTTCAGAACAATTGTTTTTGACCAAATGATAACGGTGTAAGAAACATTGGATTTCTATTATGATATCTGGTGCTTATCCTCGACTAGTTCTGCAAATTTTCAAACCAATCCGATTCGAGATGCATTCGTACAGAAATGTCCGATGAAAACCTATTGAAAGTTAGGTTTTATTTATTGTTTATAAAGACGTTTCCGCATATTGAAAACAGCTGGGCATGTCATTCATCTAGGTTCAATTTTCCACTCGGTCAATCTTAATAAATGGGGCAATTTGTTGTTCTGTGTGCGTCTGGGTGTGTTATGAATTCCGACCCACAACACTGGGAAAATCTAATCGATGGACTTTCCCGTCCTCGTTACTAAATACATCCTAAGAATGCAACGACATGTTAAGGTAGTATGCCTGTCATCTGCTGTGTGTTTGTCTATGCACGTCAATTTGCATCTGTCATGTTCTTCTGTTTTTGTGTACTTTCAAAGCAGACACACGTACGGACGAATGGATATGAGTAGTAATCGAAACAGAAACCTCATGAGATCTGCGTTTCCCAGCAGGCCCCGGGGATCAAGGACTCATCAGACTTGCTACTTCAGAAAGTCATGTGCATTTGAATTTACGAGACATTATCCAGTATGGTGACAGTATAAGGAGATTCGGAAAATCCATTCGTGGTTTCGTCCAATGAGTGAAGTCAGCTTACTGGACAGGGCGCATCACGTGAATTTCTAGGGCGAATCGAAACTGCTTCACTGTTCAACCGCTAAGCGGAAAGCTTTGAGTTCGATTCTCCCTGGAGAAACATGAAATGAGCGCTGTCGATGATTCTCAACAGGCTTTTTGGCATAAATTCACTCTACCAGTAGGACGAAGTGCCGGTTCAAAAATTCCCAGGCCTGTTCACAATATCAGTCTACTATAAGTATCTCAGAGGAAAGAGTAACCTAAACGCCGAGTGGGACTTCCATCTGACAAATCATCACTCGAGGAGCCAGTCAATACAGGAACACGTGATGAGGATCCCGTGACTGAAGGACAAGTGGCGCTATACCCTGATTAAATTCGATCTAAATACAGGACAAAACCTCGACTGATAAGTCTTTGAAGCCAACTACTGACTTTTGAATCTAGTCGACCGGTCTGGCTCCCACAAGCGGTGCACGCAGCAAATCACAACGACGTAAATACTGGCATTTAACAACCTCAGAAGACGGACTAGTTATCGTTGCTTTTATCCGTTCCCGAAAATCAAATAGAGGGTAAGCTTCTCCGGTAATGTCATTCTAGAGGATGGTCAACCGCCTACAGATTTTTTGTCCGGCTACCTGTGAATAATTCATTTCAAAACAGACTGTATGATTTTCACGCCTGGAGGGGAAACTTAAATGGATGACTGTGAACAAAACACAAACAGAAACGTTCATGTCACGTGAACTGATTGATTGAGAAATAGCAGCGTCATATCCTGTCTAAATGAGAGTTAATCACATAGGTGATCAGTCTTTCATTGCCTAATGATATCGTGTTCAAAAGTTAATCCGAATATCGCGAACTATGACCATTATAGAGATTAGGGCGATGGACGCTAGTGAGTGTTCCCGAAGAAAAATAAAACAGCTGCAAAGTCAGCGAAATACACTCAGTTGCAGACAAATTTGGTTTTTGCAAGAGACTCATCTGAAACCCAGCTGAATCTCTCGTTTGTGCTGTTTCCAGGGCGAAACCGGTCGTGGGCTGTCGAAGAATTTTTAGCACATTACGTATATGGCTGCAGAGTCAACTTACTTTCAGGATGAAGTTTGAGATGAATGTGTTTCATCGTAGTTGCATGTGAACTGAACAATCCGGTGACCTTTTCTATTGTTTACTGGAAATGCTTCGACAGTCCACATCTTGATTCACCCTTCCTGGGGCTGGTTACAGAACTTCGATGGGTCTTCATCCGTCCTCTAAAATTCAGACGAGAGCTAATACTGTACTCATGAGGTTGCTGAAAAATCTTCGGCAGCTCACGACCGGTTTCACCCTTCTTGGGGCTCATCAGGTGGGCAAAGTTCCGCGTATCCGTCAACCTTAGGTTCCATTTGAACCTAAATTGCACGAAAGTCAACTGCAACTCGGGGAGCAACCTGGTGAGCCCCAAGAAATGTCACTTCGGTCGTGGGCTATCGTAGAGTTTTCAGCAACCTCATGAATGGTGTCTTACGCCTACACAATCTGTTGCGATATCTCGAATATCGTACCAAATGAAACCTGAGGCGGCCTGATGCAGCACAATCAGTTGAAGGAGAACATCATAAAGCAGAGATTTAGCAGGCTTCCAAATAAGTCTCCTGTGGAAACCAAATTGGTATGCAGATGAGTGTATTGGTACGACAATAGCTGTTTGTGGGCCTGAGGCTGCCGCCCAGTAGGTACTTTCAGTTCCATTGGCGGCTGCATTCTTCATGGTCCGTCCTCTGAAGGGCAACGTCACTTCTTAGCGAACCATTTCACTGGCCACAGTAGATCAGTGGAAAGTGTGTTATGCTGTGGTTTATCCAAGCTTCGAAGTGCGGAATGGAGTTACTGTTTGAACTATAGAAGCTGATAGATCAAATCATTAGGTGTATAAAGCCTCGTTGGAAGGCCACAGCCATCCACATTTGCCAACACCTGCTAGTTGAATAAAGAAAACGAATCGGAATTCGAGCTGTCACCAGTCATCCAAGCCTGGCAGTGTCAGTGCCTAGGTATCTAATGATGGCAGTTATGTGTCCAAGATGTGTTTTCAGTCATCAATCATCCGTGTCCTGAATGAAGTACAAAACAAAGAATTCTATTACTCACTTTCAGAGTCTAAACACCTTGGATTTTATTCAGCTCTAGGTAACCTACAATGATCTATACCCTTTCTAATGTCCACTGACGGGTCTGTAGACTGTTTGGTAATTCGGAGTGTACCTTTGAAGCAAAGTGTGTCTAAGTCCACCCGATGCATTAACTGTTTACTTTGATAAGAAGGGGATTTTAGTCAATGACTCGTGAGCTGTCGCTTCGACGAGTGAGAACTTCTTCCACCACGGTCATGGCAAGAATTGAGGGTGTCAGTAAAGTTGGATGGCGGCTTCAAAGTGGTAAAGCAATCTCCTAATAAGGATGCACTGAAGAGGTCACATCCAAGCGAACACTCACGACCAAGATGCTTTGGGACGCCGATTTCGTTCTTGGAAGATTTAGCTTACTCCGAAGGAAGCTTACTTTAAAGGAGTACACAACAAGACCACAGGCTTCAAGGATGAGGTTGCTGTGTCAAGCGAAGCAGATATTGCACGCGAATCAATGCACCGGTGGCGACTCTCGACTCACTAAACAAATTTGCTTCATTGCAAGACGCCGACGAAGTGGTCTTTTATTGTGTAGGAAGCACAAACCTGGCAATGGAGGAGAGCTATAAATGACAAAATCGACACGAATAGCTTCCAGTTGAAGGGTATGTCCAGGCGGAACTGTGCGAAAGACCGGAACAAAGTGTCTGTCTGAAAGGCTTTCTGTGGCTTGTGTGCCGGCCATTCGGGGCAAATGTTTCCATGACATTCTCCCACCGTACAGATGGAAAAACCCGAATTTCTGCGGTCTGTGTATCCAATCGACTGCACTCATGGCAAATGCCAGTGTTTGCTTTAGGTGAATCATAAGCAACGTGTACTGCGATGCCGACAATCCTGATGTTTTTCAGGACATTGAGTTTCGGGATGAACTTTGTTTTCGCGTCGTCGGAAACGGCTGGAAGGCCCGTCAAACCACAAGTGAATATCGATCTAAAGGTCATACAACAGTAAAAGGAAATGGAGCAATTTGTACCATGGAACACGGCGGAATACTGTTCAGTTCATCAGTACGATGATCCCTGAAGTGTCACGCCCTGTGTGGAATAATATCTTTCGCGTAGTTGACGTTAACGAGAGTACAGAGTCAAGTGATTTTTTTCCGAATAGGGAGAAAGCTATTTGTAGTCTGAAAATGTCCTCATTATCTTGGAGCTCAAAGCCTACACAGATGAGTAACTGATGAAACCGATTTGGCCGTCCAAATGCTAATCCACAAACAACCTGCGAACGACCCCACACGGAATTGTCCCAAACAAGTTTCACAAACAGCATCTCAACGTTAGTTTTCCTCTCCTCACAGCAGGGAACCACAATTGCCTACTTGTAGCTGCCAGCAAGATGCGCTCATTACCTTACACGCTTGCAAAAGGAAAGTTAATGTGAAAATTTGAAAAGGAAAACCAACGAACCATCCATACGCTTTTGTATTGAAAGAAACGCCAAAGGTCCTAGGACAGCATTGTCAAGCTGGTTATCGATTTTCTGTCGCCTAAAAATTCAGCTGTTCGGAAACTGGCAGTTTCGATCGATTGAGAGTGACGGACGGGTGGATACAAGGCATACCCACTTGCGCAATGTATTGGTGCGTGTGTGCCTGGCTTGCCCATATGACGTCAATCTGTGATCCACAATCTGGAGAGATATTTGCCGAAAATCACTCAGGCAAAGGGAAGCGAATCATGTGAGTTAAGACAACCCTCATCCGTTCATAAATTCAAAGGAACAACTGATCACTCTTGCTTGCTATTGATGCGACGCGTAGACATCGTCAAAAAAGGGGCTGTCATGCTTAGGATTAGCATTCGTGAAGTACCAAAAATGGTTTGGTTGTACAAGATAGAAGCACTTACATACCACCTCAGTTGGTCGGGAAATACTTCTCTGTCTCTCTGTGGGTAAATAGCCGGTCCGAAAAAATCCCAACAGTTCGCTGCGTGCGCCTTTGAAGAAATTTGCACAGTTACGGTGGCCTCACTCACCTAACCACCTAACCGCAACCATCGGGACAAAGGTGGGTCGGCTACACACCGCTTTCTGAAGGTCATCCCGTGTATGACTGGCAAGCCTCCACTTTGACTCCAGAGAAAGGATTTGATTTGTATCGCGTGACAAGTTCGGACGGGTGGAAAGCGGTTGGTTTGGACGGTCACTTGTAAGGTCTGAGTGGACATTTCATCAGACTATTTCGAACGACTGATGGGTTTGTGAGAATTCCACATGCGAATACAGTGCAGTCGACAGTTTATGTGGTAATGGACACTGGACAGGTATCGTTTGTTCAACGTAAACCTGCTCGTCTGGCGTTGTGCAAACGGATGTGCTGTATGACGAATGTGGATACAACGCTAAAATGCCAGGAAGTGGTGTTTAAAAAATCCCTGTGCATTGGCATTGTGGTTAATACCAGGCGACTTTCCGCATTTGCCATCGTTAGATACTTGGTTGCTTCTCAGTAGCTCAACGCGTACAAACAAGCAATTCACAAGATATTCACCACAAAAAGAGTGGGTTACCAAAAATGTTACAAGCTAAAAATTGGTCAGTTGATCCGGAACGGATTCACAAACATTTTTCCAGTATACTTCCATCCGAGAGACTTTTAATGGTAGAGAGGTTAGGTCAAACTACACCTGATCAGAGGCAAAAAAAACCTTTCGATAGAGAACACCTACCTAGAAGATACCTGTACGCTGGTCCTAAAGAGCAGGCTAGCACTTGGTTCATTTTTACGCAACACTATCTGAGGGGGGAAGGCATGTTGGGATTCGTGCCCAAGCAACACCTCGTTATGCTATGTGGACTCAGCTATTTTACTTGCTACATGATTCATGTTAGATTGTTGTTCAATTTTTTTACTTCTCATATAAATTTCCTGACTTCTGGATTTTCGCTACATTTTTACCCCGTGTTTGGCTTACACAGATGCGTGGGAGGACTGCTCCAATCGGGTTAGTGCAAGTGCAGATCATGGGTTCGGTTCCTCTGTCTCTTGAGCATAACAACAAGCTGATGCGGCCGAGTCAGGCCATCAGGAGTACACATCGTATGCGATAACGTCAGGGATGCTGACCGATTGAGCGGGAATAAGCGGAATGCTGATTGAGCGGTGAGAGCTCACGGACAAGCAAAGTTGGTGAGACCCAACCGAACGATCGAGAGTTATCGGTAGCCCTTATGTGCTGTCAGTGCGTCGGCGAACTGCATCTTTCTCTGAGGAACCTGCACAGAGGGGAGTTCCCCTTGAGACTGCGGGTGCTTGCAAGCAGTTTGAATCAAATCATCTTATCAAATGCAGTTCCGGGGGATTATTGGTTGGATTACGGCATACATTAGTAAACTTAGACGTAACGTTTTAAGACACCCTAGAAAACTTCAAATACAACTTGCTAACTTCGAAGAGTGGTTGAAAGTCGCTGGTGAAAATAACCAATACTCAAATTCGACGAACAAACACTGACCACTTAGTGTTTTCTTTCACTGGACTACATGAGCGTCATTGTGATGTTGCAACACCGAGACAGAATGGACACCTTGGGAAGGGGGAACAAACTAGTGTAATATATATATATACATATATATATATATATATATATATATATATATATATAGAACCGCCTCCTCATATTCACCGTTTGGTATCATTCTCTCAGCATAACATCATGTGGCAGAACGTTCAGCTGGATACACATGCGGCTCAGCACAGACCGCATGTGACTTTGCCCAACGTGCGTGAGCGTTCATCGGCCTCGTTCGATGCGACAGGCCGATCCGGAAACAAACACCGGCCCATCATGTCGAATTAAATTCAACTTCAGTAGTATAACAGCCAATGCTGTCTCGTTCACAAATGACTGGCCTGAGTGTGTTCCGGTGCTTAGGTATCATGCGTTCAAATATGTTCATTTTGATGTCGCTGTTCCACCAGTTGGTCTATAACGACTGAACACACTGAAACCTCGGTAATGGTGAATGTAAACCATCTGACTTGTCACAGCGATACTGTACATGGTTGCTACCCCACACTAACGACAGCTCTACTCCTTTTAACAGGCTGCACTGAATACTGGAAACATGCGTGTGCATTCCGTGTAAGCGCAAACGTTTACAAGGCGTATGATAGCGTCACACACGGGTTTCCTTAGAGTCAAACCATCTGTCGGGTTTTGTTGACTTACGGCGCCAGTGCTACCTGTGGTTCTCAGTTATCGTTGACCAGTGAAGTCATGTCGGCGGTTGAAGTCTGGACTCCATATCGTGAATTTGAAGTGTTCAAGTAAACTGGATCAACCAGTAACCGATATGTCGACATGATATGACACTCATTGGCAAACAGAATTGTATGTAGTGTTCCCGAATTTCAGTTTCTCTCACGCCAACTTTGTTCTGCGATTAGGTAAAAAATCGGACTAAGCGACTCATGTCCTTTTGTTGGGGAGTGGAAGACAAGTAGGCAGATCTAAAATATGCGGTACAAGTACACACAGCATGAAAGAAGGGCCGCTGACCTATGGAACAGCTATGGTGGGATTCAAATTCATTGATGTCCACTGGAAGGAGACGCAGGTTTCCATCATTGAATAGGCTTAGTTTGCTCGTGTGTGATTGCTGTTGTCTAACTTGTTGTTAAATTATTATCATCTAACTACTGGTGTAACGGTGGATGCTACTGATGAGGCAGGCGAGTAGTATGTTTTCTCGTAAATCTGCTTTGTGTCTGTTGAAAAGTGAGACCCATTACGGAATTTGTGAAGTCGCTTTGTACCACTTGCTTGCATTTGAATAACAGTCAACGAATATCCAGAAAAGTTCAGGAAGACGCGTTCAAGGAGAAGATGGATATTCAGTTTTGTAAACGAGATGCATATGAGAGTTTTGCTCACCTATCCAATAGTCTGTAACTGTTAAGTTGGTGTTTCTCTATTGAACAACTCCGCAGTGAAGGCCTTCTTGCTTTTCACTGGTAGTGAATAGCTATGATGTTTTAGCTGACTAAGTTCCTATATGCCCGGAAAACTCACTAAATACCAAACCATGGGCCTGGATTTTTAGATCCCTGAAAGCTCAGGCACTTTTGACCTGATTGGAAATTATGACCTGGGGCAGAGGGGATGAACATTTGACCGCTTGTTTTCAAGCGGTTTCCTTTCCGATGACCAGTCTGCCTAACAAGCTGGTAACTTATTCGGAAAATCATCTGCCAATACTACTTAAAAATCAAAGCACTGCCTGACTGGTACCAAAAATGAACTAGAACTCTCATGTGGTTGAGCGTTTCCGGATCCGACTGACCCTTCCTCTTGAACATCCGATAAAGCTCCAAGCCCATGGCTGGTTGCTAATCAGGTCCGCCGTGATGTGGGTTGCTAGACGGACAAAGCCTTTTGATTGGTCACCAGAAGTCAGCAGTTGTTTAGACCAAAAATGACATCTAAAGCTGATTGATAGATGTGTGCCTAAGGGACGGAAAGAGTCTAGAAAGGTAAAATGAGGGGTCGTGTCTCTACGATTACTTGATGAGACGCCGAAAGCGCTCGGATGGCTTTTCGGCATATGGTCATACCTTTAAATTAAATATTGTCTTTACCGTTTTGGAAGAGTTTACGATCATGTAGAGCTTAAAAAGCTTATACAGGGGGTTGTTGTTATTTCGGACATGTTGGTCCCACTGTGACAGTGCCTTGGTGACAGTATTTGCACATTCAGCGTTTAGGGATGGCTGGGGTTCCAAACACTAATTAGCTCTATACTACTGAAAACATTGAAGTAGTTAGACTAGACTGCACAAAGCAACCAGGGGGTTCGCTTGTGTTCTTTATTCCCTTTATATCATTAGGGGGGTTACAAACAAATAAGGTCAACGGACGTGCAGAAAAAATAAAGGCAGGGTTCAACAGTCTATGTACGCATCCACAAAAGCGGTGGAACCAGTTTTGACGACCGGTACGTTTGACTGTATTATGTTCGTGTCCGAAAAGACGTCTGTCCCCTTTTAGTGTGAGAACCTACGTAAACGAATGGTCCATTAAATACCATATCCACATTGTGTGCTAGGGACATGCGCCTTAGGAAAGCTGAATCTGGGCAGGGTACAAACATGGCTGGATTACGTGGTGGTGCATGCGGAAACCTAAATACAGACAGAGGGCAGCTATGAATGTTTGTTCTGCACTTGTTCACTGAAGTTCCTAACAGTCGGAGGTGTTAGCGTTAGGGAGATCAACTGGGGTACTTTGGATTAGGATTGAGAGCTCCAAATCCTGAAGAGTCACTTACGGTTATCAGTTACGCAGAGAAGTGAATGCAGTAGGTGACGCAGTAGTTTACCGAAAGCAGCGATGATGGAGCTCTTACCTAATGGGGTACACACGATGGATAAAAACGATTCATTTTTTCGAGGCGCAATAAGGATGCCTCGTGTTAAGGGATACGGAGGGGTTCTTCACTCATAGCCCCAGGTTTCAAGTGGGGTTTTTGGGGGGGGATACGATTATATGACATCGAATCATTAGTGAACATAGTGCACCTATAACGTACTATGGACATAAAAAGTTTGAAGGTCATCAAAACACAAAAGTCTCTAATTGCCTACTTGAAAAATTAATAAGTGTATTTTTTGTAGTTATATTCTACCATGTCAAGTGAGCATAGGATATATACACTGACTGCTGTTCCGGACTTGAACGTGCATCTGAAAACGCCTGAACAAGGGACCCCAGTACCGAGGAACATCTTGATTCTCATGATACGTGTCTGCGCTGAACGCCATTTTTATGCGTGCACATGTTGCTCCAAATAGCAGCGTTTCTCTATAAAATATAGTCGTGCGGTTAGAACTCAGTTATCTCTGCTAACGTGCGTTGACTCGTAAAGCTGTAATTCAGGACATCAACCATGATCACTTGAGTTTGGTTAGCCGTCATGCTTTGTTTTGATCGGATGGCCGATCTGACAGTGTTCCACATACATCGGATCCAGTGCAGAGCGGTTCCACTTGAGAATTGTCAAAAAATTTACCTAGACCATCAGGCTAATGAATGAATTTTTGGTATTAACATATGGTGACATAGATGCGTTGTGAATTGAGAAAGTTACACGTCACACTGGATAAAACGACCAAAGCGAGGTAAATCTTCATCCAGCAGCAGTGTTAACACACGAAAAGATTTATCGAGAGAGCTTTTTGCCAACATTTTCAGCCATCTTTCTGACTTTCACGATTGTGACTCCTCCGACCTCAAGCTGTCTGCTCTGAAATGAAGCAGAGTTGACTAGGCGCTCCAACTAGCGTTCAGAGTGGATCAATGGATGCGTGAATGTGCACTTTTGATCACCCATTCGACATTGCAAAATTGCATGACCCTATGTGGGCTCGTTCGTACACATTCTTCTCGCCTCGCTGTTGGCAGACTGTTGGAAGTGATAGAGGTCAACAAAAAAATCGTTCAGCTGTAGCCCCCTTTCGGTGCCTAACTGCCATGTCACCACAAGGAAGCACGAGGGTTGGGATACAGCCAGGTTGTCCAAGCCTAGACAGGGGAAGTCGAGAGGCAGAGTTCGGGTTCGAACCACGGACCTTCCGCCAGTAAATTCGCGCTCTTACCACTGAGCCATCTCGCCCCCAACAGACGAACGAATATTCCATGTGTGCAAACCACTTAACAAAGCCGTAATTGCATGCAAAACTGTGCCATCTTGGCCGGAATGTTGAGAAACGGTGTGGCTTATCGTCCCAGTTTGTGAGTTGCCTAGAATTCTCTATCATAGGCAGTCGTTGCATACCTTCTCGTTGCGCCTACTTGTGACTTTGCGGGGTTGGTTTCTCTTTTTTCCCGTCTTCCAAGTTGGTTCCTCTTTTTTCCAGAACACCTGTCGCCTTATGGTGCGTTCGGTCATGATACTAAAGAGGTGGTCTGGCAGCTGTTGAGTCTGGATTTGTCCTTGGGGTTCCCCGTGCCGCTCACACGGAACCAGTAACAATACCAGACAAGTATCGAACGGAAACGCCTTACGCGTGGTCGCTCTGTACCGCAACGCCCATCTTCGTGTGCAGATGTGATTAATACGAAGCTTTTTCATGCATTTATCTCGGTAGACCGAAGTAGCAACATTTTCATGACATATGCGTTTCTCTTGCTTAACTGATCCCAGTTTACCTAGTACACCGTAGTTGGTATTTTCGCTGTGTTCCTTCGACATAGCTCGAGATAGCTTAACGGTTAAGGCATAAAACCACTGACCGAAAAGTCCGCGGTTCGTACCCAACATTGGGTTCGAAATTGCTCCTATCTAGGGTTGAACAACGTGGCAGCATCCAGGCCCTCATGCCTCCATCGAGTGGCACGGCAGTGGTACACCTAAAAGGTGCCGCAGCTGAATTGTTGTCATTATTATTTGATTATATAATTCCGAAGAATAGCACTGAAACAATTCCTGATTTATTTAAGTCTTTCACTGCATAACCGCCATGCAACTCAAAAGAACCACGAGTGCTAAAATACTGTCAGGTAGCCTAGGCCTTGAAAAGAAGTTAAAAGAGTCAGGTTGGGGCTCGAACCTCAAACCTTTCTATCTGTGAGTCCATTGGGAGACCATTGCGCCTCATAAAACCGAAATGTGTGCAATCAGAGCCTGGAGTCAACACATCCGGAAAGAGCTACAAGCTGTTGTCGATTAGACTGCATCAGTTTCATCCTGGCAGACAGATTAGTGGCAGTTTTCCAATCTTAATATATGCCCATATCCGATTATGGATTTCCTCGAATGATGTTCTGCCTCCGCTCTTCAAATTTCATTCAAACTAACTTGATGGTTTTGTTGTTACCGTTGTTGCCGTTGTTGTTACCCCGGTTGCACTGCCCGTGACCTCAAACCGCGTTGTTTTCGTCCACCTCTGGGACAGAAAACCTATTGCCAACATCGCGTGTTTTTTCGTGATGGTATTTGATACAGGGTTGCCGTACCAACCCGACTCTGTCGTTGACCTTGACCGCAATAACATGGGTGAGTCAAAAGCACGGTGGTCAGTTGTGAATTTCACTCATTTGCATAATAAATTAGTGTGCACACCGCGTGCTAACCGCGTAGAATCATGAGATTGACGGACTCTCGAGGAGTTCGCCTAAGAAGGGCGAAACAGGTCGTGAGTTGCGTAAAACACAACCCTATGAGTAGCATGGTCCGTCACGAAAGTGCTTGTTTTCGTTCGTATTCCACAGCAATAATTGAATGGGTGGATGAACAAACAAAGAAAACTGCGCCAAGACAAGCGGCACAGACTGCACCATCGAGCTGGTGATGGTAGGAAGGATGACATTTAGTTCAAATCAACCAATTTCTCGTGAAAATGATGGATCACTGGGGGGAAAGGGCACCACCCAGACAGAATATTACCAGTTAAATATGTTTAGAGCACCTTCCGGACTAGAGAATTTTCGCATCTGGATTGGATCGATGGATTGCGTAAGGTTGACGACATCCCCTGTGTCACTAGAAGGTGTTGCGAATCCCGTCGGCCCTTGACTTGCCCAAGAGGTTCTCGAACAGGATCTGAGTTTTGGCCCGTGAATCTTAGGTGAAACAATATTTGCTAGGCCCTTCTACGAAGTGAAAAAGCATATAAATTTTGACTGTCGGAACTTTCGGATATCAATCCGCCTGCGCTCTTGTCCGAATTATCTGTAGCTTCTACTGATAGGTTTCAAAAAGTTTATCAATCATGAAAGTCTGCGGACGACTGTTGTCTTTGAAAGCCCAAAGCCCCTAATTAATTTTAGCGCTATCTAAAGGGGCACACGTATGGGATGACAGCAAAATAGGCATGTTTACAACAGGCTGTCTAAGGAGGCAGAGCTTGCTTTATCTGCTCGCTTACGCCACTCACTGTCGCGTTTGGTTGATTCTGCCTAGATCTGTCGATCACCGATCGATGAGCACACATGACTTTTCAGCTGTCTTCTTATTGGTTCATCCATTCATTGTTACACATTAAGAATGCTTGTACGGTCTGGTCCAATCAACAGACATTCAGTTTTCTGTCTGTCTCACACAACAGTGTCCTACTAGGATTGTTACGAAAATGAAACCAGACTCGGACGCACTCTGGAAGGGGATGCAAATGACATCCAGTTCACAACATGAAAGCGAAAACGTTATCGCCGGCATCCCTGGACACTCGCCTCCTCCCTGCAAGATCGTTGGGTAATAACGGTTGGAATTGGCAATACATCGGGGACATTGGCTGTTGACCTGTTCGCTGAGCACAGCAGTTTACTTGCAAACTTTTCATCACCCTCGTGGAGACAGTATCATCACCCAACCGCGAACTGACGACTTCTTAAAAGTGAAAAGTACCAAGGGGAAAATGTCACACGTAGAGATTTCAGCTTTCAGCTAAGAGAAATGCTTTGCATAAACGCAACAAAACTAGCCCAGGATGAACTCGTTCCCGATTCAGACGCACATGAATAGGAAATGAAAATATACCATTCAAGAATACTATGCAACCGTCTTCGAGTGCAAATCACTACTCTGTGAACTTTGATGTAGCAAAGGCACACGTAATATCGTGTAGAAAACGTGTGTTGTGAACCAAACAGACACAAGAGATTCAGACCAGGTCAGATTCACAAGGGTCCAATCAAACTAGGTGAAGACCCTCTTCAGGGCTACCAGATGCTGTTTTAGGAGCTATATAAGCACAGGCAGAAGAGGAGGAATTCACCCACTCAACCCTGCACTGATGATGTCACCTCGATTGGTGATGAAACGTTTGCAATCCAACTGCCAAGCTCGGCGAACAGACCAACAATCAAGAAAACGTGTGTACTGTGGAGTTGATGGTTTCCGTTTATCTTTGTACAGTGGTTCTATTCCTTAAGATAAACGAGATATTTTGAATCCAGTGACTGCGCATAGTGTTACGGGTATGAGCAATGCGGAATGAATAACAGAGGAGAGAGAAATTTCCAGAGGATCATACCTTTTAGCACAGACGAAGTGGTCAAGCTAATACACAATACTTTTAAACCGGCTAAAAAATCTTCGACAGCCCACGACCAGTTTCGCCCTTCTTGGAGCTCATCAGGCAAGCGCAGTCCCCGACTTCTCGTCAAACTTATGTTCTGTTTGTACTTACACTGGAAGAAATTCGCGAAATACACACGTTCGCACACTAATTTGGTTTTCACGGGGGATTCAACTGAATCCGAAATGAGTTGATATTCTTGCACCGAATGTACTTCACAGTCATTTGGTATGATATCGCAGTACATTTTCTTGACGGGACACTACGAGTGAGATTGTTGAAAACCGTGTGACAGCCCGTGAGCGGTTTTGCACGAGGACTGTACCTACCTGATGAACCCCAAGAAAGGCGAAACCGGTGATTGGCTGTCGAAGAGTTTCCAGCAACCTTATGAGTAGTGTCTTCCGTCTAAAAAAACGTACTGCTGTACCTCGAACATTGTGTCTAACGGCCTTTGTGCAGCACATTCAGTTGAAAAAGACCGTCTTAAGTGTGGGATTCAGCTGAAATTCAATTGAGTTTGCCGTTAAGACAAAATTATCTTGCAGACACATGTGCATGAGTTCCCATTCGAATTCACTTCGGCTACCCAACCAGCTTCATTCATTTTTTAAGCCATGTGAGTTGTCTCACACGCACTTCGAATTTGCGTTCGTAGGCGAAAATGCTTTGAAACTGTCAAAAATATCCCGGAAAAACTAGCCTTTCCCCTTTGTTTTTTTTCGAGCTCCGTTAAAGCTATTTTTGGTTCAAAATCACTGATCAATAAGAACGGACAAAGCAGAGAATTTCCTCCTCCAAATCCAGGTTGTTTTGTCTTTTCTGTTTCCGGAGAAAAACAAGGCGGAAATTTGAGGAGAAAAAACACACTGTTGCGAATAGGGCGAATTTTCCGGTTTTACTACAACTATGCGTAATTCGATCGTAATGGTTCGCCTGGATGTGTCAGTTATGCACGTAAGTTATGCGTAAGTTACAAAAAAATGTAGCTGATCCTTTCTACCGGAATGGAATTAGAAAAAAGGCCTGTTGTTCATGTCAAGGTGAGCAGAATGTGTGAAAACATGTCTAAGATTAGGTGAAGGTTAAATACACCAATAACGAGTAGGAATGTGTGGGACGATGCACGCTGGATATAATCTTGGATATCTGTTGGGGATATCAGTATCGCCCAAAACCGTTTATTTTTCGAGTTATTGCCAAATTTAATTTTTAACATTTTATTTTTTTAAATTTCGCGCCCTTTCCGCCATGTTGCACCTCAATCCAAAAAGACCGCGCCTTTTTCCTATTGGCCAGTTAGACTTTGTGTATGCTAACGGATTTATTGTTCCCCAAGGTCGCCCGAAATATACGTATTCGACGGTGCTCCCACTGTATTTTGTCTTTGGTTGAGGCAGTAAAAGCCCTCCTCTGAAGGTCTGGTCTTCTCTTCTCTCTCTGCGCTAGGAGTGGTGGGGCTCGCGTCATAGCTGGGGATTCCTGCGCTCGTTCTCAGGTCACGTATAGCCGTTGGTCGTACCCGATTCCGATACATAACAATGTCCTTTTAATTTCCTTTTGTTTTCGAACGAACAGTTCACTTTCAGAGAGGTATTAATACCATAAAAGCCAAGAACGCGGCTTTGGGATATGAGTTCTCTTCACAGGAGACACTTTGAATCAGACCCTGATGTAAACCTGGTTCAGCGAGTGTAGAAACCTGCGAAAATGACCAAGTATGACGCGGCTTGAAGCCATCGTTGTATAGGTTGACGAACGAGGTGTGCATCGCTATTGAAGATCAGCTAATGACCAGGTGGAGCTAGGAATGATCTGGACATCACGATGTTTGTTGCCTTCAGTCAATGATCACTTACTAGAACCATGTTCAAGTCCACTCCACGATTTAAAATCTACAAAACGGCTAACATACATTTGACCAAGAAAAATAGTTGACAGAAAACGTCATTTTGCCCTGCTCAGTTGTAAAATAAAGCGTCGACCTGATGACTGGCGGTGCCGCAGCAACCCCTGTAAGTGACATGAGGTGCGAAACCAGCCCTTTGCAGGATTACGCAGCATACATAACTCGAGGAGTTCAGTGTCTGCAGTGAACTTTCAAGGTCTCACACGAAAGTAGGAGGGGATTTCGTAAATTCTGAAATGCGAAGTCCAAGTCCAACAGACAAGATTGGGAATGGGCTCGAGCCTGGCAGGCACTCTACTGATTGCATATCTGAAGACGCCACTCCCTGTCACGCTTATACATTTGAGTTTCACAGAAGAAGAGTATTCCAGTCGGTAGAGTATCCCACTTCTGGTAGGCGGGAGGTCGCCGGTTTGTGTCCATTCCGGGACTGTCTTTTTGCTCATGTTACTTGTAACTGTACTTCCCACTGGAATTTTCTACGGCTGGTACTCATCTTAGACATCCAGTTAACCTTTCAAGCACTAGCTTTATCCAGTACGACCAGGAAAAAGTCAATCCTACCACAACCATTGCGGTAAAATTCAGGTGCATGCCAGAGCAGGAAAGCCTGAGTGAGCACATATTAAGCATCATATGGACTTAAAACCAGCTAAGCGAGTTCCCTACGGTAAAAGCGTTCAAGCCATATGGCCCTACTGTAACACAGTCGAGCCGTAAGTCCTAAGATATTTCCTCGTAAGTACAGCAAGAAAACGGGGTGCCCACATTTCTTTTGGTGGTGAACCCAGCTGCGATGGAGAGTCATTCCAAGAAACGGTGTACGCTTCGGGTGAGTATTCTCTGTGCACAAAGGACTGATCATCTTTCGACAACTTCACTCATTTGCATCGCGATTTGGTCTTCACGGGAGACTGGCTTGACACCCAGCTGAATCTCTCGCTTATGATATTCTTCAACTGCTACGCAAAAGCCATCTCATGTTACAGCTGATACGATATTCGAGAGGTCGTGGTATATTTTCACAGAGGAAACTACTCAGTCGGTTACTGAGAAATTTTCGACAGCTGACAACCGGTTTCGCCCTTCCACTTCAGGCTCATCAATCAGGCGCAGTCGTTGAGTCTTCGTCAACCTGATGTTCTACTTGAAAACAAACTGCGCGAACTTCGACAAATAACAATTTGGTTCTCACGGAAGGTTCGCCTGACACCCAGCTGAATCACTCGTTTATGACAGTCTCCAACTGAGTGTGCTGTTCAAAGGCCGCCTCATGTTTCAGTTGGTACGACATTCGAGATATCGCCCCAAGAAAGGCGAAACCGGTCGTGGGCCGTCGAAGATCTTTCAACAACCTTGTGAGTAGTTCCCTTTGTGATTGAGTGTCTTGTTCTGATGAAAATAGGTTCTGTAGACTCAAGAAGTATGGGGTTAGGATTACGCGTCACAGTATCATGCAAACTATCAGGTTTCATGCCGTGACGTGCGATAGATGAATCTGGGGTGCGTATGGCCTGTTGTCTAGTATGTGACTACCGCTGGACTGGTCTGAACAGTCTCTTATTTTTTATTATCCTGGGGCGAGATGGTGCAAGTGGTTAGAGCCCGAATTTACTAATCGCAAGGTCCGTGGTTCGAACCCGACCTCTGCCTCTCGACTTCCCCTGTCTGGGCTTGGGCAACCTGACAGTATCCCAGCCATCGTGCTTCCCTCGGGTGGCACGGCGGCTAGGCACCGGAAGGGTGTTACAGCTGAATGATTTTTTTTGTGGGTCTAACCTCTGGCTACTTTAGAGTGCAACCACTTGCAATAAGAAGACTGTCTGTTACATATATGCACTCCGTTGACCATTAGGCGCTGTGAGGGAACTTCTCCGTCCAAATCGAAAATCCGTGGAGTGATATTTAATATCTGTGGTTCTCTAGTTTTTCACGCATAGACTACTAACGAGATCTGGTACAAGCGGTATCGGACCGGGTTAGAAATATCTATGCGGCAGATCAACCGTCACAGAAGGGACTTCTCCCTCGGGAAACGCTGTCAGCAAACGAGTTTCTGCGGAAATTCATCCTTCTGTGCAACAAACAAAAGCCGACAACCAATAACACCGTGAAGAAGTAATCATTAGGCGGATGGTATCCAATCATGTGACCCACACAGTCAGGCGTGCTAGATCTAATGCGCAACTTCAGTCCATATCCCAAGGGAAACAATCAAGCTGTATTCCTACTGACTGTGTAGCTAACAACTTTTGTCTATGCATATCCACACAAGTGCAAATTACCAGCTTCCTTTCTGCTCTTGCGAAGTTTCTAAACAGTATCCTTAAACAGTCGAGAAATCAGCTGGGCTGTATGCCTAATTTATCCGCAACTGTACTTTAGTTCCACCAGTCGAAGGATTCTAGTTGAATCTCTTCACCAGGGCCCATCCGGTAACTCAGCCCTCATTTATCAACAAGATCATCTGAAGCTGTGGTGACACCTAAATCAGCAGCGCCTCCCAAAGTCCCTCCCAATGGCTAGCTAAACTTTTCGTTTTGATTCAAATTTCTCTTTACTGTTTTCTAGTTCTCGGCAACTTTCCGCTAATTCCCCCTCCAAAATGTCTTGCAAGCTAGAGAGCATGCTAGACAACGCTACTACTTTTGCTAGACTTTGGTGGACGGTAACATGGGGAGTCAAAAAGGAGGACTGAGAATAGGGTTCACCTGGAATGTAGATGGCATTGGACGAGGGTCAAAAACTTCCTCAGCATGAAACGATCGAATGGTGCCGTTATCGTTAGATTTCCTTCTGAGATTTCATTTCAGAGAACCGTCTTTCTGGGTAATGGTGCATTTGGATAACTTTTGTCCTCAGCATTCACCAGAATGTACCATCTTTTTTCAGGAATCGGGAGACCCAAAGGCGGCCTGGCACAACTAACCATGGGGAGTGTAGCACCAATGGTTGTCTCCAGCAAGCAGTCATGATTGGACAGCTAAACTTATTTTAAAATAGGACATCCATGTGACTTGTATTGTAGTGATTCATAAGCCACGACGACGGTTGGTTCATTGCCTTCTAATCAACACACTAAGAACACTTTATATTTCTTGGTCAGCTGAAAGGGTTTATGAAAATTTATCTGCGCGACCGCATCGGTGATGTCTGTACATGAGGAAAGATTTATTCGATCAAAGTTATTTATTTATTTATTTATTTATTCAATCAAAGTCGAAAAGTTTCATGAAACGTAAAATTGTTTGAACCAATCAATGGATCACTTCCATTGTCCCGGAGGATAAAAGATTATGAACTACATGGTGCAGCTTGCTTTCGTTTCAGAACGTCGCAGTCCACTTACGACAAGACTGACACCGGTTGTACGTAACGTCGGTTAAGCTATCCTAATTGCACACAACTTTAGTGTTCCCAAGTGCACAACTATTGGACGAAAAAATGAATGAGGATTCCGGAATGAAATGAAAGAAAAACGCCTTCGAATGGGGAGTTGTCCAATGACCAACACTAACTAAGCGGCTACAAGCTATCAGACACGAAAGTAAAAACCCCATTCGCACAGTTTCTGAAAAGTTACCACCATAAAACGTCCTATTAAACGTTCCCAGAAGTATATTCGTAATGCACTACTCATTAGGTTGCTGAAGGTACTTCGACAGCCCACGAACGGCCCAAGTAGAACATAAGGTTGACGGAAACTCGGGGACTGCGCCTACCTGATGAGCCCGAAGTGGAAGGGCGAAACCGGTCGTGGGCTCTCGAAGACTTTTCAGCAACCTTATGAGTAGTGCATTACGAATATACTTCTGGGAACGTTTAATAGGACGTTTTATGGTGGTAACTTTTCAGAAACTGTGCGAATGGGGTTTTTACTTTCGTGTCTGATAGCTTGTAGCCGCTTAGTTAGTGTTGGTCATTGGACAACTCCCCATTCGAAGGCGTTTTTCTTTCATTTCATTCCGGAATCCTGGAAGTAATTTTGCTATACAAGAGCAATAGCCAAACATTGCAAAACGGCTCAATGGTTTCCATATCAACCTTCCGTCAGATGCAGGGACGGAGCTTTGACACATGACCAGACACTGCTTGCATGTCTCATCAGCATACACCGTTACAGCAGGAGGTGTTTCGAAGGGGTTGAAAAACCACCTCGTCGCCGGCATCTAGTTATGGATGACTGGAAAAGATGAACCAGCTATCTTGAATAGCCTTGGGTGAGAAAAAATCAATTACGCTGATGCATGCAGGCTGGATAATTCCCGCCCCGAATGTGACACTTTACTATGTTAAAACGGGCATAATTCGACCTCAGAGAGAGTCCATTGCAGGCAAATCCGGGTTGATTATTTGTTCGGACCGGTTACCAGGTGAAGTTAGACCTGTCGTTAAGTAATTCTGATAATCCCAATGCGAAAAAATTTCAAAGCGCCGAAAACTCAGGTTTTTCTCGTCAGGATTTGTGCCTCAGCTGCTTGAACCGCGAACATAAACGGCTATGCGTGCGTTAGCCAGCTAAGCCTCGAAATATTGGCTGACGAGTTGGCGGACGTCTCATGTAACCTATACGTCATAGCAATGCGAAGAGATATTGAAATGTGATGGACAATGGCATGCAGCAATTATTTTAGTGGTTGTGTATCCAGTGTGTGATCGACCTCTTTGCCGTATCAAGCTCGCTCACCAGTAACTGTAGTCATTATCGGTTGGGTATCGAAATGTTCAACGGTGGGACATCAAAGCCCAGAAACCGCTATGAACGTCACTCATGAATAGCCCAACAATAAACAATTATTTGGGAGAATGAGACTGACTGAAAACACATTGAAACACACGTCGGCCCAACTCGGACTTCATTTTGCTGGTAGTGCTGTTGATGTTGCTGGAAGGACCTCCACATGGAATTCTCCTATGGAACTTATCCCCTTCACTCATGAGACGTCAGCTCCTGCGCTTTTCACGTTTATTTTCAGGGTTGGCGATTTCGATCCCATAACGCTGAACATTCGAGCAGACTGTCAAAATAGACAGTATTTTCCAACGTTAGGAGTAAAACTTCTCATACATCCAATATTGGTCTGCGGCACGCCTCAGTTCTGGTCCTAGACTAGACTACCGGCACGCTGCCATCTCTGGCGTATCGCCCTTGTACCGTCACGTGATCTCATAATGTTCGAGGTCAGTTATACTGGCACGAAAACCGATTGTAATGCAGCTGACAGTTGGAACAACCGATGCTTAACACCTCCCTCCAAAGGGAGGCGTGCAAACTCAGTCACCGAGTCTTTTCTATGGGACACTGCTCCGTGTTATTAAATTATTCAGCCAAGCAAACAAAAGTCATCATTCTTAGCTCTAAGAACCGTGTACTTGCCGTACAGTGGTTCTAGCTGTCACACTTTCGTGTGGAGGCGGTAGCCGATATAATTGATGCGTCAATACAGGGGTTTCAGTAAACGTCTATTAACGAGATTGGGAGGGGAACTATGTATTCAAAGCAATAGACCGGATGCATGAGCGCCATTGAAGACGCAACTACACGATGTCTGTCACTGTCTCTAACCATTGATGCGTCCCGCGTTTTCTACGGTTCGCGCTGGAAAGTTTATAAATCTAAATGCAATCGTCAAAATAATGATAATCGTTCATTTTAGTGCCTAACTGCCATGCCACCCGAAGGAAGCACGAGGGCTGAGATAATGTCAGGTTGTCCAAGCCCAGATAGGCATAGTCAAGACGCCGAGGTCGGGTTCGAACCACATACTTCCCGGTTAATTAGTCCACGGCCTAACCACTGAAGCGTCACGAACTCAGATTTAGGAGTATATTTTCATTAATTTTTTTCATCCTCTACAACCTTCCTCGTCCTGACAGGTGCAGTTCTTTGAGGATCCCGGCCGATTACGTTAAACCTTCAGCGTTCATTACCTATGCTTAGTCGTACCTTTTTTATGAACGAAGTTACTACGCCAACGCTACTGCAGGCCATCGATTTTGAGTGAGCATATCCTACATCTTGTCGCACGCGATTAAAAAACTAACAATACTTCCTTCTTGTTTTGGTCTTATTGACCGTATCTTTCGTTTTCTATACTCCGAAGCCACTGTAAGTTTTTCCGATATTCTTAATTGCTACGTGTCACTACCTCCCCTCCCTGATTAGATCCATTCGTAATGGATCACAACTTTCTACCGTAAGGCGTTCCGTTTCCATCTCTAAACTTCCGTGAATGGTTGTTCAGTGGTTTGGTTGCTAAGATATTATCGAGCTTCTTTCCCACTTGGGAGTTCAAACTGATATTTTGTTGTGTCTGGAACAGAAAGACCACAGTGATAGCACCGCATAATCCGTTTTTTTATCGTTTTTTAACCCCGCTAGTCGGCAGAAGACCCCAATACGAGCACGATGTTGTCACCAGCCGCAGCAACCTGATGAGGGGCACGCTGAAAGTGAGGAATTGTTGGCCGGGTATTTACGACAATCCCACCAAAAGCAAAATACAAGGAGAAAAATAGCGTCTCCATATCATAGATCCTGTGATAACTGGCTGATTCTGTGTTGCAACCAGGAAAAGACACACATCGCCCCGAAAAAACAATTAGTCAACAGCTTTAGAAACCGCTCCTGTGAGATCACAGATATCCAGCGCACCAAGTCCACATTCGATGCAACCAACCATTTGGTCTAGCAAGATATACTAGAATACTTCTCGTCTGCGCTAGCTGAATCACTTTTTAGTCCGCAGTATGCTCCAAAAATTTTCGGACTACCTCAGTGTGAGATCTTCTTGAGACGATGATTTGAGAGTGTTTCCACGAAGTGGAACGGTAGAATACCTCGGCTAAGTATTGTGTGCAAAAAATAGGAACCGATTCGCTTGTGTTCCGGTTACTTGGAAGATATTACAAGAAAACGCAGAATTCTTTACGTGACATACCACTTATAAGGTTGCTGAGAGCCTATCGACAACAGTTTCGTCTCTCATCAGCTGGGCGTAGCACCCATCTTTCCATCAGAAACAATAGGATAAACGAGAGCTCTACTGGGATTCCATACTGAGTCTTCCATTATCACCAACTTTGTTAGCAAGTGTGTGCATTTGGCTAAAACATAGAACTGATTGTCGATCTGTGCCTTGAAAGTTGTCGACCAACCGATACTAATAAAAGTAATGTGTCAGCTGATGCGTCTCGTTCTAAATGGATCAGACCAGTTTACCATCAGTTTGTTCACAATGTTATCAGGAAGCCATACATTGTATTAACCTTCTTTGAAATGAGGAATTCGTGTCAAAACAAGCCTTTCCGGGGCTACAAAATGTTTCGCCTCTGTAGAGATTTCATGTGCTTCAGTCTCACTTGTAGTTTTACTGTAGGCAGTTCTTATTATTGCCTTTTGTTCCAGTCAGATGAAGCTGTCAAAACAGCTGCGACTGGCCTTAGTCGCTGCCTACGAGACATTATTGATTTTCATCATTTTAGAAATCTAGATGAATAGGTTTTTTTGAATTCACGACGGATAACAATATCTCCTGAACTGCTCGAAAACAAGCTGGAAACACGCTGGCACACCCTCTCGATCGAACCGTTCAGACAGAACTTTGGAGGTGATAACAATCAGATGAATACACACTGATTGGGTGGTTTTATAATTAAAAACCAGCTGCTGTTTACGAGAAACACATTCATTTGCAAATCAATTTGGTTTTGCGAGAGACTCACCTGGAACCCAGCTGAATCTCCCGTTTGTGATGTTTCCAGGCAACTGAATGTGCTGCACCAGGCCGCCTCATGTTCAGGTTACATTCTAAGTGATTTGTGATGAGTACGATTAACCCACACTAATCTGATCTCCATCCGATTAATAACCCACGATATTCACAAACCAGTGAGATCGTGCGCATTAGAGTACATCTCATTATAGAGTCCCAAGTTTTTTTCCCTAAAGGATCGCACAGTTTTTGCTTGGGTTTTGTAACTTCGAGAATCTGGTCGACCTACACACACTTTGTGATAGGTTCAGTTCATTTCAGTTTGACGACCGTGTACCTATGTGCAGTGATTCGGGTCATCGCAGCATGTGGCATGGAGTTGTGCAGGATCCGAGCGTCACGTCACTAAGTAAAACAAATGAAAATACTAGCGAAATAGTAACTTGGGTGTACGTTTTTTTTGTTGGTTGCACGAAAGTTGGCATAGGAAAAAACGTTAATAACCTGAACGTTTGTCAGTACTGATCAGTGATATCAAGCATTTAGCATTGGAGCGGTGACCACAACTCCAGGGCACCGTCTTCCGAAAGTGATCGGACTAAAATAATCGCGGAATGACAGTCAGAGAGTGTTATGCAAGTTTTCGAAAAAATCCTCGAATTCTCGTCAATCCTTTTTTGTACTTGAAATCAGAAAGTATGTGCCGATAGGCGCTCATTGCCAAATTAGCTTGGTTAACTAGGGACTCATGTGGAGTTCAACTGAATCCCTCGTCTATAAGAGGCCCTGAACAAGCGGAACCGACAGTGTTCCTAAACTTTGTGAGTGACTTTGTGTGAAGGAAAACACAAGAGGGATATTACGAATTTCACTCCAACGATATATAACAAGGCAACAATTCTACCATAAAAACCAGTTGAGGAAATTTAGCTTGTGTCCGGCTTGGTGTCCCGTTAACTCCAAGGTAATTCGCAAATCAGTGCATATATACACTTACCTAAGAAGGATACAACTGGCAGCGCGCTTTCAAAGAGTTTTCAGCAACCTTGTAAGTAGGCTGGGATCTGAACTATCGCTCCAACCGAAACATGGGGCGAACAGTGTGCGGCACTTTCGGCTGAAGATGAGTACAGCGGGGGGGCTCTCTCTACTAGTTTCAATCTCCTGTTAGCGACCAGTTAGTTTGCAATCCAGCCTTTATTCTGACACCGGTCAGTCAAATGCAGAAAATAATTCGCGTTTCACTAACGAAAGCAACAAAAGAACTAAACGCTCAGCATTTCACTATGGACCGCTTTTGATGTTTAAGCCACGACTAAGCTTTCAAGAAATAATTGGTTCTGTCTTATGCTGTCAGAAGACGCGAGTTTCAATTTACATGGACATCTGCTTGCGATCCTACCCTGCCGACAAACAGACTGACAGTTCTGTAGCAGTCGACCAGGTCCATTCTGCTTGTGACCAGTATGTGCGTGCGTATGTGTGATCGCTTACGGTGACGTCTACCGACAAGCCCAAAATAGCTGTCAGCACACGACACGTTTTGTTGTTAGGTCGATCCGCTTGTGTCAAGTCTCGTCACACTATCTTAGGCGCAGTTCCCGTGCGCATCGGTTTTAGTTTTTTCTGTGGTGGTTGCCATCACCACCACAGCAGCAGGTATCACAATTTCAGTGATTAAGGTTGCTGAGTCACTCGAACCAATCCAATCAGTATAGACGCTTCAACCGCAGTTTTTTCATATGCCTATCCAGGGTCCTTGCACTGCTCAGATGACCTTGAAACAATCGATCACGCGACCGTCCCCGTGATGGACGCGTAATTTCCCATTGGTGCGTGTGAAGTCATGCGAAGTGGTAACCCGCGTACATAGGAAACACTCGTACCTTTGATCTCCGTTGGTGTATGAGAAAACTAGAGCGAGTATTTTTTTTGAAAACTATCGAAGTGACACTGTGCCGTTCAACTGCGGTTACTTTTTGCCTGAATTGAACGACATAAGGTTGTGAAAAAAGACCGCTTCAGACACACTGCAAGCAGACTATTACTCCAAACAAAAGCGTGGGGTGGTTTTTTCTACTGTTCACTGAAGCGATATCATTTGTGAACCAGTGAAATCACAGTATCTTCAGTGGTTTTACTAACCGCCACTTTATTTGCCATTTGTTTCCATTCTCAGACAGGCTGAAGTTGATAAACTATGGCATTTTCATTTTAGTACAAGAGGTGCTTAAGAAACTGGAGAGGTGTCAAACACACGACAAACTCACCTTGAGTTTATACATCCCAATCGTTTTCCGTGTTCTTTGTCGGCAGCCAGCATGCAAGGACGTCCATAGCTATGTGTAGGCGTCTTTTCCACCCCGAATCCAATTAGGCGGTATTGAAATGTCCCCCATTTGGGACTATCTTCGATAAAGTGGGTAGCATAGCCCCCCACCTGAGAATATGTATTCCATATCCATGGGTATTTGTCCACAACAGTCGTGTTATGTTTGCTGGTCACACGAGATCTCCTCGATTCTGGGAGCTCGTCTTCAAAGTACCCAGTGAGCAAGGCTAATAGGTTGGTGGTTGTCCCGTCCCCGACCACGTTGTACAATTGCATGGTCACTGCGTTTGGGTTGGTTTCTAGCATGTGCATGGTTTTTGGCAAATGGCGCAGTGCAGCTGAATGAGACACAGAATCTAAACCGAGCAGTAAAATACTGTAGCCGGGGATTTGATTCTTTAAAATAGATGGGGGTGGTAACTTTTGTGGGGGGTGAGAACCACATATGAAATGCCGTGATTGATTCTTGAACGCGTTTTCATCCCAAGATACACTACGTTTAACTTCTAGGTTTTCCCGTGGTTGACAAAGGACCATTACCATTGGCCAACTAAGTTTAGTGTGGTCCGAGACGTCATCCATGCCTTCACCGTAAACTGAGATGAAGTCATCCATACGAATTATAGGAAATACGGAACAAATTCGCCTAGATTTGTTCACCGTAATTGGTGTGTGAATTCGCAGAACACCTTGCTCCATCCAGACATCCTCCTGTTCAGAATCGATCAGTTTACATACGGGTAATTGGGGAAGATGAACATATCCCTGTGGCCAGATTTTCACTGAAGGACATTGGCATTTTTGCTTGTAGTCTACTACCAGAGCATGACCTTCCTGAGAAATTGATGCACCCGTATCCGCTGAATACTGTCCAAGGAGAGTAGAGAAGCTGAATAACAGCACATAAAAAGCGAGCAGAATCACACCGAGTAAAACACACGTGCGAGAGTACCGTAGGACCTTACGGAACATCGGGTAGCATTTGCCGTGACTTGCGGGGTTTGATGCGTCTTGTGTGTGTCCGACCAATCAATGTACCGCTGACATCCCATTGGTCGGGATGTTAGACAAGGAACGTTTGTATTGGTCCATTATTCAGGCTGAATTGAAACAAATTTCCGTGCCTATCGTAAACAAGTGAAAGGGAAATTATTGGGTCGATGCGACCCATGCCCAGCATTCTGAGGGTTGTGCAAGACCTCAAACTCTCCTGTGCTAGTTCATTTAATCCCGAATAAACCAACAGTGAAAGGTAGAAATCAGGAGTGCATGAATTTTCTCACTTTAACATACTGTCCGTTCGGCTGACTGGTGTTCACGAGTTTCGTCTTGCCTGTTCGCTTAGCTCTGACCAATTATTGTTTTTGGTGTGGTTGAGGGCCACATTATTAGTGTGGTTGTCCGGAGGTCGTAGATGGGGGAACATACACCTCGTTATATAATCAATGTCGTGAGGATGAGTATGGTTTCGTGATTATTCGAATCGGCCAATCCGCTTATGGTGAGGCGATCGATTCACGCCTCCTGTCTTGACAGTGGTTATCGAAACATTTAGTCTGACCTTGATCTGTCCAACACTACACATATGTTACGTAGATAGGCCTGTGTTTGCATGCCAGTAGCGGTCAAGTCGTGTGAATATGATATAGACAGTCATGCATTCTGGTGAATCGAAAATGGTGGCCAAACTGATCGTAAACTGCAGTTTTTACATCCATCGTCTATATGGGGGTTCAGTCACTTGTCTCAATCAATATGAATTTTGAAAAGGCTGATCGCTTCCATGAATCCTAGGGTGCAGCGAGTCAAGAAGTGGATGAATCTTACGGAGCTGTTTTCAGGATGGTTTTATCAAGGAAATTATGGAGCCTCATATTGACACCACGGCTGCTTAGCGGAGGAGTTTGTGCACCTGGAGTTCATTCGGATTTGTAGTTAGACTTGCTGGAAAAAGCATAAAAATTTCCTGTCGTGTAAAACCTTTCGCTTTATGGTTCACTTAGGATTGCTGTCGCCAGTATGACTCGGTCAACTCACATCGAAACAGCCTGCCAATCTTAGAGTCTCTCCAGAAAGTTGAAAGTGGCAAAAAACATATGTGGGACTCCTGGTGTTTAAGCGGAAACAAACTGTGAGAAGCTTATTTGAATTCCAACTTGGTTTGACGGCCAAGGATTTAGTGCATTGAAAGTAAGTACCTCATGTTATGGCTGATATGTTTGTAGCTATTTGGTCGTGTGGGTAGACAGTTCCAGTGGTGAGGTACAGGGAGCCTCGTTACAGTGCGAATCCAGCTGATCAAGTAGTCTAGGTGAAATACGTTAACTCTTGTCATATCAACTGACTTGGTATGGTCATTCCTATCCAAAAGGTGAGTTCCGTTGTGAGACCCCCGGTTTTATAAACCAAGTACCGGGTTGCACTCAGTTGTTCCTGTAAAGCAAATGTATACATTAAATTGCCTGGAAAGAGGACAAATTCATAATACTGTGGTACAGACGTCCCCCTAGCAATGAGTACTCCGGAACTAGTATCACTGTGTCTATGTTAAATGAAGCTTTATGACATGAAATATGTAACCCAAGAAGAAGACAGTTTCACTCAAACTTTAAACGGCAAAGTTTTAAAGAACATCTCAATGCTTGCTAAAGCCGTTTAACCATGGCTTTCTGGAAGAAGATAGTATATCGGGAACTGTCGTGCTGAATGACGCAACATAACTATTCATAACAAAATAGAAAACCTTACGAAGGCAAAGTTCCCGCTGCTCTTCATACTTTTGAATCATCAAGGCCCGGAATCACGGAACGGTTGAACACATTCGAAATGCAGACATGTATCAATAAGCGGCCACAGTTCCACCGTTAAATTCACCCTGCAAGCTTGCTTTCAACGGCACAATACCAGAAAACTAATGATACCTCGTTTTTTCTCAAAATTTCTACCTGTACTAGATAACATTTTCTGCAGTAAGTTGGGCGTTATTTTAAACTTGACATTCCCCACTTCGGACCGTTTCAATAGTCAAGAGGGCTTACTGGTTTCATACCCTGTCATCCGACAGCCATCGGGGTTAGCAAACTCAACAAAATATGACCCCCGGAAAAGAAAGTGAAAAAGTGACCATTTTCCTCTATGACGACACACGGTGAACAGGTCTGGAGAAATGGCTGGTGAACAAGGGCATTGGTTAGCATGACTGCATAAGAGATGGGATTCACCAATTGAAAAAACAACTCCAGTTTAACCGGAACACTTGGATTCATAATTGTACTTCATGTTTTGTAATTTGCTAGCTGAATGAAGCGCATCTTGTTTAACCTGATTTTATTTGTTTTGTTTTTTTTCAACCGGTATGGCCCCAAAGCGAAATCCTACCTCAAACAACCGCTGGTGATTTTTTTATCCACCTGAACAACCATTTTTTGAAGTTTTGTGGACTGTTAGTAGTGTGGGAAGATTTAGGCATTTTCACTGGTAGTGAAGTGAAGTCAAAAGTAGTCAGGAAAGTCGGATTCCTGAAAAACGTCTCAGAATGCCCGGAATCTACTGGGACACTCAAACCCCACGGAAATCGCAGGGCAGGCTAAAAAGCCAATTTCCGATCGAACGCTCAAACAGTCAATCAATACAGCAACGGCTGAAAAGTATTCAAGCATGCCATAGAATCACGATCGACAGTGATGAGTGTTCACCGATCAGCTAGCCTGGATCAACGACGAAATTGCCCCTTAAATGCCGCAAGTCGAGAAGCACTGTACATCTGTCCCATTTTTACTGGGAAACAAGACTCCATGGAGTTTCGAACCCACGGCTTCTCGGCTAGTGACTTGAGAATAAAGCGTTTGACTAAGAAAGCCAGTAATGTGAATAGTTTGTACTTTTGTAATTCGGTTATCCTTTGTCAACACATTAAGGATATGATATTTTAGTTGGGGTTTTGCGGGACAGGTATTTTGTTCATATTCACACCATTCTCGTTTGACAGGGTCGTTCTCTTGTTCTGGCGTAATTATTCCGGTGAGTCCACACCAAAGGGGGGAAGCACTGGACTCGAGTTTCGCTCTTATTAGAGCGCATCAGCAGTGCTTATCCAGTGGCTGTGACGGGGTTTGAACTATGGACACATGACATGCGAGGCGAGCGTGTAGCCACTACTCCACCAAGGCATGTTGGACGCATCTGAATTTTCACATCTGAGCAGGCGAATGTGTTCACGCTTGAGCGATGTGATTGGTGGGCCCGACCCATCGAACAACGACTCAGTAACTGTCTTGGTTCTGATGATCGATTTTTTTATGCTCATTTCGGTAAGCGTTCTGATTGGTCGAAGTGATTCGTTCATCTCATTTGCATCATTCGGTTTCAGTTGGAGTTTTGCGGGATAGGTATTTTGTTCATATTCATATTTATTTGCCCACGGCCACTTTGCAGCACCCATTTTCACAGACTGCTTGGTTCCGGTTGAATAGCGTAATATCCAAAGAAAAGACAAATGTCATCACGTACTCGCTGGCCGAGGTGAGAATGGCGGTGATTCGTCTCATCTGCACAGTCATCATTCCTTGTCTTATAGAATAATCACTCGCTGGTTGGCCTTATCGCTCCGTGGATATCTTAATCAACTCAGGTGTGTAGCGTGCACTTTACGAGTGTCTCCACTCGTAAAACAAATCACTAGTCGCAAAGATCCCTTTAACCGTTCGTCGTGGAGCCAGTTAAGGCGGCGAATGAAATATAATCCACAAAATTGTGAATTCCAGGTGAGTCTCTCGCAAAAACCAAATTGATTTGCAAATGAGTGTATTTCTCGAAAAACAGTCCAATTTTGGTTCAATTAGAACATAAGGTTGACGGAAACTCGGGGACTGCGCCTACCTGATGAGCCCGAAGTGGAAGGGCGAAACCGGTCGTGGGCTGCCGAAGAATTTTCAGCAACCTTATGAGTAGTGCATTATGTATATACATGTATCGGGATATCTCTAATATCGTAGCAACTGAAATATGAAGCGGCCTGGTGCAACACATTCAGTTGCCTGAAAACATCACAAACGGGAGATTCAGCTGGGTTCCAGGTGAGTCTCTCGCAAAAACCAAATTGATTTATAAATGAGTGTATTTCTCAAAATACTGTTGTTAAAAATGGTTGACCGAACGACATGGTTATTTTTAACTAGTAGTCCGAAAGTTCCGGGTTTCGGTTTCTCCAGAAATTCGTAAAATGTGTATAGTTGAGTATTTCCAGCAAGGCTGAAGCAGATGTACAACATTTCAACTGCTACACGCCATAAACTGAGCGCACCTTCAGGACGGGGTCTCGATTGGAACGCCAGGGAAATAATTTGACACTTTAGCCCCAGCCTGTAGGCACACACAAATGTTCCCAGTGCTCACTAGGTGGAAGAAAAAACCTCTGGGTTATCTAAATTGATCGCATCGGTGAGATTAACGCACAAGGCCTGTCCGTCCTTATTACGGAATGTCAAAACTGTAAGAAGTACATGTCAAGGTCAACTGCAGAATTCGTACTAACCTGAAATGTATTACTTGTCTACCTGATTGAAGTGACTAGTTCACAGACCTTTGCTTGATGGTCACATCGGTCCTGATCGCACTGGAAGGAGATACCGAAGACGGAGCTTGCACCTTTAAGTACGGTAGCCGAATCTTCTCTGCTTGACAGCCAGCCCCCCTTGATTCGAGAACTAATGCATCCCAACTGCATACTGAGAAAAGCCACCGGTGTCAGATGACGCTCAATTAATTTCCCATTAGTATTGTACCGTTTTCTTATCCTCATTTGTACCGTTATATTTTATCAACAGGCCAGCTTCTTCCCCTGACGCATATTACCGCACGATGACAGCATAATGACCGCTGCTTCTCCCGTCACTGACACCTCCCGGTCCAATGTGGTGGACTCCAGTTCTTTCCTTATCAAAATAGAGCCTCCTGATAAAGCATCGAAGAGCCTGAGGACGAGGTGGAATAGTCAGCCGAGAAGAAGCAAGACTTCGTCAAAAAGGGCGTGCATCATGAGTCCACGCCTGCATCATCCGATTAAACCTCGACCCTTCTTTGGAAGAGGGGTTATTTTCCTCGAAGGATTGTTCGTTGTTCCCTATCCGTTTAGACAGGACGTTGCGGATTCTTTCGATGGATTGAATGACAAACCCATGAACAGTCTAAGAATATACCCTTGTCGATGAATTTTTGTATTTTAGTGGGGATTTAGATGTCCAAGAACTACTTACCAATAGTTTTTTCAGTTTCTTCCTCAGATTTTCTAAAGCCATCCGTTTACCAACAAGTTCACAAGCCTAAGGATGTAGCTGAACGTACTGACGAATGAAATGAACTCAAATTCTGCCTGTGTTGAAAGCCCCCCCTGTCATATGCGACAACGTTTAGAGGAAAATATCGGTCCTAACTGTACTTTGTCTGATTCATGAAACTCTTCTTTCAGGCGGATTTATTGTTTATACGTGTAAACAGGCTAGCATCCATTGTGTGCATGATTTGCAAGTCAAATCCGTTCCGTCCTTCATCCAGTATGCAGAACACAGCAGAGTGGTAGAGCACCAGAAATCGGAGACCACTGCACTGGAGCATCAATCATCTAGACTGAACAGCTTACAATAGGTCCTGGCTGAAATGTGCTAAACCTATCTCAGAGATGGATGTACCGTCCGATACCACAGTAGTTTGCCGGGAATGAGAAAAAACGCATTTCTGTATGGATGTAGCGCACTACTCATAAGGTTGCTGAAAACATTTGGAACGGATTTGTCCTTCTTGGGGCCCGTCAGCTAGGCGCAGTCCCCGAGTTTCCGTCATCCTTATGTTCTACATTTACCCAAGATGGACGTATTTTGCGAAATACACCTAGTTGAACATTTATTTGGCTTTCAGCGGAGACTCATCTGGACCGCAGCTAAATCCCTCGTTCATGACATTCTGGCCTAGCTGAATGTGCTGCATAACCCCTCTCGTGTTTTATTTGGGACGATTTTCGAAATCGTAGCGTCTCCAGTTTGCTAACTTGACTTTTCAACCACTTCGCTCAGTTTGATCAGCAAAAGTACAGTTATGTTAACGCCACTACCAACTGCATCACGTGCCATGCGCATGACCTCGGCCCACATCAGGTCAAGTTGTGTTTGTGCAGCGGTCAACCGGGAATAGCTGTATGTGATTTCCCACAGTGGTTCTCACATTGCGTGCAACTCGATGCGGCTGACACACAGCAGAATTCCACAAGGCCACGGAAAATCAGGGGACCTCACTGTGCCACACACACACACACACAGGGAGAGAGAGAGAGAGAGAGAGACAGTACACACTATTTTTCCCGAGCTAAGTTCTTTAAACAATACAGACTTGTGAAATACACTCATTTATAAATCAATTTGGTCTTGCGAGACACTCACCTGGAACCCAGCTGAATCTCCCGTTTGTGATGTTTCCAGGCAACTGAATGTGCTGCACCAGGCCGCCTCATGTTCCAGCTGCTACTATATTCGAGATATCGCGATACATGTATATACATAATGCACTACTCATAAGGTTGCTGAAAATTCTTCGACAGCCCACGACCGGTTTCGCCCTTCCACTCCAGGCTCATCAGGTAGGCGCAGTCCCCGAGTTTCCGTCAACCTTATGTTCTACTTGAACCCAAATTGGACTGTTTTCGAGAAATGCACTCATTTGCAAATCAATTTGGTCTTGCGAGACGCTCACCTGGAACCCAGCTGAATCCCTCGTTTGTGATGTTTTCAGGCAACTAAATGTGCTGCACCAGGCCGCTTCATATTTCGGTTGCTACGATATTCGAGATATCGCGATACATGTATATACGTAATGCACGATATCTCGAATATCGTAGCACCTAGAACATGGGTTGAACTTTGTGCAGCACACTCAGGAACATGATAAGCGAGAAATTCAGCTGGACTCACTTGAGTCTGTCTGGTATGGAACTGTCCTATTCTCAGCCAAAGTTCAACAGGCCGACAATCAATCGAGAGGTACGGAAGGTCGCTCGAAAAAATGACAGCAATGACTCCAGGTTGTTTTTAATGTGCACTTTGAGCACACTTATCTCTTCAGAACTCGTCGTTTTATGTGAACTGGTTTCATTTCAGAATAGTTCCATTCTGACCAATCCGAATACCTTCGGAACTAGCCGCACAATCTGTTTTTTGTTACACTCATTTTTCATACAAGATTCCGTCACGTCCATTTACCGAAACGGAACGTGCAGAGATCATGGAATTTGGAATTTATCGGAATGGAATTTTTATCGTGCGCATGTTCCCCCCCCCCATATGTGTGAGAATGCCAGAGCTACCAACTCGCGTGCTACTCAAGCTTTTCCTCAGTAGTACAAACGGCGGCATGGTCAAGTCCCCGAGTTTCCATCAATCGCATTTTCTAGCGAATTGTACGCATGCTATGGTAAATAGTTATTTCCAAATAAAGATGGTATTAACGGGAGACTCAACTGATTATTCATGGCTGAATCTCTCTTTAACTGACTGTGTTGCACAAAGTCCGCTTAATGTTTCAGTTGGTACGTTATCCTAGGTATCCATATATATATATATATATATATATATATATATATATATATATATCAGGAAGGTCAGATTCCTGAAAACAACTACTGAATGCCCGGGATCTACTGAGACCCTCAGCTCTCCTAGGTGTTGACCAGCCAGACAACGCCCCCTCAATATACAGCGCCTCACAGCTTTCTATCAAACCCAGACAGCGCGTGTCAGCGCTGCTCAAGGTCAGACAACGCCCCCGCAGTATGCAGCGAGTCGCAGCCTATACCAAGACCAGACCGAGTGCGTCAGCATTGGACCAAGTTAGACAGTGTCCCACCAATGACTAGCTTGAGTGGTATTCTCGCACTCGCACGTACTCACACTCTCGCGCTCGCTTGTTCGGAATATAGCTGTTGTGTTCCCCTCTGTGAGTCTTTTTTTTCCGGCATTAGGCACTGGAGCGGGTCAGCAATCAGATACAGCAGATTAGCAAATCAGCAGACATAACAATATATATATATATAATGCAGACTTTGTGCAGCATACTCAGTCGAATAACATTATAAAGCCGAGATTCAGTTTGGATTTGTTTGTTAAACGTTAGCACCTCATCTATGGGATGCTTCACTCTGGTGAGGTGGTTTCAGCCCAGATTTTACCCCCTGTCCTGTTGCTTAGCACCGCACAGTACGTTCGCCTCATTCAGTCATTCTGGGGACTTATTTATCCCCTTAGACTACCCTGTCTTTTTCACATGCTACGCTGAATGGTGTATCCAGCAGTCCGACAGCTCTCCATATCACGGTGTTTTTTTTGTTAAATATTCTGATAGATGACTAGTGGTAACTCAGAATGAAGTTGACGCTGTTACGTAGGCGTCTATCGCTGCTACTCAGATTCCCATAGGGCCGTCTCAAGACTTTTTGTTACCAGGATGCCATAACACAAGTGCGAACGATCTCGTTTCATCTCGACATCCCGATTTTAAGCCCCAATGTTCACGATTTGTTTCCTCCCCGAATGATTAAATTTTTCAGCTACCGTGTGCGTAGCGCTTGGCACAAGCACAAAGATGCCTTCTTCTGTAGTGATTAGCTATGCACTTGAGCTCTCATGTGGAGGTCGATGAAAAACGTCGCAACAATCTGTGACTTAGAGATGTCACATCATCACCGGGAATGGCTGTGTACCTAGAACAGAGCTGCTGAAGGCGTGCAGCTAGGGGTGCAATAGATTCTAGTATCCGCTTGGAATGAGGTTGGATTTCCGTGATTCCCCTACGTTTGTCTTCCAGCGCTGGACAATGTTTAGCTAAATTTTCTTGTTCCGTGGAGTTCTTTTCACAGTTGGCCTCACAACTGGTGAAAGGAAGAACGAAAACAATTCGGGTTAAAAGATTTTACAAGCCATTATTTCCCTTCCGTCTTCCGAGGAGCCCATCTCTTCCAAGCCGGTTAAAATCGCACTTTTCTTCAAAAGCGTTGTAGTTGGAGACGGACGGACCATGATCCATAATTTTGTGGCATTCGGTAGCATAAAGGGAAATATTTTTAGAGTTTTCCTACCAATCTACCGGGACTGAGGTCAAACACAGTCAGCGTGTAGGCCAAATGACAGATATAGACGCAATACACTACTCATAAGGCTGATGAAACTCTTCGACAGCCCACGACCAGTTTCATTCACCCTTCTTGGGGACTGGCTCATCAGGTAGGCACAGTCCCCGAGTTTTCCACCAACCAGATGTTCTACTTGAACCCAAATTGCACGAAATTAGTGAACTGCACTCAGTTGCACACCCATTTGGTTTTTTTGCGGGGGACTCACTTAGAACCCAGCTGAATCTCTCGCTTATGACGTTCTTAAACAACTGAAAGTGCTGCACCAGGACAATTACTTGACTGTCATTTGCTTAAGAACAGCATGAGATTCAGCTGGGTTCCAGGAGAGTTCCCGGTCAAAGTTAACTTGCTATGCAAATGAGTGTAGTTCGCTGATCAGATTTCTTTGTTCTCGTCTACCTTGTCCAAAAAATCTAATGATACTTACATTTGGCTCGTCAAGGATTGCAAAAGATACACAGAACAAACACATGAGGAAGGCTAGTAGTACACGCGTTTCTCGTCTGATTGTGGATTTACAGTCCGCTCTTACGGAATGGTCTAGTTCGTTGTTTATTTCCCCCAAGCTATTACAATGTTGGGGACAGAGATTCGTCAGGCTCCGGAAACCTGTACACACTCCAAATTTCATATCCTTTATCAATAGCTAGGGCAGTGTGTCGTTTATATCCTCTCCCGGTAGGCTTGTATGCGTCATAAACTTCAGGCAGGTCAGTCTTCCTCGAGTTTGGAATTAAACCCGATGCAGTTTAATTCAGGTACTTCGGGTATTCGACCGGGAAACCGGTGCCAGAAATGTATTGTTTCATCTCACAGACTAATTTTCATCGTGACCACTCACTAACAGTCAGTTCACTAATCATGTTCTAACGCTCTTCTGGGCACCTACTGGTATGTCTAAGATGACTGATCTATGAGTTGGTTGAATCCTGTTGCCGGTAGCTACGCGACAGAGCTCTTACTCCGAGCGGCTGCTTTGAAAAGAATCAGTGTGATGTTGGCAGTAACGATGTCCAAGTCAACGGTTTTCCAACAGGTACCTGTCGTTTCCATCCCAACCGGACGGCGTAGTGCTGTGTGTAGTGCACACAAGAGACGCCCTTCAAACTGACCTTCTTGAGGTACAGTACTCTACACTGTCCGGTGGGTGTCCAACTGCGTGAATACAAGCAAGATTACATCACAGCTTATCATATCTGGTTAGCTGGAAGTACAACAAACGAACAGTGTACTATATGCAGGCATAGCAGACCACATAATCTCCCTTCTTCTTTGTGGGAATGAGGAAGTTTCTGTATGAAGCCTAGCCGACACCTGATTCTCGCCAACGATTCTCGGGCTTCTGTATGAAACCTAGCTGACACCTTATTCTCGCCAACGATTCTCGGGGTTTTGCTGTGGAATTCCAGACAGTCAGCTTGAGGACAGACATAGTGGAGCTCGGTTGGGATAACTCTACCAACGAACGAGAAATGTTCGTTGGGACGGAAAACTTCTTCCATCAGCACACAGTTTTATAGATTTTTTTTCTGTTCCGCATGTCCAGCTCAGTAGAACCAACACACACGTGGTAATTTGTAAGTAACCGATGATAATGGTTTCAGGATCGTCAGGTGTGTGTCTCCGAAAAAACACAGATTTCTAGACTGAACACACTACTCATGAGGTTAGCGAAAACTCTTCGACGGTTCACGACCGGTTTCGCCCTACCATTTTGGGCTCACCAATTAGGCGCAGTCTTCGAGATTCCATTAACCTCATGTTGTAATTGAAATCAAATTGGACAGATTTCGACGGACCATCATAAACCAGAGTTTCAAATGGACCCAGACTTCTTGTTTTGTGATGCTCAATGGGCAGAAAAGTGGGATTTTCTCAGTCATCCTGCTGTGGATTTACCAGAAACATGTAGACTGATAACAGTCTTCACATTGAATAACATTTGATTGATTTCAGTCTGTCACTGTTGAGGTTTCCGAGACGGAAATTCGAGTCACGCGTAGGTTTGACGATCCCGGATATCAAAAGGGAGAATTCGATTTGACAGTCTCGGTAGTATTTACACAAAGGCAAGCAAAACTACTGCATAGCCAAACCCAGTGGGGTCAACATGTGCGCAATTCTGTCACTGACCGGCACGGTGCGGTGTCAAGGTCCGCACACCAAACAGCGAGGAGCGGAATGTTGGTCGCTTCCAAGGCACGTGTCGTGACTCTGATTGGCGGTCCGATTGTACGGAAATGAGGACAGAACATGTCAGGGCAGGCTCAGCAAACGGGGCAAGAACAAACATGGGTGAGTAGGTCAGCCGCACACACACACACACACACACAGACGTGCTAAAATACGTGTCGGACGGGATGGCTTTTCCCGCAACATGAATGGCGGGTACAGATGAGCAAAACGTGGAGAGTAAGCAAATGAATGGGGAAATTGTCATGACGTCAAGTTGGACTCAATAGCCAATAACCTGCTTGACTTTGCTGCACAATGTTCATGAAAAAGCTGTCAATAAGTGTTCGTTAAACTATGATCCGAGGTTAATTTTTGGACACCTTTGTTTCCCTCTTCCTTACACAACTATCGTAGCACTGACTAGCTCATCCACACAGACGGACCAAAAGTGCAAACGACGTTCAACAGTGGTCATCACGTGAACCAGAAACATTAACCCTAAGGTGGACAGAAATCCACTCAGGTATCCCCATCATCTTAACACTCGGTGACCCACCTTAACACACAAATACCTTGGCCGGCACCTAAAATACTTAGATTGACTTAGCTGATTGGTTCTTCTTCGGCCTTGAATTTCGACAAACCTCGGAAACCAGTCACGGCCTGACGAAGCTTTTTGTCAAAAGCGAAACGTTGCCCAGCAATAAATCCACCAGTAGCTACCAAAGTTTTCCGAAAACGATGTTTGTTTCCCGTTCTGATCAACACAACAAATATGGTGCGAAAATGAGCTGCTAAACGGTGAACCAGACTAGCTACATGTTGGTGGTTATCTCTTAAAGTAAATTCTCATTGGTAATAAGACAGCTTCTCTGATATTTCTACTGATATTCGGAATAAACGAGAAGAAACTGCGCTAATAACTCTGCGAATCGGAGGTGACTAAATCACGTATTGTTCTCCATGTTTGGCCCTGAAATATTTCGTAGCATGTTGACTCACATCTGTTATCAGAAAATCACCTGATGGCGTGTGCGAAATTCGACGAAACAAAGAAACCATCCAGCTTATCCAATTTGCCGAAATAATGCCTGCTAACTGCGTATCCAGTCTAGCTTTGTAGTGCCCAATAAAATGAGAGCTTCAAGGAGCGAATAAAAGCTTTTTCTTGATCGAATTCCAGGGTCACGACATCAGTGTCTTTGCTGAGGCTTGATCTTTTGATGGAACCTCCATGACTCTTTCCGTGAGTGTGCTTATATGTGAGAGGTTTACTTCGACGAAAATGTCTCAGCTGAAGGTACTGCTGCGGTTGTTTCGGACAAAAAATCCCAATAAAGAGGTTCTGCACTTTGAATGCCGCCCCATTTGATAGACCAGCGACACAAGTCTCTACAATTCCAATGTATCAATAACGATATAAGAAGAGGTTAATTCCTGCGAGGTGCAACCATTTCAAGCAAACTTGTCAACCGTTTGAAATACAGACGGACATGCCGTAGGCTGCTGGGAACTAGAAATTTGAAAATATGATGAGGAAGGGTACAGGACATAGTTAGATATTCTAGACAAGGATCCGGTTAAACACAAAGTTATAGTCAAATCCTTTTTAACCCACAAACTCGGCTTTCGCCTGTTTATAACTGTAGCCCCAAGGAACCCCAGCAACCGGGACCGACGGCCTGCCGTAGACAGGATAGCTGATGTTAGTCACGCTAATAATCCACGCTGATAATCCATTTGCTTATTCGGTCCGTGTACTTTTGATCTCCGCAAATTTCGCTCCTTCGTACCCTGCCACAGAGGCCATGCCCATCCACCACTGTCACACTGGCATGCTTGTGTGGTTGTGTGTCACTGACCTACTTACGTATGCGTGCTCATGCCTCATCTTCTGGGCCTGCTCTGACCCGTCCTGTGGTGACATCCGTGTGATCGCACAACCAATCAGAATCGTGAGAGTGGCCTGGGAAGGGACGACCGCAACCAACACTTCTCCCGCCGTTGTCTGCTGTAAGGACCTTGACACTGCACTCTGACGGTCAGTGACAGAAATGCGTACACGTTGATGCCACGAACGTGGAAAACCGGGTTTTGTTGTGCAAGTTTGCTTACCTTTGTTTAGACAGTACTGTGGACTATCGAGGTCGTCAAGCCTACGCATGACTCAAAGTTCCTTATCGGGAGCTTTGACACTGCGGTTCCTTGAGGAGGTAAATATAACCGGCTGGAATGTGTTCAGCAGCACTTGATTGTGACGCTGCGTTTAACCGTTATAGAAGGTTTAGCAATGTTTAGGCCTCTCCCCTTCATTTTTAACTTTTCAATTTCTAATAGCCTGCTGTAGCTCCGGGTGCATTTCATCCATTGCACACTTGTGTCTGATAAGAGTGCGTGAAATGGTATCATCCTAAAATGGCTGTATTCTATGGTTTCATGCAGAGAACTAAGCGTTTTACTTGCGTTTTAGTTGCATGCTACACAGGAATGCGCGATGTTCGTGAGAAAGTGTCACTAAGAGCACATCATTTGTCGAAGTCTTCCAGAGTCATTTTAGGCCCCAGTTTCGTCCGTTTTCAATTCCACTCTAAGGCTCGCACACGGTTGTAAAAGTGACCCCTTTTCAAACGATTCAATTTTCAATATGAACGAAAGGACGTTTTTGCAGTGGCTGCGTAAGACTGAAAGTGTTCTGGCAATTCTGGAGTCACCAGGAAGCCGGTTATTGTCCATCGCAAGACAGTTTATTGCATGAACTCTAAATTGACGCTGACATATTGAGCACTTAATTACGACAGACTCACGCAAATGAGGTCTGAACACGTGTGCCATTTTTACAGCAATTAATGTATTTTAAAGTCTTTTTCCGTAGAAAAAAAAGAATTTTCTGACATCTTTCTCCTGCATCCTTGTTTAATCGTTAAGGTGATATACTACTCACAATTCGGTGGGTAGTACAGCGTCCAAAGCGAAATGATACGCGTGAACTGAGGTTGAGCGCTGAATAGCGATCACACACTCATGTGCCCAAATGAAATTACACTGGGTTGGGTGAAAGGCGAATTCATGGGAATTTGAATTCAGCGCGTGAATCAGCTAATAATTTCCCTTCGTTCAGGTTATAGGAAACTGCTCGGTAGTGAGGCATTATTGGTCACCGCATAGGAGCTTTCAACGCAGTTCACTGATCCACACAGTATCGAAGCGACTTTCCTGAGTAACACTACAACTATGACAACCAGTAACCGACCGTCCCCGCAGAAATGCGTGCATGTGTGCACGCCATCTCCGCGCCGACGGTTTGCATGCATCAATACCTATGTGTAAAGTATGGCTCTTGTCGGCTAAAATGAGAACAAACCATGATTGTCTTCGTTCGCAGTTGTAAGTTGCTTCAGTCGTGTCAGAATTCTATCGCCCATACTTGTTTCAAAAGGATTTTCTAAATCTTCCAATCGAAAATGGAAAACGTTAGAGAGATCTGTTTGAAATAATTTTCGGGAACACTCTGCATGCTTCTAACTACCCTCTAACTACTTCTCGTTTAGGGTTGGTTACGTGAACACTAAGCGGAAGGCAGCTAGTAGCAGTATGGTGGAAATTTGAACGCGTCACACTCTGTGACTCCTTTCGGATAAGGAGTTCAATCCATTGCGCGTTGTCTTGTTACTTGCGTTACTTATAGGGATCAGTCAAGCAAACAACCCATCTGGATTGACTTCTCGGTGCGTTCTAGGAGATTCAGCTGCCACCGAATGTAGCCGAAGTGGATCTGAATTTCGGATAGATTGTACCTTGCTTTTCGTTGCAAGTGTTGACTTCCTTTGCTCTGCAGTGGTTTCTACTTCGAATTATCCTGGAAATTTGCACCGATGAGTTTCATACTACTTGCTAACAGGTGTAGTGAGCAAAAGTACTTGCTTGTTTGTTATTCGCTTTATGGTTAAAGGCATTTTTGGTACAACACTCAGTTCATCCACCTAACCTACGAAACTGTCCGTAGGTAGCGTTTTTCCGATGCATAAACTTCCTACATGCTTCCGCAATGCCTTGTCAAACTACCGAGGCGGATTGTGCATACAAAAACAAAGGCACCCGTCAAGCTGGCGACAAGAGTAATTCGATACCTGAGGCAAGCATCAGCAGAAAAACAATCGCGATTAGGATGGGTGCACAACATTCCAAAACATTGTTTCAGACAACTTGTTGGAGCATCTGCTCAACCGATCGATCGATCGATCGGTCGGTCGATCTACCCCTACTGGTTTCCAATGAAAATGCGCTTGGACTAGTGAAACTGGGAGGGAGGGGCTGATAATCAAATTTGCGGTTTTTTCGACTTATCTAATTATCCATGTTCGCGACACAAGATCATTTGATTGGTAACATTGTTAATCTTTTCTCACCCATGGTGACGATCATACCTCCTATTTGGGTCCGAATCAGTCACGTAGACAATCCAGTGGTACAGTATACTCGGATGGATGAGAGAATTGTAAAAAAACTTCCTTTATCACTCACAATTTTACAAACTGAATAGGATTACTGAATGTGGTTTTAAAAATCACACTGAAGTGCACCAGTCGAAGATGTGTTGGCCAACGCGTCAGATAGGAGTTCTTCTCGACCGATACCCAACAGAGATTTAGCTTGACTTAGCTGATTGGTTCTCCTTCCGCCTTAAATCTCGACCAACCTCGTAACCTAGTCACTTGGCCTGACGAAGCTTTTGTGTCAAAAGCGAAACGTTGCCCAGCAATAAATCTACCGATTGTTACCAAACCTTTCCGAAAACGAGGAGTTCTTCTCATTTGGCAAGGTCCTCATGGCAGGCTCAATGCAGAGTATCTGTGGTTGTCCTACTCTGCGCCGACATTCAGTGGTTTCAGCAATGTCAACTAACAAAACCGACGAGGATCCCAGTCGTTCAGGGGTGTAACAGGAGCTTATATATAGTTATGCGGTGCATGAATTCCGTACAAATAAGGGCGGGAAGTTTGGTGCAGTGTTCCAAGTCCGCAAAGAAAATCTCCTCCAAAGAGGCTGCTTGATGTTTCAGGGTAGTAAATTGAAGGCATGAACTGGTGTTTCCTTATCAGCCTGATGACCTTTGATGGCACATCCTAAATGTCAGTTCATGTGAGCCTGTTGTTTTTTTTCGACCCGATCAATCACGCGTCGCATTTTCACCACACGTTCACACTACCGCACTACATTCCGACTGGGTGTATTTGGGTTGAGCAACTGTGGCAGACCCTGTCCGAACTGATCATTCATCAGCTATGAATGCTTTATGAACCAGACGACTCAGCTAATATGGTCTGACAAGGGGTGAACAGTATTCACTTCGTATTACAATAGATTCCATCCAGATTCGAATCTACGGGGATTTCTTACATTTCGCGCAAAATTTCAAACGTTTTTTTTAGAGAATGAAAATCCTTACAAAAATTGAGCAACTGAGCGTGAAAACACTGAGAAAAAGATAATTTCAACCTCAGATGATGTAATTACGTCTTCAAGAGATGGAATATTCACCTGACGAGAACATCGAGGAAGTCAGTGGCAGTCAGTGGTTCACTGATTTGTTCTTGTCATATAAAACGTTCATATGTTTTCTATCCGAGCGTGGTGCACACAGGATTCTCGTATTAGAGTAGGGGAACCAGTGGGACCAGAGAACATGACAATCGTCGCATTATCCTAACGCGATAGTACTGAAGCGTTGGTCATCGAATCATCGATGACAGCTTGCTTTGTGTGGCAGGTGGGTTTCAGCCTACTGCATAGATAATTTAACAAATGACACTTGAAGACATTATCCCCCACTTCAGATCCGTCTACGCGCTATTTTTGGTCGAAAGGAACTGGTGAGACACATATCACACAGTGTTTTCTCCCATTTCACGTGTATTCACATTCGACACCTTGGTAACCCATTACAAACTTGAAATTTTGGCGGTTGTGACAGCCGGCGTTTCAGAATGTAGAACTGGTGCGGTCCTATTGCGTCATTTCCCGGACGGTTAAAAAAATTACGGCCTTCATGTATCTCAGTCATGTTAATGCGGAACCAAATGGAAAAAGGAAGTGGTTGCTTTGGAGAAAGTCTATGGAAGCCTTGAAGACATTCCACAGAATGTCACATGACCGACACTTTATCCTTCGCGCAGATCACAAACCTTTTTCGGTCATCCCGATCCATCCTAGCAATCGTCCTCAAATGTGAGCTACCATTGTAACGGTGGATACTACTGATGAGGCATGCGAGTAGTATGTCTTCTCGTAAATCCGCTTCGCGTCTCTTGGAAAGTGAGATCTATTACGGAATTTGTGGAGTCGCTTTGTAGCACTTGCTTGCGTTTGAGTAACAGTCAATGAATATCCAGGAAAGTTCAGGAAGACACGTTCAAGGAGAAGATGGATTGTATCGTTCATCACGTTGACACTTGAAATTCCCCACGTTTATTCTGTCCCCATTTGTAACCCCCGCCCCACTTTTTGTGTTTAGTGCGTGTATATGAACTGGCGTTTGTTTGTCCTTACCACTTCACCATTTGGCCGTGAGGTCATCCGGCCATTTGTGACCGACTTTGTGCACGTGTGACTGTCCCACGTGGGCGCCTGTTTGCTCTTGGTTTGTACCTTTGTAATCCAAGTGGACCATTTGTTTCGGACGAGTACCTACTGTCGAGGTTTGTATAATTTGTGAATTTGTCTTATATTAATAGTACCGTATAGAAACCCAGCTCCGACTTTGTTTTGCCTTCCCGGAGGTTCTGGTATTACGCGTCACTCGAAGATACCGTTCGCCCGTTACAATGGATATTAAGTTTTGTAAACAAGATGCACATGAGAGTTTTTCTCTCCTGTCCAATAGTCTGTAACTGTTAAGTTGGTGTTTCCCTAATGGACAACTCTGCAGCGAAGGCCTTCTTCCTTTTCATCATGATTCTGGGTTATGATTTTGTCAAAACTTACAAAGCAACGCCATCCCGACCCACCATCACATCTAATGTCGTAGTAAACTGTCAACAAGTGAGAAGAGGACAAAGACTCAGTGACTGATCAGTTTCAAAAGACAGTGAAATCCAACAAGTTTTCCCGAGTCCATTCGCTATTCCTCTGTCGCTGCTCAGACATATGTTAGAGCAACCAAACGTGCCTCTCTTCTACAGAAGCTAATTGGACAGTTCCGAGATGGATGGCGCAACGACGGGAAGAGTGAACGTCATCAGTTTTGTCTTCGAAAGGATGCATCAAAAATTGTGAGCCAATGTCTAATACCGGTTTGACAACCTTGTTGTCAGACCACACAGAATTCGGCATCAAGTATTGAAACAGCTGTACGAACGGGATCCTTGAGTTGTCACGCTGAAAGCCATTCGTCGACTCTATGCCTAGATTTTCACGCAAGCAGTGTGTAAGGAGAGTCCAGTGCTCGGTAGATTTTCAACTTTCTTTACAGCCGCAGCGTGGAAGACGTAGGATTCCAATAAGTGTTCCCAAAATGTTCCTGATCGTTGCCTATGCTTTCTCAACTTGGTTAGAAATGTTTTGTGGTTAGCGGAGGCCTGATTGCACAGATGATGTCCATCCCTGACGTGTCGTTTGTGTAGCCTGTAGTTCCAGAGTTCCTGGGAGCAGCTACACGAGATCAGCTTCTATATCATGAGGTTACCCAGTTTTTTTCGCTTCTGAAGGAAACCATTTTTTGCACAGCCCACCTGGTCATCCGTAATCAAACATTTAAAGGGGACGGTCTTTTCGATACCTGTAAACGAAGGTTTGTAAAACTGGGAAGTAGGGGGAACACTAAACAAAATGTGCATATCATTTTATGGTCATATTCGGTGAAACTCGGTAGATCGATATCCAGTCAGCAGATTCAAGACGAAGGTTTTGTTTATTCTTTACTTATGTAGCCAGTACTCTACTTGGCACGATCTTTCAAAATAGTGCCATCACGCACAAGCCTTCAATCGTTAGTCGGCTATTTTCGATGATTTCCCTTAATAATTTTAAAACCGACGGTTGATTGCAACAAGAACTGGTACACCCACCTCGAGCCATTCTATAGGCTGACTACCTGGAGGTTTGTAATCATGCGGATTCGACTATGCCTTTCCCACAATCATGTTTGTTGATGGGGATTTCCTCCTGTAAGTGAAACCAAGCTACACTAAAAAACTAAGAAGCCTGTGCAGCTGTTTAATCCCTTTTTGAATTCATCAGCAGCATCGCGCATCTGACGAAGCTCCAGGTAGTCTCGAATCCACGACCTCCCTACAAGCAGTTTGAACACTTAACCGTTCGGCTACACGTGGCTGATCAGCAGCGGGTTCAGCTAGCGTTTAGGTAAGATATAGCACCACTCAACCTTTAATCATGTGGTGCACAGCACATGATCACACTTGTTGACTGGCTCCTTGAGTGACCATTATCTTGCCTGGGCCATCTCGCCTAGAATCTGCAAAAAACGTTTTGACCATATACTTTATATCTCCGAGGTCAGGCTGACAGACGTAACTAAACAACCTGTCCTATTACCCCGAACATCAAGCTGAAATTCCGCGTAATCGTACGACCATTTCGTTGGTGGCTTACTTCAACGATGACAGGCAAGTGTGCGCATCCAATATACAGTACCACTGCTAGTTAGGGTAATCATGCTACTCGGAAAGTTCGATTGGAACTAAACGTGCGTCCCCGGTGTCTCCGCTACATCCAGCACAGCTACATGATTTCCAACGATCTGGACATGTTTTTTGCTGTTGTGACCAGGAAGATATCGATCCAGCAGTTATAGGAGTGGTTCCCTCCCTGGCAGTGTACGCGTCATCGTTCGGCCCAGCAAGCACATGGTTGTCTGTCTAAAGCAATACCGACGCCTAAGTACATTTCTGCCGCACTGAGATGAAGCCAGGAGTGATTTTGCTGTCCTGTCTTGATTTATGGTCCCCACTTTCATGCGAGTGTCCTGCGTGTATCCAGCCCGGATAGAGAACGCGGGAACCCCATCCCATGACGCGGACCATTCATTGAAGCTTGTGTGAGAGCAGTGGCAGTGCTCTCCCTGCTGTCTCGAGTGGTTATCCCTTCTCTTGAAGTGGTTGTTCCTACTGTTGAAGTTACATTCACTTCACTTGAAGTTGAGATGATATTCTGTGCTGCTGAATGCCCAATCTACCAGCCACAGGACTGAGAGATTGACATGGAATGCGAACATAACAACACAACTAACAGCACACATATGAGACAATGTCGTCTGCTGACGGCTGATGTCAACACACAAAAAACTGTTTACACGAAGAACCTAACCAGCAGCTACAGTGCGAAAAAATATCGGACCGCTAGTTTCCAAAAATAACTGACGAATAATCGGACACAGGTTGAGATGCGTTTGCGAAGACATCTAACAAAGTTTTAGAAGAATGCAAAGACGAATCTTTGAAAGAAGGTAAGACAGTGAGAGGAATTTAACAGCAAGTATATCCAAGTAACAGGATAAATCGATTTTGACCTCTAACTTGTGATGCCCATGACAGAAAAAAAATCTGAGTTGAAAAATATAAAACCCATCCACACTACGATTACACTATCAGTGGCTCAGACAAATGATACTTTCACAAGATGAGTGAAACTCCTGTTTGAGAAGTTGTCACTCGAGGAGCCGGTCGATTGGCAGTCACGTGATGTGGTTTGCTTGATCGAAGAATGGGTCAGAGCCAAGCACACCGTTGTTCAATAGCCGAACAGTTAAGTGTTCATCACTGGCCAGAAGGTAGTGGATTCGAAACTTCAATTGAAAAATTACAAAACCTCTTCACACTACGGTCATTCACAATTTAGCAAAACGTCTTGTTTTCAGAGCTTCACTTTTTATCTACTTATAATCATACGTGTGGTCTGTTTACATTTGGGTTGCTCACATTTTTCTCATTCACTATATATATATATATATATATTATATGGAATTTCTACCAAGGCAATCATCCTGGCCCCGGTCACAGATCAGTGAAGTTGGCAAACTTCTAAAGGATTCTTGGTCCAGATGCATAACTGATCAGTTCCAATTGTATACAATTGATTTAACGCATAGAGGAAAAAACTTGGAGGTCAACGAACCGAAAGGTCTGATTATCAAGAACTGGTTGTCTGGGATTAACCCATATTGAAAATTTATAGAAATCCTAATCGGACCAAAAAAGCAGTTGTTGATTACTTTCAAAGTTTGGGCACCTTCTCTAATTGCCGTCTACGGAGTAGAAAAGCGGTGACACACAGTTCATGTGAAAATTACAAAACTGATGTATGCAACCTGGAAAACAATCGGCCAAACGTTCCACGCAAATTTCGAATTGAACAGGCGGACGCAGCGGCCTCGATCTCATACTGTTTAGGTTTGAATCCCTCTCACTCTTGACGAATACGGTTGAGATTTTTCACCGGTCTGGACAATAAGTAGTTTGGCGGACTATTCAGAACACGTAATGGTCAGTGTGTTTAATAATATCCACTTTTCCAAGAGTAGGGACACAACGGTTTTTGGCGCCACCAACGGCTAAATTTCTCCCCAGTCTATCCGTCGTTTGAACAAACAAACGTCATAGAGTAATGCATTTCTTTGTCTCGGTTTTCACCTACTTAAACACCCTCTTTCTCTCTCTCTCGCAGCCGCCCGTTGTATGAGCAACACTCATGTATGAAGAAGGCATCATTGTTATATCGTCTATACACAACCACAGACGGCGACATTCATGCGAACCGAAGGTGCGTGCGTATGAGCTTCTAAGTTGAAGCCCTAAGTGGCAGTCTGTTCAGATCCCAATAGCCCTGGATTCCGGTTGCGTGTTACCGGTCTTTTCTGAGTTAACGTGTGTGCCAGTAGACCGATGAGTAACGGGTTTCATAAAGGTTGGACAGATGATGGTGGGGAACAGAGCTTGCCGACTATAGAAGCATACCGATTTCGAGGATACGTCGATGCGTTGAACTGACCGGTTATCCGTAAATCAGTCGGTGGATTCACACTCACCGCTTGGCCTGGATCAGCCGAGTAGTGGAGTAAAGTGCCTAAATAAAACTGAGGATTGGTTGTATGCCATTGGCAGATGCCAGGCTCGGACGCAAACCAAATTGTGATGTTTATAAAACAGTTGTTCTTAACCGGTTCACTCACCACTATACGGTTGCCTCTGATTCGAACTAAAATGAGTCTCTGGTGCTTCGATACTGTCCTGTGTTTCCATGCCCAATTCAGAGTGGCGTAAGCAAAGAGGTGGCCAACCTTTGACCTGGCAGAGGGGTATGAAAGAGATTACGAAACGCTTGGGTGCTGTCGGTGCTACTCGCCTTCCAGGATGGGGACCACGTGATCCCCACTGCGCCTGGTTGGAGACGTTGCAAGATATGGCTGCCAACCGATGTCAGTGGCGACTTTGTTGTCAGTTTCTATCCAGATTGCCTGAATGAGTTTTTGGAGGTGTGGGCACCTCGGAATGATTGTAGTAAGGCAGCAGTAGGTCCCCTCCCCGTCCATCTTTATTCTCTCCTTCACAATAAGGCTTTCAAATAAAGCATGGTTGTACGGCAGCGAAGCATCAGTGTTGAACACTGATGTCATGCTGTCGATGATGATGATGATGTGTTACTGGGCTGGGAATACGAACGACGCAATATAAACACGAAACACCATTTGTTGAACTCTCTCACAAACAACCAGCATATCACCTTGAGTAGAATCTGTAGTGGATTCACCGCACACTATCGCAACTTTACGCGCACGCGTATTCGAGTGACACTGAACAAGACAACCTGCTTGCCACTGCCACCGAACGTCCTTCAATCGCATCAACTGATCGTGTATTGACTGGAGATTCGATTGGCGACTTGTCATGTGAACGGTTTATGTAACTTGCGAATTATTCTTCGTTCTGAAATATCTATAGTTTATTGATAGTACAATTCGTTTGCGCTTGAAACAGCAGAGACCTGTTTGATCATACCTGTTAGAACAAGTGGCCTGACCTTTTCGGGATGATCTCGTTGATGGGTGAAGTTGAATTCCGGCTACAAGCGTCCAGTTCTCCTACTTCGCCGTCGGTGGTATTGGAGGATGAGTTGACGTCACAAGATGAAAAAATGTACGTCCAGTGGTGGGCAGTAGTACTTTGCCAACACTGTGGCAATATGGAGAGGTGTGTCAGCAACATTTTATCAGGTCAAGAATGACAGCCGACACGACAGCTGACAGATTGACATGCTGGCATATTGACCTTGGGGTAAATCTTGATAGCCACCGGCATAGTTGTTCGTTTTTCAGCACGGGTTACACGATAACGTAGTGTTGGACCATTCATGGGGTGGCCAAAATTCATGACAAGGTCTTCGCAATGGCTCAATAAAGACCCAGCATCATTATTGCACGTCCGACTGAGGTTTTAAGTTGCGGCAGTTGCGAGTGCACTGCACTGCAGTTTCATCTTCTTAAGTAGTTGTGTGTATATCCAGAATGGAATCTCAACTAAAGATCAATCCTGAAGATTAAACCATACTCAATCGAGGGTTTGTTCTACACATGAAGTTAGTCTGTGCCTAAAAAGCAAGAAGTACTGTACACCTATTTCATTCTTGTTCTAATAGTGATTCTCGGCTTTTCGTCGTTGGCTGACCTGACCGAGAGAGAATGAGGTCACGATTGGAATTTACTAATCTCTTTGTTCAATCGATCTATTGCTGGTGAATCCCAACAAGGATAATCAATTGGTGAAATTCACTTGCAGACTTATTTGCTTTTAACGGGAGACTCGAGTGATTCCAGGTTGAATTTTGCCTTGACAATACTCCTCACCTGAATGTGCTGCATCATAGTTCAGTTAGAACGATATTTGAGATGTTGCAGTACACTTTTCTGGGGAAAAAACTATTCACAAGGTTGCCGAAATCGTCTGAGCAGGCCAAGTCTTGTCTCGTACGTTAGGGAATTCCGCAAACGCATCATCATCATCATCATCATCATCATCATCATCATCATCATCATCATCATCATCATCATCATCATCATCATCATCGAGTGCGTGATATCAGTGTTTACCTCTCATGCTTCACTGCCATTCCACTTGAGATTAAGTCAAGATTCCCGTCTAAACCAAGTTAGTTTACAAATGAATATGTTTCGCGAACTGCGTACAATTTGGTTACAATTAGAACATAATGTTGACTTATGGAAACTTAAGGACTGCGCCCACCTGGCTAGTCCCAACAAGGGCGAAACCGCTCGTGGGATGTCGAAGAGTTTTCAGCAATCTTGAGAGTAGTGTTCCGTAAAAAAGAACGATCCATATTTGCCGTCGATACAAAGGGTGTTAAACAGAGGGGAGAAGAAAATAGTGTTGTGATCTACAATAATTTGAATAGGGGTCAAGTGCAGCGTCATTTCTTCTAATTGGTGCGTTCATGAGGTCAGTTGACAGTCAGCTTGTGTGTGTGTGTGTACGCATGATTGTGTGTACTTTGATTGAGATGTGCCTCCGTTTGTTGTTGTACTGGCTGTGATGCGTCATTTTGGAGATCATAGTTTGACATCTGGCTATTTGGCCCATCAAGGTGTGCAGCAACTTCAAACCAGATAGACAGGATGCTGGCGACACCGCCACGGCTGATGCAGTTCGGTTGTGTGTTGATCTCTAGTGATTCGGCGCACACCCGTTTCACGTGTGAATTGAATCCTGACTGGTCTATACTGTAAACCACATGGGATTCAATCTTTTTAACAGTATCAGAGCCAAGTTTGGCCCGGAATTCTTAAAATCGAACGAAAATGCCACTCTTAAGATCCCTGAAAATTCTTCGGCAGTCGAGGGACATTTTCGCCAGTCTCGAATACGGTGTCAAGTGAAACAGAAAACGGACGTTGGGCAGCACGCTTAGTTGAAACTTATTACTATAGGCAAGAGGTTAAAGCGGTATTCAGTTGAGTCTTCTGTTAACCTCAGATGAATTTGCAAAAGTGTCTTCCGAAAATTGCGTGCAACTTGGTGATCGGTCAAAGCGTAAAGTCGTCGGAAACTCCAGGACTACGCCCAACTGATGAACTCCATAAGTGACAAAACCAGTCGCGGACTTTGAGGCGGTTTCCATCAACCTAATGAGTAGTGTGTTACGTGAAGGAAATATTCTGTGATGTCTGAAGTATCGTTTTGTTGAGGAATCGGTGGCGCCAGCCTACACAACCTATGATTCTGAGACAACGGTTATCGAAGGCTTGAAGTTGTCTCCCTTCCGGTGCTCGCAGAAGCTACGTTTCACAACTACAGCCCCTACTGTGGTCTGATGCACACGCCGCTTGAGACTCAGGAATAGGTGTCCCAAACTAGCAAACGCGAACCCAACCTTGAGGATTCGCACACTGATAACATCTGTCACACTACAATCGGAACTAATACAACTTCCAAGACAGGTAAACCTCTCCACGACAGTCGGTTGGGGTGTAAGCAGCAACGATCAATTTCCCACCTGTGAGACCCTTCACGGAAGATGCCAGACGCACCACACAGTAGGCTACTGTCAGTATACATCCAGTCATGCAAGAATCCTTCTGCTGGGTGACTTAGGGCGATGCTGATCCCTGCACATCCTGTTGCAGCAACCTCTGGATCGCCAGAGGTGCTCAGCCGGAAGCAAATGAAAAGTGGTGAGGCAGTTAGCTGGACCACTGTGCTTGGGTCTCGAACTTTCGATTCTGGTAGGCAACACACTTCGGTGTTAAGCGAGTCCAGTTTGAAAACAACAGAAGCTTTTTGTCCTACTTGCTACAGAGTGCAAATAACAAAAACAGCCAGAAAGGCCGGATGTCGAGCATTAGGAAATACGTTCGAGACACCTGAAGCTGTCAGCGCCGGCTGATTCACAAATGTAGTGTCCTAACGGATGGGTCTACAGATACAGAGTTACTAGTGAGGTTATGGAGGGGAAACCAATACGTTAAACAGGGAAAAAGGTTACGTCAACAGTAGTCTGTTTTCAGTTCTGGCTCTGCTGTGTGCAGCTAGTAAGGCGACCCGGGTGATGATACCACGCGACGGTTGATTTAGCACGACAGTATTTTTAGCCGTAGGTACAATGGTTGCATACAGGATGGAATGCTCTCATAGCACGAAAAACCATGACAGGAGGACTCAAAAGCTTGCAGTAAGACAGGAGTGCTTGTTGCAAACTGCATCACATTTTTGTTAAAGAACAAGTCGTCACATATGTTCCAACCTCCCAGTCTGGAGCACCATGAGGTCATTTTAGTCAGGCCTCCGACCATTGTTCAGCCTAGCTTGAGAGACTCTATGGGTATCGCAAAGACATAGAGCTCACTGGGCCGTGGAGACACAAACCATCATACCACTTTAAGGTCTCGTCCCCTCGTTTCTTTGTCGCTTGACTTTCTGTTGGATTTCGGGACCGTAGGAAGGCCCAATCTCAACTTGGAACATGGTAGCATTCTCCGATCGTCTGACGTGCATCAGGTTTCTATTATTTGATAAGGTTGCCCCCGGTGAGTTCCAAAGATCATTCATAGGGTTCGAAAACCAGAGGTCTGCCTTGCCTACTTTCTGGATCAATCCGTTCTATTTTCTGCCAGTCACAGGGGTAGTTAATTCCAAATATTCAAACGTTGAATTCAAATATCCGCCAGGTTCAGCAACATAAATGAACTGTTCGGATAGACACTGTGTTTAAGACAACACACCTTTGGTTCACCCTTGAAGCACATGGTGTGTTTGGTTGACAGCAGTGCGTTAGGTGTGGCTGCCAACCTGTAGACACAGTGCCAACGTCCAAAAAATATCAAAGCCACTCGTTTGATTTGGGACATTCCAATTTCCAGCTCCTCTTATTCAAATCCGTGTCCCTTAACCCATAAATAATCATGTCGTGTGTTGAGCGGACGCGAAACCCCAACAAGGTCGATTCGCCGATCCAAGCAATAACTGCTTCCGTGCTGCACTTGACATATGCAGTTCACCTGAAGTCAACCAGTGGTGCCCGAGGCTTTGACTGCAGTGTGCCTCATTGGTGCCTGACGCGCACACATGAGTGGTTCTCTTAAAACCTCAATCGACTCGACTGAAAGTGGCACGGGTTTTGTAGTTGCAAGTCGATAGGAACACATTTGCAGAAATGTTGGAATAGACATCAAATGTGTTGCAATATAGTTTTCGGAAAAGTTTGATAACAGTCGGTAGATTTATTCCTGGGCAACGTTTCGCTTTTGACACAAAAGCTTCGTCAGGACAAGTGACTAGGTTCGGAGGTTGGTCGAGATCTAAGGCGGAGGGAGAACCAATCGGCTAAGTCAAGCTAAATCTCTGTTCGGTGTCAACCTGATTATTGCAACGTAATTTTCCGCACAAATACCTTTTGGAATCGTCTGGACTCATTTCAGCTAGTTCACTTGGTAGGACTACCAAAACCGGATGTCCACTACGCACTCTACATGACAGTGTAAAGAGAAGCTACTGAGTGCTTGACATAACCGTATATATCAAGTTCCCTGAGCGTTGAACGTTGAAAGGCCCTCGAAGGTTGAAGTACAAACACGACAATTGATCCTTAACTAACTAGAACACACGGAATTATGTGATTGGAGTTCACGAAGGAAGGAAAAAAATCTCGATTGTGGTAGATTTATGGTCACGGCGGCTCAAAATGTGCTGTGTGCCAAATGAAAGGGGAGTTCAAAGCAAACTCCATCACGTGATGACGGAGCAACCGGACAAAACATTATGTTTCCGCAACCAAATTCAGGGAAGCTTCGATCTATTTACTGCAACGACCTCAGCAAACCTTAGAAAATGTGAATTTTGGTGGGATCACGGGAACCCCATCCTGGAAAGCGTACAACATTAACAAAACCCAAGCTCTTCGTGATCTCTTTCACGCCTTTCTGCCAAGTCATGCGCTGTCCACCTTGCGGTTTGCACCATTCTGAAGGAGGCACGGAGAACAACATGCGTCTCGGTAGACGGTGTTTCGGCGTGCGTAGCACATGACCGAGCCATCGTAGTCGGTGGTCCTGGATGATTTCCGAATTGAAGTACCTGCAGCACAACCAAATACCCGTTTTCTAATCGCCTCGTTACTAACATGCTGACGCCATTCAAAACCAGCCACGCTTCTGAGGCAACGGTGGTCAAAAACCTGGAGACGTCTCACATCATCTGTCCGTAGAGGCCATGTCTCACACCCATACAACAACACAGCCCTTACTGTAGCCTGGTACACACGACCCTTAAGATCTAGTGAGATGCCTTTTTGACGCCACAAGTGACGCAAATTAGCAAACGTGATTCGAGCCTTTGAGATTCTTGCACTGACTTCATCAGACACACTTCCGTCAGAGCTAATACAACTACCGAGGTATGTAAAGTTTTCCACAATCTCCAGTGACTCCTTGAATTTTAAGGGATATCTCCGGAGACTGCACGTCCTGAAGCATGACTTTGCACTTTGAAGTTGCAAGGCGCATGCCAAAAGATGGTCTGATGGTGGTCAGTCTATTCAACAGGGTTTGTGCTTTACTTTGGTGTTCAAAGATGAGGGTCATGTCATCTGTGCACTCCAGATCGACAAGGCTCTCACCAGCAACAATTTGAACACGGGGTTTTGAAGACCTTCCAGCGTTCGCCTCATTATTTCATCAATGACGAAGTTGAACAAGAATAGAGAGTGGACATCCTTGTCTGACACCACTTTTTGTAGGGAAGCTTTTGGAGAGCTCGCCATACACTCTCACCTACCCAGAAGTATGTGAATATATATATATATATATATAAACTTCTTGGGCATACTCTGTTGAGCAAGTATATTTAACAGCACTGACCGATGGACAGAATCAAACGCACCCTTGAAGTCAAGGAACACCAAGATTGTGGGTCTCTTGTACATGTGGCGTTGCTCTAACACTCCGATATCTCGAATATCATGCCAATTGAAACAGGAGGCGGCATGGTCCAGCACATTCAGTTGCTTAAGAGTATCACAAACGAGAGATTCAGCTGGGTTTCAGGTGTGTCTCCCGTCAGAACCAAATTGATACGCAAATGACTGTATTTCACCATTTTAAAACCCGTTTTTCAACGGCTACTGGTCTTGACCCAGATGGACCACCAGGAAATTCTCGCACTAGCCAGTCCCCTCTGGATTAGTGTATAACTGAAGATGTCATTTCTGCGGTGAATAAATAAACATCTGCTGATCAAAACAACATCACAACTTACATAACAAACGCTTGATAGTTAATTTCGCTCAGTATCTATTGTCTAGAATGTGGCAGAAAGAATAGCCGGTCAACGTGGATATACCGTCGTACTGCATAATTCACAGTATTGCTCTTTTCTTCCCCGGATGTCTGTTTGAGTGTCTGTGCCGTGCCCAGATGCGTACGTAAAGCCGTCCGAAAAAATGCGGGCGGCTTAATGACATCCTGTGTACATCTGTAAAGGAACGTCGATACCGAGAGGGAGAGAGAAGAATCATAGATATAAGACAGAATTTGTGCGCAAAATATCCGCAGAATTTACTGAATAGTTTATTTAGAAAAAAGCATCAATTTTTAGTGGAGCTCATCAGCAGTGCCAGGATTTGAGCCCCGGACTTACGAGGTGGGCATGTTACAGCTACGTGGCACGGTCAATGATGATATGCAGTGCCAGTGAGCTCGAATAAGAGCGAAACACGGGTCCTCTTGATTCATCTTTTTGGTAAGGCTTTACCAGACTACTAGCACCAGGGCAGCGATAGGAATGTCCGAACAAGGGTGATTTGCACGCAAATTCCACGCATTCTGAAAATTTGTGCTAATTCCACACTCGCCTAATCAGCATTTTGTTACCGCAAATGCCGTTCTAAAAATTGTCTCGCGTGTCAACCAAAAATCGGTCGTAAATGCATTGAGGGTTTTTTGAGGAATCCGTGATAAATCGTTTGCGGTAAAGCTGTTTTTGGGCAGCGTTTCGCACAATATGAGTGGCAGCATAATAACCAATTGTAAAACATGTGGCGCAGAAAATTACAATCGAAGACAGGCAGAAACGGGTTTTACAAACTTATTTGTTGATGCTGGTGGATTCTTTGTAGAATCCGTCGTTTGCGGGATTTTTCAACTGAATGTGCAGCACAACGGCCGCCTCATGTTCCAGTTGGACTCAGTGGAATCAGCGGGACTTCTTCACCAAATTTATGAGCAATAACACTCCCCAAGATGAAATTTCCTTGTTTTACAAGCAAAAGTTAATACAGTTTATTGGTGTGTACAGTGTGGAAGACGATTCGCGAGATATTGCTAAGGACTTCCTCGAAAAGCGTAGAACAAAATACCATGTATCGGAAGAACACCTGTCCAAAACTTTGACGCACTATAACAAAAAGACTGACTTGTAATCTCATTGAACAAGACACCTGTCCCACATTTGAGCGATTCCATCAGTGAGTGAATTTTCCATCCTACCTGTCCTCTCTTTCCGATTCAACTTCCATTCAACCGACTTTTAATTGGGAATCTAAACGTCATCAGACTGCTTGCATCCCGAAAACAGGAAAACTAACAGTTGCATGCAATCGAACAACAATCGAACAAACAACGGGTGCCCGACTGAAATTCGTCGGATGCGCTAAACTGTTAGCATAAATTAACTATCCAGGAAACTGACAAATTAAGTCGAAACAGGGGTGTGAAACAGGGGGGGATTGGAATTTTACCAGATGCAGAGGTTACATTGTCTGGCACATTCTATCGAATAGTTGTCCCACTGGAGCCGATAACCTGGAAATAAAGCATTTTGGAATGTGAACTGTTCTCACAAAAAACCTCACTAGTTGTGTTTCTAGTTTTATAGATTGGGAACAATCTGGTTCACTGGTAGGTAACCAGGGCTAACTTTCCATGAACAAGCTAGACTGGCTCAGTTTGTGCCTGGTTGTTGAACAAACGGCGCGTAAAATAATTAAAACGCAGCCAGAATTTTCGTGAGAACTCAGTTAGTATGGGAAAAAATGGCCGATTTGACAGAGATCTTAGTTTTGCCACACAAGAACAACACAAATACGATACAGGCAACCATTTTAGCATACCACCCATTAGTTCAAACATTTTTAAGGATAGTCTAGTCAAAATGACTAGTTTTTTTTATCAGCCAGCATCGTTTAGTGATTTTGAACCGACGGACGAGTATTTGCCACTTTGGGTGTCGTTCTGTGTGCGTGTGTGCGTGTGTGCGTGCGTGCGTGCGTGCGTGAACATGTGGCGCAGAAAATTACAATCGAAGACAGGCAGAAACGGGTTTTACAAACTTATTTGTTGATGCTGGTGGATTCTTTGTAGAATCCGTCGTTTGCGGGATTTTTCAACTGAATGTGCAGCACAACGGCCGCCTCATGTTCCAGTTGGACTCAGTGGAATCAGCGGGACTTCTTCACCAAATTTATGAGCAATAACACTCCCCAAGATGAAATTTCCTTGTTTTACAAGCAAAAGTTAATACAGTTTATTGGTGTGTACAGTGTGGAAGACGATTCGCGAGATATTGCTAAGGACTTCCTCGAAAAGCGTAGAACAAAATACCATGTATCGGAAGAACACCTGTCCAAAACTTTGACGCACTATAACAAAAAGACTGACTTGTAATCTCATTGAACAAGACACCTGTCCCACATTTGAGCGATTCCATCAGTGAGTGAATTTTCCATCCTACCTGTCCTCTCTTTCCGATTCAACTTCCATTCAACCGACTTTTAATTGGGAATCCAAACGTCATCAGACTGCTAGCATTCCGAAAACAGGAAAACTAACCGTTGCATGCAATCGAACAACAATCGAACAAACAACGGGTGCCCGACTGAAATTCGTCGGATGCGCTAAACTGTTAGCATAAATTAACTATCCAGGAAACTGACAAATTAAGTCGAAACAGGGGTGTGAAACAGGGGGGGATTGGAATTTTACCAGATGCAGAGGTTACATTGTCTGGCACATTCTATCGAATAGTTGTCCCACTGGAGCCGATAACCTGGAAATAAAGCATTTTGGAATGTGAACTGTTCTCACAAAAAACCTCACTAGTTGTGTTTCTAGTTTTATAGATTGGGAACAATCTGGTTCACTGGTAGGTAACCAGGGCTAACTTTCCATGAACAAGCTAGACTGGCTCAGTTTGTGCCTGGTTGTTGAACAAACGGCGCGTAAAATAATTAAAACGCAGCCAGAATTTTCGTGAGAACTCAGTTAGTATGGGAAAAAATGGCCGATTTGACAGAGATCTTAGTTTTGCCACACAAGAACAACACAAATACGATACAGGCAACCATTTTAGCATACCACCCATTAGTTCAAACATTTTTAAGGATAGTCTAGTCAAAATGACTAGTTTTTTTTATCAGCCAGCATCGTTTAGTGATTTTGAACCGACGGACGAGTATTTGCCACTTTGGGTGTCGTTCTGTGTGCGTGTGTGCGTGAAAGTGTTTTTGTAGTACACAGTTTACTGTAAACCCGTTGAGGATAGTGCAACAAGAAATTTACCACTCACTTATTCTTATGGTTAAAAATACCCACATATGTGGGTGTGCACGTTCTTATGTGGTTTCCAACCCACATCTGTTCGTCGTCTATCAAAAATAACATCTTAGATGAATGTCTTCAGCGACCTTATCACACCAGACAACATGTACTTTTAGACTCTGCTAATGCAGACGTGTCAGTGTTTTCTGACTGTGGATATCCCTTCCGCTAATCGGACTGACAAGATGAACGCAGTGCAATTGGCAGGCCATCTGTTATTCTCATATCTTAAGGGGGAAACACTGGGAATACGCAACAACAGTTGGGAAACAGAACACACACTTGATCAGTAGCGGCGCGCCATGAGACGATCGATGCAGTTGTCTAAATATGCACGCCTGAGAACAACCTGGTTCAACCCAAACGGTTGCAGTGAAGCCTGATACCACCTACGTTCTCAGTGTACCTTCTGACAGCGTTTCGGCGGTTTGGGACAAGCTAGGAACCAAACATGTAACCAAACAGAGAAAAATATGACGGGATTGTTTTGCATGAGAATTGAATTCATCGGGTCCCTGACCAACTCCATGAACTGAGCACAGTCATACAGAAACCTCTTTCTAGCTTCTCTGGTTCTCTAACCCGAGAGTTGTCATCTCGAAAGTTTTTTAACCTGTCATCTCAAGTGTGGGCTTCGACCACTAAGCAGAGTTCAGCCTTGCGAGCGTTTCTGAGCTCACTGTGTACAGTTGCCGGGACAAAACAACACAACTACTGGGTGGTTGCGAGACAATGCCTCTGCGGGCAGATGATGTGAGGCGTCCTCAGGCTTTTGACCACTGATATCTCAGAAGCGTTGCTGGTGTCGGATGGTGTCAACCGATTCGTAAAAAGCCCATTGTAGGTGTTATAAACGAAGGTCACAGTATTTGTACACACATCTCAATGCAGCATTTTGACATTACCAGGACATCAAGTGAGTTAGAGCCTAAGAGCGATCAGGGACGTCCTCCAAACTAAGACCTGTTGGGCTTACGGGGTTTCTGTCCGAAGGGGGGCTGTCATATATAATTTGGTGCACAGTTCTCTTACATCGCATAGTTTTCTTGGTTTTACTGTGATACGGATGGGAAAGAAAGACACAGAAACAAGTGTTGAAGAGATCTCCGATTTGAATTACACCAGAACAGCTGATACCGTCGAATACCGTTGTTAATCTATTTTCGGATGAGAAAATACTTTTGGTCTTTCTTCAGGCCAACTTAGTAAACTCGCCAGCTAGTCAGACGGTTCTTTCCTCTTAATTTTTTCAAATTTTTCGAATGTCCGGAATAAATTCTCTGCTCCTCCTCAGAGTCGAGTCATCAAGTCACCAACCAATCAATCGTATGCTATTTAACCTGCTGAACTGAATGTCGTGAATTTCCACACTGGTTTCTTGAAATCTCGAATTACTACGTACCATGCGTTCAATTTTATCATTGTAAACTTTAGATGCACACACGTACACCTGTTTTTCTGAGTGCATTTTGGCAACCTCGTGGCAACTCCAAAGAATCTAGTTGTCTTCGCTTTTGACAGTGGACGTCTCACATCTTGGTTTCCTAGAGTACATGAAGTCACACGAACCAGCTGTCGTACTGTTATCCGGGGACGTTTCAAGTAGCTTGATGTTTTGCCCTTTTTATCCAGTGTTGAATATGTTGAACATGTGGTTTGTCTGGCAAAATTGTCCACCCTTCAGGAGATAAAGTTTCGAGATCCCTGAGTATCCGAGGGGTCCTACTCGTATGCCTGCTTCTTGCGATCTACCTCGATTCGAATGCACTGAGAGCGAAATTTACTCGATTCAGTAATCTCGGTCTGTCTTATTCAAGTCAAAAAGACAAACAAAAAAGATGTACACCTCTGGTTGAAATTGTCACGGTTGTGTTTTACTGACTGGCTACTTATAAGCACCCAAATGAACGCGGTCTAGTAAGTAGGTGCACCCTCAGCAAAATTGCTTCCTGCCAACTAATGGTTTTCCATTGGAACGATCGTTTAACCTAAAGACAACTGAGGAACATGAGTTTTGGGAGGAAAAACGGATATCCTTAAAACAAACAAATACCTCGATAGGTAGATATAATTTACCCTAATGCTTCGAAAGGTCTCTCCCAGTTACTTATTCTATCGTCTACGCTTGGCTTGTCAAGTAAATGCAGCCCATGAAATGTCTTGCTGTCCGAAACAAGAGTCATGCACTTTCACTGGAGATTTCATCTTGAAAGGAAATCCAGTCTATGCTGATAATCACTCTGCCGCTATTTTCCGCATTAGCACCTCTACGCATCTCATGAATCCCCAGAGTGATTCAAACCCGCAGTCTCCAACCTGCCAACCAAGCCCCGTACAAGACTGACTGAGTGGTAGTGCGATGAACTGGTACTTCGGTATGAGGCAACAACACCACTTTTCAGCCTAATGGTTCACCTCACGTGATCTGAGGTTAATTGCATGTGACGAGTGCTCACTCGGAAGACTCATACAATTTGTGGGTTTTTCCTATCTGTTCAGACTACTTACAGCGCATAAGCAGTGAGGATCGTGCGAATTTCGAGCGCGTTTGTATTGTAGACTACTATTTATGAACAGTATTCTGATTGTTCTGAAACATTCCGTTGGGTGTCATTCATACTTATCCGATTGATTTAGGTCAGACGGAACAGTTTGAAACTTGTTCCACTCTAAAATCGGTCAATCGATTGCGCAAAGTGAGCTCCATTTCACTAGCCACCTCAGAGAAGCGAGTAAACTTCATCTCCTTTATAGTGTTTTTATCATAGTACTTTTGCAGTAACATCGCATTAGCATAACATACTACTGCGAAGCACTACTTATGGTTTCGTACGGGGGTATAAGAGTACTATCAAAAAATAAGACCGAAGGAGGATACCACTACCAGAAATGTGCACAACGCATTCGTAGACCCAGCTGAAACCCTTCCATTTTGTACGGACTTCTCTCAATCAAGGATTCGAACTTTTTTGGTAACGAATACCATCAAAGCGTCCTTTGGTGGCCTCACTAGCGCTGTTGGCTCCATTTTTTAAATTTTACTTCTGATAGTGGAAGTTGCTAACCAAATCAACCACAAAAAATATAGTGTATGACATTGACTGTTACGGTCCAGTTGATTTGACTAACAGAACTATTTGCCAACTTATTTAGGCTTGTTACAATCATCTCGACGACCAGTATGGTTTGCCAAAATACTTCCCTAAATAGTACAACGCCTCAAAAAGTTCAGCCCTACCGACCTCGTCAAATGATGCGCCCGCATGCGCACCAACATCAAACACCCGGAAAAAATTAACCCGATATTCCACTCTGTGTCAGATTATTAGTGTGCTCAGACGCTTCACCCGTTCGACGCAAAAAGTCAAGGTGACTAGTATTCATCGGAGCGGAACAAATTGAACAATGTGCTAGTTTCGTGCAGCAGTGGCACTGAAACGGCGTGAAATCATGTGCTATCTCTCAGGTGAGGGGAAACTGAGAGTAGTGCAAAGCATTAGATGAGTTGATTAGGGCAGAACGACAAGCCATCGAGAGTGGGGCTACTGCAGTTGACTTTTGGAGGTATGCTTAGTTTCTAACAACGACCCACAAGAAGGGGATCATCCTCCCACAAAGCACACCTCCCAAAAAGGTAGTTGTCCACTTATCCATGGGATCCCTTCTCAGGTGTAATCGTTTCCGAAAAAACACCGAGTTAAAGACCCAGGATACATCAACTTCTCCAAACCAGAATAGCATTTAATCCTGGCAGTTCTACCTCCCACTATTACATGTCACATGACACTAGGTAATGTTCCGGTTCCGTTTTATCTGTCCTTGCACTTACTCGTTGATTTGACTGTATTTGTCAGACAGTTTTTTCTTTGATAGATATTAAATAAACTCTTTTCCGCCTTGTTCCAGTCTATAAAACACGTCACATGGTCCCGATGATATCGGCAAAGAAAGACCTCACAGGTTGTGTTAGTTGAAAACTAGCTTGTCAACTATTTTCCAATCCCACTTTGGAAGGCCCAAAAATTACTACAATTGTTCAAGGAAACACCCATAATCCTGTACACCAATGCAATTTTCCGTTTTTTCCATTTCTGCATATAGTGGTTTCTTGGAGGTGTGAAGTGGTAGAACGTTGCATCTGTTGGAACAGCGACTCACTGAGTGGCAGTCAACCAGCAGCGTATAAATCGTGCTACACACCAAGGCAGTTTGGACGGATTCATATTTCGAGGGATTATCTCACTAAACGAGGCTAATAGAAGTAAAACATTTGCAACCAGTACAGTTTAGTCTTACAACCTACTGAGAAACAGGAAGTTTGTAGTTAACCTCTTGTGATAGTTTTTTAGTGACCTTTTTGCTGCTAACTGACAAGTGGCTCCTCTGTATCAATTCAGTAACGTCCACATCACCCTGTGGAATAACCTAGCAGCTTCGCTTAGAGCAGAAGCTCCTGAAAACTGTGGCTACCTGTGAGCTCTTATAAACACTCTTATATCTTCGGAGTTTACCCAGATCTTGCAGAGATGTGCATAAGTTGCAAGCCAACGATTATCTATCTATCTATCTATCTATCTATCTATCTATCTATCTATCTATCTATCTATCTATCTATCTATCTATCTATCTATCTATCTATCTATCTATCTATCTATCTATCTATCTATCTATCTATCTATCTATCTATCTATCTATCTATCTATCTATCTATCTATCTATCTATCTATCTATCTATCTATCTATCTATCTATCTATCTATCTATCTATCTATCTATCTATCTATCTATCTATCTATCTATCTATCTATCTATCTATCTATCTATCTATCTATCTATCTATCTATCTATCTATCTATCTATCTATCTATCTATCTATCTATCTATCTATCTATCTATCTATCTATCTATCTATCTATCTATCTATCTATCTATCTATCTATCTATCTATCTATCTATCTATCTATCTATCTATCTATCTATCTATCTATCTATCTATCTATCTATCTATCTATCTATCTATCTATCTAGCCCAAGTGGTTAGAGCGCAAATTTACTGTCTGGAAGGTTCCTGGTTCGAAGCCGACCTCTGCCTCTCGACTTCCGCTGTCTAGGCTTGGGCAACCTGGCAGTAGCCCAGCCCTCTTGCTTTCTTCGGGTGGCTTCTTCACGTACTCCCTTTCATTTTTTCGTTCTGTTACAGCTCTTGATAAGAGGTTCTTCTGCGAACACAGAATAGCCCGGGGTAGTGTAGAGCTGGCAAAAGTTGCAATGGGATAAGTGCTCAGGATCTTCCGTCATTCGAATGAAGTTTGCAGTGTGGTTTTTAATATATGTCACCAAAGTTACCTTGTAACCGAAGCAAATTCGACTACAAGAGCAGCTTACCAATGTGGAGAGCGTACCATCATGAGTAAACTCAATCTGCAGGTACAACAAGTAAAAGTAAGGTGAAAAAAACTGTGTGGTGCTACCTCAGCTTTCCTTGTGCAAAAAATCCTAACACTTCGGATTTAAACGCTGGGAACACACTGGGTTTCTATCTAATTCCTTGTTACTCTCAAACTTTCTCAGCCCCGTTTCGCTTCCATGCGGTCTCCCAATCTCTCCACGTGTTTACCGTTGTTCGATCAAACCTGTCTCTTTGTGTTTCTTCCCTTGGGTGGAACAGAGAGAACTCATGTGACTGGTGCTCACAAGCGGCTGGGAATTGGGTCAATTCCCGCGACTGTCGGAACCGAGCGGGCGGAACAAAGCTGCTCCAGTGACTAATCGGAAGGTCCGTATTTATTGTTTCTTTTTTGTGACATCAAAATATGGACAAAACATCCTGCCAAATCAGTTTGACTTCCCATCTCTTTCTTGGCTGGAACCGATAAAACGTTGGAAAAATCAAGTGCAGTATGTTTCGAAATCATACCTGGACAATTCATCAGATTGATCAATCATTTTGTAGCCGTATCAATCCGTCTGTGAAAGTTTTCCTGTGCGCATAAAATCTTCGGAAAATATTGATTATGCTCCCGAATGGAGAGGGTTCGGTGACTTGGAAATGTCAAATGTTGTCGAGAGAATAGAATAAACCACACACACACACACACGTGTTCGTAATTTTACTCCGCAAAGTACATGTGCCCAAGGACGCCAACTACCCTTCAAATGTACTCGTCAAAGCAAGGATGTACGCTGTCATATCCTGCCACTCATCTACAAAGCCGACACGCGAACCTTTCTGAACTGTCGCACGATGTGGGATTTTTGTGTTACTCCAGAACTGACGTTACGTGGTTAATTTGTTCCGGATGTACTATCCACCGGTTCATTGCACTCCTTTCCTGAGAAGGCGGTTTGAGGGTAGTTTGAGAACACTTTCAACGACTTGGTTCATCCTGACAGGGTTATCAATGCTGAACTGATGATGATGATGATGCTGACAACTTGAAATAAAGTCCATTGATTTTTGTCCGCTAGATCGATACAATGTTTCACTAAAAAAAGCCACCGGTTTTATGTCAATCAGAAACACCCTCCCCCCAGTTCAATCTGACCTGCATAAGAACTCGTAGGGACTCAATATCAGTCTTAGTTCTAAGTGATTATTAGTCATGTGCAACTGCGTGCCATCACGTTAGTTCAACTCTGGCTGTTACATCTACTGTGAGTGATGAAAATTCAAAGAACCTAAAAGCAAACTATTCGCACTCCACGAGTAAATGTCTTTGAGAATACTCGATGTGTAGACGTAATGTACTACTCATGAGGTTGCTGAAAATTCTTCGACCTCATGAGTAGTACATTACGTCTACACATCGAGTATTCTCAAAGACATTTACTCGTGGAGTGCGAATAGTTTGCTTTTAGGTTCTTTGAATTTTCATCACTCACAGTAGATGTAACAGCCAGAGTTGAACTAACGTGATGGCACGCAGTTGCACATGACTAATAATCACTTAGAACTAAGACTGATATTGAGTCCCTACGACAGTGGAGAAACTTTTCCGATTGCGGCTACTGTGATTAGTCTCCAGTGTTTTGTGTGCTGACGAACTTTCAGTTGTAGGCATCTATCTCAAACAGTTTTGTCGGAATGTTTCCGAAATTTTCAGTCTTGGCAGAGCGAATGAATGCGCTTCACTTGAATTCGATGACCAGACAACTTTTGGCGAGTGTACCGTAGCAAATAAGCCAAATCTTCTTGGGGCTGTCTCCGACAAGTAGCAATGGGCAACTTTCCACATGAACCCATCATTTGTTTTACATCCAGGACCCCAAGAACGAATTTCTTCCTCGTGTACAATTGTTTACCAAAAAATAAAAGTGTGGCACTTCAAGCTTCAGCTGCCTTATTTCACAGTGAAGTTGAACCAGCGCGCTAAGACCTCGATTATGTTCAGAATAAACCTGGTCTTATTCGTGCCTCCAAGCGAGATGTACCTTTGGCTGGTCCAGTCTCTGCTGTTGGTGGAATGTATTCAGACACGGAAGGTCCTACTCCAGGTGTGTTCAAAATGAAGGTAAGATCTTTATAAATATTGGACTCGCCCGATGCTTATATTGTGAATTGTATTGCTTTCCAACTTGTTTGAGGTCATCACCTGATCAAGTGCCATCGTCCCTTTCTTCCTCTGAGCATCCTCCTCCCGGTTCCGTTGATGGTTTGCACTAAACAATCCGAAGACTGCTCATTTTTCTATCCACCGGCAGTGTGAGTAGCGCTCACCTGTGCTCACTCTTACCAGATCAAACCACAAAAATGCTTGATGCGTTCTGACACCTGTCGCTCCTGAAGTGAAGATCGGCAACACCTGATATACAACATGAAGGTTATTTATTGGAAAGTAAATTGTGACTTTGACCGACTCTTCAGTGGGTGATACACATGAGGTCTATATCCGCGAACCGCATCAGCTGTTCAATCCGCAGATAAAACTTCGTCCATCATAAGCGCAGGACGATAAGACGCAACCCGACGTTTTGGTCGTCCTGAGCATATGCTTGAGCGCAAGCAGAATAGGTGAATTCAAAGTGACCGCAGCACTAACAATGTGTAGAATATCATCATCATCATCATCATCAATCAAAGATCATCATCATCATCATATCATCATCAGTGTTGACACTGATGCTTCACTGCCGTACAACCATGAAGTTCATCTAGTTTCATATGCATATATATATATATATATATTATATATAAAAAGCCCTAGAGTGAAAAGAAGAGAAAAAGAGTGGATGAGGGAGGGACCTAGTGCTGGCCTATGTCAAGCATTCTGAGGTGCCTACACCTCCAACCACTCAATCAGACAATCTGGAAAGAAACTGACAGCATGAACGCCACTGACAACGATTAGCCGCCATTTCTTGCAACGTCTCCAGCCAAGCACAGGCGGGGTCACGGGGACCCCATCCTGGAAGGCGTACAGCACCAACAACACCTAAACTCTTCGTGATCTCTTTCACGCCTTTCTGCCAAGTCATGCGCTGTCCACCTCGCGGTTTGCGCCAGTCTGAAGGAGGCACAGAGAACAACACTCGTCTCGGAGACGGTGTTTCGGCATGCGTAGTACATGACCGAGCCATCTTAGTCGGTGGTGCTGGATGATTTCCCCAATTGATGTACCTGCAGCACAACCAAATACCCGTTTTCTAATCACCTCGTCACTAACACGCTGACGCCATCCAAAACCAGCCACGCTTCTGAGGCATCGGTGGTCGAAAACCTGGAGACGCCTCACATTATCTGTCCGTAGAGGCCATGTCTCGCACCCATACAACAATACAGCCCTTACTGTAGCCTGGTACACCCGACCCTTAAGATCTAGTGATGCATAGTGCATACAGCAGGGCGGATAAGCGAAAACATGCTACTGCTGACGCCTCCCTTCTTACACTTTCATGTGTAGAATAAGACAGAATTCAATCAACTTGATTCGTATGAAATCGTTACCAGAAACAGTCTTGAACAGGACGAATAAAGCAGTCCAATTCATGCCGATTGTGTCACCGGACCAGCCGACAGGAGTGCCAGTTTTACGGGATCAGCTGGTATCTCGACTGCTAGTCCTGACAAGTTGGAACCCTTTTTGAAATCCATCTGCTCAAGTAACAGTAAGTAAATTGTTCACTTTTGATTTCCGCGTTTCTTGATCACATTATAGATGGCTCATTCGGTCTGTCAGCGAACGAACGGTGTTTTTGCCCAATGTCAACTTGTTGGTGGCTTCACCGAGCAATCAGAAAGGTTGGAGATGGCCGGTTTATTGTATTTCGCCCGGCGTGTCAGTTTGCGAATGCACGCGGAAGGTGAGCATTCATAGAACCAATTCTGTATGGGCGAACATACTAGCTATAATCGTCTTTTTCGGCAACGCATAGAATTTCCTACTGCCTGACGTACGGTGTCCAGGTAGGAAGGGAGTATCGATTAGAAGATCCCTGTTTGAAACAGTTAACATGGTATTCTTTGAACTGTCAGGTGTGACAACCGGTTGACTGTGTTCGATAACTTACCTCTGATTCTTGAATGGCATGTGCCCTTTAAATAAACGTCAGTTACACACAGAGAGAGAGAGACCTGAGTAAAAAAAAGCTCTACGTAACACCATCTTGCCACTAACAGAAAGCAGTCAGACGACATTTTGGTTAGTTTTATGTTTAAATCTGACCGATGAATTGAAGGGCTTGTCAACGGCTGGAATAATCTGTTTCAAGTAAAAATGTTCATTCATTTCCATATTTGAAAAGCGACATGAAGCAGAATTCAGCACCGTAGTTTAAAGACCTCCCAGTTCTCTATACTGTTAGTCCCTGATTGAATTTAGTAGGACGCAAAAAATCGTGGGAGTAATCAGAGATCTCTAATTGTCACAGTGTCTTACCTAACTCCCTCGTGGTGTACTACCCTATACTGGGTCATACGGGAATGCTGACTGTCAATTTTGCTTTTCCGGCAGGAAGTGATATTTTCCTTGTTGCTTGGTACGAACGGCTGTCAGGTTTTTAATTTGGTCAGCTGTGTTGTCTTGCGTTAGACACCCTCTCCGGGTGCTTGTCGTTTGAGTGGTACTCAGCAGTCAGATAAAAACAGCTCCAACTAGCTCCCTAGCACTTATGACACTCACCTCTCCGTTTCACGTCTTGCAGGGACGGAGAAGGGCCTTGTAGTTTTCGTTTCAGAAGAGCTTGGTAAACACTCGGTAGTTTTTATTTGGGCAACGTTTCGCTTTTGACACAAAAGCTTCATCAGGCCAAGTGAACAGGTCACCAAGTTGGCCAGGTTATAAGGCAGACGGGGCACCAATCAGGAAGTCCTCTTCAGATTATCACAATCGGTCAGTGATGAGTGTCAATTAATGGCTCTTGTCGGCTAGTGTGGTTGCCAAAATCTCGAATTGATGGGTCGGAGGAGTTTAAAATTAGTTCCGATCAGTTCTTGTTCCTTAATCTTCCACTTCAGAGTACTTCAGTTGATTATTCACCTCGGGTGCAACTGGTAGATTTTTCTTGGTCTTCGTGGGCTTGTGATTGCTGCGACAATTTAGTTGGGGGGTGGGTGAGGTCAAGTGGAATTTAGGTGATGACTACTCCTCCTTCTGTGGTTTACTGTAGTTTACTCTCTACGACTGCTAGCGGTCCACGAAAAGAGTTACCTCAATGCTCCAGGCGCAGAACGGTTTCAGTTAATAAACCTGTTGTGCAAATTCCAAGGTGTTCACTATGAGCCAACAGTCCAACCTCTTCCATCTCGTCAGAACGCGGTTCGAGTCGGATTTAGCTTAGTAACCAATCAAAATGCTCGAAACAATTGGTACGCACAGACTTCGTGATTGGCTCTGCGATTGATGTTACCAGCCCTGCGTATGAAGTTTTTTGGACCGCAAATGAGGTTACTTTTGTTTTACCTGAAGTTAGCCGGTTGGGAATGTACGTTGTCGATATGATATTGAGGGTAACTCCCAAGTCATCATACGCATCTACAAAAGCTTTCTTAACAGTGACTTTCTTGCGTTTGGCCCTAGGGTTGCTTTGAAGAGATTACACCATACCTGGACCCGTTGCTTTAACCCCAAGTGGTTTCTTGCAGAGGAAAAACGCCGCTCTCCAGGGACATTTCTAACTTCTGATCTTCTTGGACGCGCTGTCGGAACGCACAAGCTTTCAACCTCAAAGTTAGTTAAAAACTTTCTCCGTCCAGCTCCAACGAATAGGGATAGAGGAAGTGAATTCATGTGATTTTCAAGAGATTTTATCCTATCGATGAAGCCACTCTGTGCTGGAAAACCGCAAAGCTCCGTATAGCTGTTTCATCCTCATCTAGAAGCATCAGCAGTGCACGAAACTCAAGAAAGTCGGGGTTTCGAATCCGCAATCTTCTTGTCTGGGTTGAACAGCAACCACGACAGGCTACTCAGCGTTGTGATTAGCTCTCACTTAGACAAGACACAGGGCCAATCATCCTTCAGGCACGAGGTCCACACCACGTGGTCACATGTGTTGGCCGGCTCCTTGAGTGACAACTTCTCAGATAGAAGTCTTATTAGTTCCCTGAGCTACTTAAAGGCTGGTAGGGGTTTAAGGAGATTTCAACCTGTCTGTGGCAGATGAAAAGGGGTATCTAACATTTTTGTATCGGCGGATAATCTGTCGTTGTCTGGGAATGCTTGCATTGGATCGCATCTATTTCAGAAGAGCATTCAGGTGTACAGATGGCTCAAAACTGCTAATTACCTGACTGTTACTTCTGGTTCCAATAAATCTCCACTAGTTGATTTACTTCTTTCCATTGGTAGACATTCCCCAGTTCTATCTTTGAAGTACACAACCCTTATTTCTGACAGCAGTGCACTCATGAATTTCACCAAAGCCCAAGCTGCCGGCTATTGTGCCTGTTGCAACTGCCTTCAACACGGTCACGTGGTTGGTTTGACTCATAGAATTCGACAACCCGGGGTCGAAAGCTCGTAGAAGCAAAGTCCACTCGAATGTGTCAGGCGAGAATTCAGCGAGAGAGTCCTGCATTGCATACTGTCTCATTATCATATGACTGTAACTTAGGGACAGTATGGTAGAATTTATACAAGTGCAACTGATGGGCGAGATGGCTCAAGTGGTTAGAGCGCGAATTTACTGACCGGAAGGTCCGTGGTTCGAACCCGACTTCTGCATCTCGAGTTCCCCTGTCTGGGCTTGGGCAGTCTGGCAGTATCCCAGCCCTCGTGCTTCCCTCGGGTGGCATGGCAGCTACGCGCCAAAAGAATGTTACAGCTGAACAGCCACAGTGTAACTGATGCCGGTCGGCAGCCTTCAGTCCATGCGATGGGATCGCAAGACTGACCTAAACTCCTGGCATCTGGTCTAGTTGGATGTCTACAGCAGCTTTTACCAAGGTCAGCTTCGGACAGAGAGACTAACTTAAAAGGCTTAGCAAGGATTTTCTTGACAATGTTTTAGAATAGAGGTAGCTCGGGTGCGCTGCTTGGTTGTTGCCCAACCCCACACTGACGATGTCACCTCGATTGGTGATGAAACGTTTACAATCCAACTGCCAGGCTGGGCGAACAGACCAAGGATTTTCTTGCTACACTGTTGACCCTTGTACAAGGGTGGTGCGTTTTAGCGTTCTTTGTAAATTTGTGACATTTGAGAGGTAATAAATCACCTAAAGTCTGGAACCAGTCGGACGCATTTGGTTGCCTATCTTGGAAACACGTAATAAAAAACCAAGCTAACATCGCAGGACCATGCGGCTGATTTTGGAATTTTCATGGTCTCTTTCATTCTAAAATGTCGCCGGTTTTTTATCCCATTACCCATAATGCATAAAACCTGTCAAAAGAGGCAGTTTATCATTTTTGTAGAAAGTATGCACAAGGATTTTTCTCTGGTAAGAAATTATCCGTACTGTCAACGCGAATGCATTTTACGGTTGTCGTTGGACGTAGAAGAATGTGAACATCTGCTACATTCATAATTGAAACTATATATATATATATACTGTTCAGCTGTAGCACCCTTCCAGTGCGTAGCTTCCATGCCACCAGAAGGAAGCACGAGGGCTGGGTTACTGCCAGGTTGCCCAAGCCCAGACGAGGGAAGTCGAGAGGCAAAAGTCGAGTTCGAACCACGGACCTTCCGGTCAATAAATTCGCGCTTTAACCACTTGAGCCATCTCGCGAATGTGGGAGAGTTAATTTGTAAATGAATAGGCAAAAGCCTTCCGTGAGTTGGCGGAACAGAGGAATTTTCAGACAACACATCGGAACTTTTCACATTTCATCTCATCTCATCTCATCACGGTTGATCTGCATGAATCTATTGGAACAGTTCTGATCTCAACCCGCGAGATATACTAAATTTGGTAACCAATTTGCATACGAAAAAAAACACCTGACAGAGAAAGAAGAAGAACCGCAACTTTTTACAAATAATCGAAAGTTTTCCGGATGGCCAAAGGAAACCGTAGTGATAGTTGGCCTTGAACTCTGTCAGACGAGGAATCGATCAGCGCAAACAGGACATTAGCTTCGGCCTACACACCCATTTACATACCAAGACTCACATGGAATCCAGCTGAACCTCTCATTTATGGTGTTCTCACTCAACTGAATGTGCTGCAACAGGACAATTACTTGACTGTCCTTCGAAGCGTTGATCAGGCACGTTAAGTCATTCCAAACCAAAGTGGTTTAACTAAGTCTGACTTTCAACAGCATGTTCTTTAAGTACGAGCTGTTCGTTTTAACCGAGGGCTTGTGTGAGCGATTACATCGACCACGTGTGCACCTCACACATGTGCCTCACATACCTCAGCTATTCGGTTGTTCCTCCAGTTCATATATCTTGAGTAGTTAGGTGAGCTTTCTGCTTTGGGAATAAGCTGTAACCGGAAAAATTTTCCTCTTATGAAAAGTATATAATTCATTTTTTTCCCTAGTCTGTCACGTGACTCCGAAACTGAGCGCATTCTTACCTCACACGAGACTACGTTTAGTTTGTAACTGTTCCAAAACGTGAGTGAGTGAGTGAGTGAGTGAAAGAAGCCTGGCAATCCTCATAGTTGACCGATGCACAAGTCTTCGAATAGGGGCAACCTGTCTGAACTAGTGATACCTTCATGGTGTTAGGTTCTCTGGCCGTGGTTAAAACGATACTTTGAAAACATTTGGCTTGCTAGAACACCTGTCATCTGGAACTAAGAGTGTGCTTGTTTCAGACTGCCGACTGGTTCCATCCGCTGTGTGGTTGGAAATGGACCCGCGCCAGTTTGTTACAAACAAAACTTGTGGACTGGAATAAGAATATATATCATTTTTTGAAAAGTTTGAAACAAAATCAAAATTGAAAATGCGTTCAGGAGTTTAAATAGAGAAGGTTTACTTCACAGTGAGATCAGTGTGACCAAAAGTCTGAAGCCGTAGCTTCGAACAGTATTTGCCAACAAGGTGTACAAAAGAGGGTTAAAAGGTAATCAGCATACATTGGTGGCCAGGAAAGTAAATTACGTGTTTCTGTTTGTTTCATTATGTGAACACGAAAGTACAGTTTGCCAGTTAGCAAACACTCAGACGTAAAAATAAACAGGTTGCATTAACCTAGCTTGTGTTCCACCTGCCTCGCCAGGCAGCAGACACACATTCACAAAGTTAACTGGATGGTGGCGGATCAGAGGTGAAGAGTCCTCATAAAGCGCGCGGACAAACATTCGTTTAGATTTTTGAGCGAAATTTTCAACAGATTGGGGTGACGTCACCGTAAGCTTTTAGTTCCCTGGATAAATAAACCTCGCGACCAGGCAGAGTCTTAAATCCCGGCGCGTACATGCCTCCATATGTATACGATTAGAGGATAATATATCCATTTGCGGCCCACCACAAAAAATATTGGTTTAAGCACGCAAAACTGATGAACTGATAGGTGCTCCTGAACCTAGGCGGTGGCAACACATTGGTCTGCAGCCGGTCCGTTGCATTTGTAACCACCTTTGGTGTAAAACCTGAAAAAAAAACTGTTGGTCTTATTCGAACACAGTATTTCTGTGAAGTTTACTGTTAGCTGGTTTTATAACCCAGGTGTTTTGCACGCTTGAGTGAACTCAGTAACCATGCGTGTTCTCCAGAATTATAATTTCATTGGAATGGCTATTTTCAGGTCAAGCCAGCAAGTCCAGATGAGATTCCAGTCAAGCTGGCACAAACTAGAAACTCAAAAGCATGGTTTTGATACGTTTCAACTGAATGTACCGCACAAGGGCCACCTCATGCTTCAGCTATGATGATGTTCAACGTATCGATGCCCTTTCCTTGACACAACACTACTTATGGGGTTGACGAGAACTCTTGGGCAACCATTTTTGGGGTTCGAACAGGCCTAGACCCCGGGTTTCGATCAATTTCACTTTTCAGCGGGACACAAAATCGTAAGTACATGTAGTAACGGTACTTTATCAGCTTAGTTCTCGGTCTGAGCCTCCCAAGCTAGCGTGCGTGTCAAAACAGCCACCGAAGGTGTACAAGATATATTAACGCCCCAAAACGAAGTCAAGAGCATTTGTACAGCGCTTCATATATATAGCGTAAGCGGTAATAACTTTCTGGAAATTCTGACGCGTTCTGGATGCACCATTGGCAACCGGCAATCGACCAATACTGGGTCATGATTGGCTGTTGGGTCCAGATTTTCGACCAATCAGATCTGGGCTTGATGCCGGACCGGCAAGCGTCCCGAATTCCTGGCCAATCTTGTGTGGGATAGGCTTTTTGGCCGAAGCAGCACCCGACTACGGGCGGTAAAGCGGGATCTGTGTGGGATTCCGCCTAACAGCACGTCGACTCTCATATATTCATTCACGGATTAAGGTAGTTTCACATCCAGAAAATAACTCGAAACCTCCAATATCGTACACGACGTAGCCTTTGTGTGGCACACTCAGTTGAACACTAACACCGATGAGAGATTCAGCTAGGATTCACTGGAGTCCGTTGTTGATACAGGGTTATTTGGTAACTGAGAATGTGTTTGCCCATAGGTCAGGTCCAGAATAAAATTAACGGAAATTCAGTGACTACTTATACAAGGTGGGCTCCAGCAAGTTGTTTCAGCCATGTGACTAAAGCCTTTTCAAGAAACACACAGGTTCCCATCACTGTTACTTCATGGAAGACGTAAGCTTCGACATTCTGGCGCTGACATCTCGTAAAATTAGTGAGACGAAACGCATGGTTGAGGGCTTCTCACCGCTGCTCATTCCCCACAAATCTACAGATGTTCGCTGATTAGTTCTACAGACGTGTCGACTTAATCCACTACAAAGACTTCAGTACAACTAAATTACTCCAAAAAATCGCTATCAGTGTCCAATAGGGAAGGTTTATTTTTACCTTCCAGTTGTTTTCTCCAATAGCAAAACTTATGTTCACCATAAGTGGTTTGCATGACCTCCGATAGTTTCAGATTTGGTTAGATCCTACGCAGTGGGAAATAGGACTGAAATGAATGGTCACCGGGCGCCCGGTCAGAAAACAGAAGGCTATGGTAAGGAAACTATAGAATAATCTTCCGAACCGTTCCTTCGGGGTCAGCGAAGGCATGGGGTCAGTTCGGATGACCTGTTAGACCCCTTGAGCTCGGGACTGCTCGGTGGTTAAGGCACAATCTTACGGACCAGAAGGTCTATTGTTCGAACCCAACCCCAGCTTCTAGGCTTTGGCAAACTGGTAGTATCCTAGCCCTCGTGCTTCTTCCGGGTGGCATGGCAGCTAGGCCCTGAATGCTGCCATTAGCGTAATCTACCCCGTTTTTTCGGTCACGTGAGCCACCAAATCTAGGCTTCGGCGTACCACACCAAAATTAACGTAACCTGTTTGTACAAAGGATAAAGGTCAGGTCACAGAATCACAGGAAATGTATGTTTGTGCAAACTGAACTACGGAAAGATTAAGAATTACTAGAAACGCGGTAAGATGTTATATAAAGGTAAGAAGTCTCGTCGCAAATAGAAAGAACAACAAGTAGCTAAACTGCTTATCAACAAGAGGAGAGGGCCCGCTCAAAGCTGAGCTACTGACCACGTTGGAGTAATTATAACCCACCAGCTTCCATCTGTGAACAAGAAGACCAGTTCCCTTGGAGCAATCAAAAGAGACATGTTCTGGGTCTACCTACTTTCTTAGTCTGTGGAGTGAGCAAATTTACGATATCTATAATGGCTCAGAGGAAGAATAATTTCACAAAATGAGTGAAACTTCCAGCTGAGAAGTCGTCACTCGGGGTGTCAGTCAAAATGTGTGATCACATGACGCGGGTTCTGTGACTGAAGGATGAGTGGTGCTGTATCCTGTCTAGGTGAGAGCTAGTCACAATGCTGACAAACCTCTCATGGGCGAACAGTGTTCGAACTGCTAGCCGGGAGGTCGCGGGTTCAAAACTCCCTTGAGTTATGTGAGATGTGCACTGCTGATACATTCCAATAAAAATGAAACAGCTGAGCAGTGCTTCTCCGCTTTTCAGCGGCTTCACTTACGGGGCGAAATCGCAATAAAAATTATCCAGTCCCCTCACGTTTACATCACATTTACAACAGCCGATTAAATGACATGCCGACACAAAAGGTTGACATTTAGTATCTATGATTTTCACATACTTCTGGAGGACAAGTTAGTGTGGTTCATCTCGTTGAAATAAAAAGTTTTTGGATTTTCATAAAGGAAACTACTCACAAGGTTGCTGAAAACTCTTCGTCAGCCCACGACCGGTTACGTCCTTCTTGGGGTACAGTCCCTGAGTTTCCGTCAACCTTATGTTCTACCTGAACCCAAATTCGACTGATTGCGACATATACACTCATTTGCAAATCCATTTGGTTTTCACGGGAGACTCAACTGAATCTCTCGTTTATGATATTCTTCAACTGAATATGCTGCACAAGGGCCGTCTCATGGCAAAATTGGCTGTCGAAGACATTTAAGCAGCCTTCTGAGTAGTTTCCTTTATAAAAATATGTTGCGATATCTCGAATATCGTACCAACTGAAAGATGAGGTGGCCTTTGTGCAGAACAACAATCATAAACGAGGAATTCAGTTGAGTCTCTCGTAAAAACCAAATTGATTTGCAACTGAGTGTATTTTGTCGAGTTTTTGAATTTATTGCTTTAAAGCATTCTTCCGACTGACGATTTACACAAGCTAGAAGAGCTCCTCGCTCTCATTCCCTTTTTTTTTAATTTTTGACGTATAAAACAGGCCTTCGCATTCACTCAGTCACCGAGTGACTGGTCTAATCATGAAAAATTGTCAATTTCAACTCTAATTGAAAATCTTGCAGGAAAGCAATAGAGATACACGGCTACTGATTTAGTGTTCGTCCGACAAAGTTAAATTATAGGCTTCACAACCGTTGATTTGCAGTTTGCTTGAATTTGGTCACCAGTAGGTGACTGATTATCAATTTTAGCGCATGTGAGGAACAGATTACGTGATTTCTGACGTAAATCTCGTTCCCATTCACCTCCCATTTGTGTTCACCGCAAACACATGTGAACCGATCGGTGACACACACGCAAACCAGAATAATATAGAGTAGACAACGTCAAAAATGAACGAGTCGTAACAGGGCGGCTTCATTAATTGTTCTCCATGTTTTTCGTCCTTCCACTCTGGTAATGAATGCTTGACCATATTACTCTTTGTTTGATAGATTCTACCGGAGTTCCGTAGGTCACACAAAAAACCACACAGTTTGAAAGAATGCATTATTTTAAGGACTTTTTCAGGAAAGAACAAGATGTAAAACGGCCAGTCCATTCGACATTTGGATACGTCATTAATTTCAGATGGCTGGGCATGTCAGAATTAATAAGACCATTTGGGAAGGTGTGGTTGAGGTTGCAATGCAAATTACTCCAAAGCACCCTAACCGGTACGAAAGATATTCATTATCGATTTTCTTTTGGCCAATACAGCTTATGTGGAATCACCTTGTTTTTTTTTCATTATAGTTTTATAACCCCACTATGCAACAAGTACAAGTCCCCAAGGTTAAAGTGACAGACGACTGCTCAATCGGACTTGTATTTTCGTAGGTGATCGCCGAGCTATCTCACAAACGGTGCTGGAAAGTGCCTATTTTACGCATTCCAAAGTATAGACGAGAGTGCAGCTCTGCCATTTTTCCAGGCCCCACAGAAAGTGTTACGAGGTGCAGCTAATTGTGTCAGGCGGAACCTGCACTAAAACACTCGCAGTTAAGCGCTGCCACGTTCAGGGAGTCCTACTGACAGGTGATTGGTCAGGGGATCGAGCCGTTTGAAGATCCAGCATCAAGTCGAGCTCTGATTGGCCGAAAATGTGGGTCAAGCAGCCAAACACACTTCAGTATCCACTGGACGCCCACTGTCAATGCAGCGTCCAGAAGGCGTCCGGAATTTCGTCGCTACATACACTTTAAATACGACGCGCGTTTACCACACTTTGTGCACTTTTGGTGGTTCTTTTGCTGAGGACGTTAGAACAGACAGAGAATTGAGCTGAGACATTACTGTCAATAAAAATAAAAATCGATCGTCAGTCGATCGTCACAACCAAAACAGTGGATAAAATCCATTTGAAAAGGATACCATCGAAAGTCCTCTGCTCCGAGAATTACAACACGTTGGCAGTCGGGCGGAATAATAGTTGTTTCAACACCTACCTAAACTAAATGTGGAGCACGTTGCACCTTCATCTGAACGGCTAATAACCGACAGGTTTGGTCAGTGCTTTTTGCAACAAGCTGCTAAAAGGGAATTTACAAACAAAAGTTATGTGTGAATGGACGAGTTGGCAGAGATTCAGGATATTAGCCTGGCATGTTTGAGACCACTCAACATTATGGTTCGTGTAGTCTTCACCATCGAACCTCGTGAAATCAATTGTCTTTTGGCAGCAACAGTAAAACAATTACGCCTAGCTCAAAATGATACGATCAGCACAGGTTATGAAGGTCAACTCGGATCACGTGTTCGTGAGCACATAGCTCCAAAAATGTGTTAGATCATCAGCAGAGAAAATGCGGTCATTAGCTGATAGGATGACAAACACAGTGGGGCAACTAAAAATGATTCCGAAAAACATGGATAAATAGTGCATGTACACTGACATACATGCATAGTATATGCATATATTCGTTTTCACTGTCGCAAAGAGAGATGACTGTCGAGGGAGCGTTACTCCAGCTAAACTTATTGAGTGGTCTCATACTTTGTTTTTAGCCTGAAGTTGGCGATTTCAGGTAAGCTGTTTCCGGATTTCTGAAGTTACTCACCCCCAGGATTGCGCTTGACTTCCTAGAGGAAGGAGCCCTGTAGGTTGCCCTTGGGCTATCTGGCGTTGGATTGTTGAGAAATGATATCCGCATTCCTTCATATGAACTTCTTCCAGATTACCTGCACGGTATTGATCGGTTTCCTGTGAACCGCGTGGAAATTCCTTTGAACCTCTCCGCTGCGCAAGGATACAATGCTAAGAACTTATCGACTACAGTGGAAAAGTCTCAACATGATACTGTTTACTCACCTGTGCACCGGTTGTTTCTGTTCACACACACACACACACATACACACACACATACACACACACACCTGGGCCTACTAAGACCGAATAAAACCTGATGCAACTGTCCAATCGAAACGAGATCACCTGTCACCGGGATCTTCGAAATGGGACAAGACCTACATTACAAGACCTGAGTTTCATGTTCCTATGGAACAGCTGTTTTTTCTCAGATTGCGGAGATTAGTTATAATCTATTGGGAGCTTTGTTTATTCGGTTGCGATTTGAACTTATCAAGGCCACCTGGTACGTTCTGCTCAGTTTGAACGTGCAGTTTTTTCCTACCAATGCTAGATAAGTCGTCATGATTGATACGGCTCAAACAGATAGGAATTCGTCATGCGAATTAGGCCCATTTTGAAACGTGGCTTGGTAACCGCTTGTCTGGATGTGTACATATTTGTGGCAGCAGATTGAAGTCTCGTCCGAACAACGTCGGCCTTGATAGGCCCAATCGCGAAGTATTTGACTTGCGAATAACCCAACTACATTCATTGTCGTTTATGGTGTTCCGGTTATCGACAGCTTGATACGTTTGCAATGTTTCCATTCGCTTTTTCTACCGTCGGCTAGACAGCTTGATACGCTTGCAGTGTTTCCATTCGCTTTTTCTACCGTCGGCTTATTTTTTCATTTGCAAGTACAAGTTCGTGTCCACCACATAACTCTGACATACGCACGCACGCACGCACGCATGCACCAGCAGGTTCCATCTGTCAGTTCGCTTAGTTTGATTATCGTTCACTTTTGAACTCTGTTATTGATTCATCGTAGTTCCCATTGCTTTTCGCCTGTCCACGGACGTTCGGCTGCGAACGGAGTGCAGTTGTGAGCGTTGTGGCAAACCGGTCTTTTGGGAATAAACTTGCGTAGCTTCTAAGCATACTGTGTATATTCCTTGTTTTATCCTGTTTCTTAGATTGGCTCATCGTGCATAGCCGACACCGAAATACTCTTTCAGCTTAAGGCCCAAAAACGCATGTGGTCAGGATTTCATGTCACTTGTTGTTATCCATGGAGTACGTAGATGTTGTCGGCGGACAAATAAACCGTCTGTTCTATCAATGAATGTTCTACAGGGACTGAGTGACTGCTGGTGAATAACCCTAGGAATAGGGGGGGGGCGAGATGACTTAAGTGGTTAGAGCGCGAATTTACTGACCGGAAGGTCCGTGGTTCGAACCCAACCTCTGCCTCTCAAATTCCCCTGTATAGGCTTGGGCAACCTGACGGTATCTTAGCCCTCGTGCTTCCTTCGAGTGGCATGGCAGTTAGGCACCGAAAGGTTGCTACAGCTGAACGATTTTTAAACCCCAGGAACGCCAAGGAAATCAGAATCCACATTCAGACCGCTTGCATGTCTATGCGCTTAAATGAACCAACTCAGTTTGTCTACGGACAGTAGCGCGCTCCACTTATCTGCTAAATCCAGTGGATAGAAATTCCAAATATCAAAGTTTCGTTGTATTTAATTATACCAACACCTTTGGCAGCATTGACGGGAAGAAACTGAGCCCTACCTGTTCAATTCGATCTGAATTATTTTAAAAAATCTATTCCATTCGCTTAGTGAGATAGCCAAATTTCTCCTATCCCCCGGCTTATCTTTGTATAAAGCAGGCGGCTACATCTCTTGTTTGCATGTTCATGTTGTTTTAATCCGTGAAACTCTCCCAATGAAAACATTTTGATGATATTATTATCTATCATCCGGAACGATTACTTTGCTTCCAAAAGGATAACTTACTTTTCATATTGGACTTTTGATGATTTACGTCACTCCCCCCCCCCTTTTTCGACACTTCAGAATGTGACCATCTCTATTTTTTTACTGCATTCAGGAAGACAATGTCAAGATATACGTTATGCACTACTCATAAGGTTGCTGAAAATTCTTCGACAGACCACGACCGGTTTCGCCCTTCCAGTTCGGGCTCATCAGGTAGGCACAGTCCCCGAGTTTCCGTCAACCTTATGTTCTACTTGAACCCAAATTCGACTGATTTCGATAAATACACTCATTTGCAAATCAATTTGGTTTTGCGAGAGACTCACCTGGAACCCAGCTGAATCTCTCGTTTGTGATGTTTCCAGGCAACTGAATGTGCTGCACCAGGCCGCCTCATGTTCCAGTTGCTACTAAATTCGAGATATCGCGATACATGCATATACGTAATGCACTACTCAGAAGACTGCTGAAACTTCGTCTACAGCCCGCGATCTGTTTCGCCCTTCTTAGGGCTCATCAGGTAGGCACAGTCCCCGAGTTTCCGTCAACCTTATGTTCTATCAAGATCTTTTCGATAATTTCCTTCTTATAAATGAGAGCAATTTTTCCTTTCAAGAGCCGTTGGTGCGCAATTTCGTGACACCACTCTATTCTCGGCATGCAACTTGCGTTCACGGAAGTCCAACGTTGAGCTTTATGTGTGGATTCTCTGAAAAACTTGTCTTTTTGAGCCTTGTTCTATGCACTCTTCTCTCAATGTACTCACCAATCGCCAGGCCTCTTCCAAAGAGTTTTTATTGAGTCAGATCAGTGAGGTGCGTTTCGAAATTCGGTGGGATTTTTGGGGTGTTCTCAGTTACTTGTGGAATCATCAAGTGCTTCGCTGTTTGTTCAGTCTTTACAAAAGGAATTCTGAGACGTTTCCAAAGACGTTTACATCGGACATTCTACAGAGTTGTGTCAAAGTCTTGCAGCATCCCTCAGTTTGCAATTTTTTCCAGTGACAACTATCGCTTATCGCAATATCGTAATTTCTCACCTCACCGGGATCCGACAATCCAATTTAAACTCGCGGTAATCTAGAATAACCTCTCCCAGGCCTAAATATTCATACAGATTCCTTTTCATTTACCGACGTGACGATGTATACTACTGCTGAAAAGTGCAAGTAGTGTCTGATCAAAGTAGTTTACAGCGCCGTCCCTGCGTCTGACGAAAGGATGATTAGGAAAGTATGGAACAATTTCACAAGGTCTGTTTATCGGTGATAAATATTCAGACAACATTTGTGAAAGCTCAGCAGTACGTTGAAGATGTGTTGGCTTTCTCGAAAGTTCTACTAACATGAGCATGTGATCGATTTGTCCGTCTTTCAAAATGAACAACTTCGCACTCGAAGGCGTTTTTCACCGATATATAACCTGTTTCTTCCCGTGCAAGCCCGTTTTTTATCTAAGCAACTGTCGATGTACAAACTTCACGCATAAAATGTGCGCAAGAAACCTCTAAGTTTGCTCACCTTCGGTGTGAACACGATCAGGTGTGATCATTGCTACAGCTTCTCAAAATGAATAAGGCATCAGGAGTGCCTCATAGAATTCTGTTTTTTCCTCTAGCACTGACTCGGTATTCATGAAAAAAGCCTGTATGAATCATGAACGGCAGTTTACGGGGGGACGCGATTAACGTGTAGCAACACAACGTTGTCATGGCTAATTTTTCAACCCAACCAAATTTGGTGCAGTTGATAAAAGTCATTTTTCTTTTTTTGGCTAAACGGCCATTGATCATACGCCAGTATCTTAGCAAAAGCTGTTTTGACAAGGCAGACTGTTTCATACATAGATTCCCCGTCTGATTTTGTGATCGGGGTTGACATTTTTCTGCAGACCAGACATGAGTATGACTCACATTGTACTGCAGCCACAAGCCAGCCTGAAGGTTGCTCATCCGAATCAAGCTTGGCAGAGTCCCTCAGACAGGCAAATATAATGCGCCTAGTTTTTTTGTCTCTTCCTGATTGAGACGGTCAGTGATTAATCATCTGTCTCATTTGGGAAGGAAAACGGTGTTTTCAGTCTGAGACTCTGTTCTATTTAGTTTCCGGAAGTTTTATTAAAAAAAACAAATCGCTGCCAGATTTCCCAAAGTTTTGAATTGTTTGTAAACTTGTCGGATTTTTCAACGGATTTCCTGTGATAGTCAGCCGCCATCGTGGGAATCCTCACCGGAATATTTTGTTACCCAGTCAACTATACCTGGTTTTGGAAATGCTGCTGGTTCTCCAGTGTCCTTCCCTGTAGTTTTTTCATCATTCCTCATGTTGTTTGAGTCTTCGAATGATAGATTGCACTTGGTTTGACTACAAATGTACTTTTCATTACATTCGATTTGTCGGCCAGTCGGTTTCGGCGTCAGGCAAGTCGATATCATCGATATTCAGCTTCATGCACCCTCGTTCGGCACTGAGCATCTGGTCCACTACGGATACAGACCTGCCACGCCAAGGAGCCGGCCATCAGACAAAAAGTATTAATAAAGTATTTGGAAGTGTTTTGGATCAATCTGGAATTTAACGGTGAATCTATCTATCGCAGGAGTCGTGAACTTTGCAGCCTAGTTGAAACCCTCATTTGTTTCTCGTCGGTTGTCAGTTTGGTCTTCAAAACGGCTTCTCTACCCAAACGAACAAAGCCCAAGCCTTCCACGTTTTGGTTAATTTTAAATGAAAAAGCGCACATTTGCCTCCGGTTCCATCTCATCTTAGGATCATTGGATTTGAAACAGTCCACTGGAACCCAGGTGCTGCTCAACACGCGAATTTTGTGTAGTTAAAAGGAGAATTATGCAAACCCCCCGGTGGTATAAAATGCTATTTCATCATCATCATCATCATCATCATCATCATCATCATCATCATCATCATCATCATCATCGTCATCATCATCATCATCAGCTGTAAGAAACCGTGTACTTGTCGTACAGTGGTTGTAGCTGCCACAGTTTCGTCCGCCGATGATTTGAGGAGGTGAGGTAGGTAGCTGCGCATTGGAGGCGCGAGCTGCGTAAATGCACCACTGTCAATGGGCTGTTACGTCGGGGAATTGGGAAGGGGGCTATGCATTGAAGGCAATAGCTTGGATGCATGAGCGCCATTGGGGGCGCGATTGGGCCATGTCTGACAATGTCTCTAACCATTGATGTGGCCCGTCTCGGGGTCCCCATCCAGGAAGACGGCAGTGACCAGCGCAGCTGAGTTTGCTGGTAATGGCTTTTATACTTCGCTGCCAAGTCATTGTTTGACCGCCTCTGGCTCGTTTCCACCCTTCACGTGGTTGTGCGAAAAGAACCCTTCGAGGAAGTCGGTCGACTGGCACGCTCATGTTGTCACACGTGACACTGGTAGCAAATTTCAAGGTCATCCCCTTCATTTTGCCAGTCATGAGTGGTGTTAGATAGGACCTTAGCTGGTCGAATAAGTTAAAGGATGTCACGTGGTTCAACAACATATTGGCTTAACAGACAGATTGCGACCACAATATATATATATATATATATATAATTACACCACCGGAATATTGTACAAAAGGATTGGGAGCAATCAGGAGGGAAAGGTGTATCAAGGTGAAGAGAAGACTTTTGAAGATCGCGCCTGAACAACTAGGGTTTCTGTCAAGGTCACAAGGCTCTGTCACCCTACCTCAACCGACAATTTCAAACGACTTTCTATTTGGCATAGGGTGAGTGATATTTCGTGTCCGAAATCAATCCACATGGAAACGATAGAAAGTCCCATCTGTCAGAAACGAAAAGTGGTAAAAGTGTGATTTTGGTGAAAAGTAATTCATCCTGGTGTGATGTTTTTGTGAAGCTTTAAGGAGGTATACTGACAAGACAAACAGGACAACAGGTTTGTTCTTACAAAGTCCTAATAACTACTTTGTTCTAAGTTGCTGCTTTGGTGAGAATCTGCTTTTTCTATATGAGATGCTGCAAAAACGTAGTTATCCTATCACGAATTCATTTATTTGAGTTCCTTACTCACCGTATGGAAGGGGACCCCATTTTGAATTGTATGTTCTTAAAATCACAGTGAGGTGCGTGCAGCAGAAGGGCCACACATCTGAGGAAGGCTTTTTCAAAATTCGAGGATATTTGAGGATATTTGACGAAATGCACACTACACTATGACAACCAGGAATAACTGTTTCTTCACCTTCTGTCAAACTGTTCACTATTCCCATATGACGTTTTATTCAGATGCATTTATTGGTCTTAACTACAGAACGACTTGACCTTTGTCTCGATCCGCACTAGTCGATATGTTCTCAGTTCTATAATAATTCTTCGTTGGGCCCCCACGGGGAAAAGACCGGCCATACGAACAAGCATCATCTGTTGAGACGGACATCATAGAGGATCGCCTTCTGCTCTTTGCAGCTGAATAAATAAGCTACCCTCTTTTTCCGATTACGTTTACCTTGATCTGCTCGCATATCCAAGTCAACAGAATCTCTTGTTGTCTAGAGGTAACAAGCTACATGCTGAAAAGTCTTGGACCACTATAAACGAGAAATTCAGCTGGGTTCACTTGAGCTTCGCCTGTCAACAGCAAATTCGTGTGTAATTAAGAGTAATCGTCAGAATCTTTTGTTCTTTCGAGTACTGACCTTTCTCACTGTGATCATGAAACCGACCATAATAAGAAATTCGTCCAAACAAGCAATCTGATGGGTCTCAGGGATCAGTCCAATGTGAACGAAAGGTTTGAAATAAATTTTTGATTATTGATAGACACAGCCCACGTTTTTCTACAGGCGTTCAATGAAAACGTTTCAGTGAAAACTGAAAAACAGCTTATCAAAAGGTTTAATCAGTCGGATCGATATCCTGTTTAAATAATTTGTCACGTGATTCACTGTGCGGCTTTAGCTGTCAGCATGTCAGCCAATCACGTTGGACAAGCATTAAGCACCGCGAGAGTGAAATCAAACACCTGACCCACTGTTCCGAATTTCCGGATTGTTGTGGATGGAATTTATCAACTGTAGCCCACATGTCTATACGGTGGTACAACATGTGCATTCTTTTGTTTCAGGTATGTATAAAAAACAACTGGTGTTTGGCAAACAATCGTTTCCCACAGATTGTATTCGACCAAGCGTACTGATCTCCGATTGCAGCTGTGAGATTGGACTCATCCAGCAAAAACAAAACGGTTTGCAGTTCTCACTTATTTTTCATAGATCAGTCCATCGTGATATTGGATTTCTTCCGGGTTTATTTTGGCTACTTACAGGTACATCAGATCGATCCGGTTCGTTCACTCGTTGCACGACTGCGAGGAGAAAATGAATGTGGGTCTTGACAGCATCCGAAAAGAAAACTGAAAACTTGGGGCTCACAGTTCCTGAGTCTCCTTCAACCCAGAATTCGACAACACACTTATCGGCACATGAATTTGGTTTTTACAACAGACTAAACTGAACTCAGTCGAATTTCTCGTTTATGGTGGTCTCGTTCAACTGAATGTGCCGCCTCATGTTTCAGTTGGTACGATATTCGAGATATCGCAATATACTGTCTAGACCATCAGATTTCGACCACAGATTTTGAAGGTCTTCGGCAACCGTTCAACTATTTCTTGCTTATTGAACTTTCAAGGAATTTTGTTAGTACCGCAATAATGTTTCGTCCACGACGATCGATTACCTGTCGATTGCTATCCCTATATTCGGGAAAAAATAGCCTACATTCCTTTTTCAGAAACGTATATTGTTCAGTGCATAAGCAGATCCAAGTAACAAGATAGTTTGGACGAACTGTTCGGATCTGGGTAGAAAAAAGCTGGCTTGAAATTCCCGATTCAAATTTTTGCCAAACTTTGTTCTTCTGTCTTCCATTCGTTAGTGGCGGAAAAAAGCAGTCGTGCAAAAATATGCAAATGAATGCGAAACTCGGCAGACAAGCATCGTTAGGACTGGTTAGCACAAAAGGAACGAGCTGCAAATCGTAATAAAATGAAGCGATTGTTGGAGAACTGTTCCACTAATTTGATTTTTCATTTTGCCGGTTTGTAGCTGCGGACGCATAGTACACTATGGTTATTAACAGAATAGTTGTGTAGAAGAGACCGAAACGCATATAAACCACCAGTAATTTCGGTTATAGCTGGGTAGATTGTGTGATACTGTCTACCTGGGACCAAGTAGCCTTGGTAGATTATACGTTAACTGCCGCAGTACCCTTCACAGACTGCAGGGAAGCTCAATACTGATTCGAGAAATACTTGAACTGTTGACCTCGTCATCAGCAATAAGTCATCTTGCTTCTCTTGGGGAGAAGGCTTCTCCTGTCTGAGAGTACCACGAAACAGAGTCAGAGAAAGAATGACGTGAACATAAAGCCCTTGACACCTACTGCTTAAGACTGATGCTCCGATTAGTGACGCTCACTCTCAAACGGACCCTTAACATCAATAAGGATGTTCCTTGAAGGTCAGAATGAAAAATATGAGGACCAACAGCAAAATCCAGCTTCGCTGTCCGTGAGGTGAAAGAGCTATTTCATTAGTTGATGGCTTTATCCATGAACTCGATACCGTTCCCATAACCGATGCCGTAACCAAAGGTACGACTTCCAAATGGGGATATGGTCAAGTCTTTTCATGAAGGAAACTACTCACAAGGTGGCTGAAAACTCTTCGTCAGCCCACGACCGTTTTCGCCTTTCTTGGGGCTCATCAGGTAGGCGCAGTTCCCAATTTCTATCTGAATTTAATTTGGACTGATTGCGACAAATACACTCATTTGCAAATCAATTTGGTTTTCACGGGAGACTCAACTGAATCTCTCGTTTATGGTGTTCTTGAACTGAATGTGCTGTACAAGGGCCGTCTCATGGCAAAACTGGCTGTCGAAGAGCTTTCAGCAACCTTGTGAGTAGTTTCCTTCCTGAAAATATACAGCGATATCTCGAATATCGTACCAACTGAAACATGAGGCGGCCTGTGTGCAACACATTCAGTTGAAGAATATCACAAACGAGAGATTCAGCTGAGTCTCCCGTGAAAACCAAATTGATTTGCAAATGAGTGTATTTGTCGCGATATGATCAGGTCCTTTAAAGCAAGGCCACATGAGGCTTTTTGTTGTGACTTTTTGTTTTGACTTGACTTTTTGTTGTGACTTTTTGTTGTGACTCATCAGGTTGGTGCAGAGCAACCGAAAATTTGGCCATTTTCAACGGTTCAGGAGGTCTGAACGAGTTGTTGAACTTCTCCCAGTCAGCTGATCACGTGATCGGATGACAGTAGAAGGGTAACTGCTCATAAGGTTGCTCAAGCATGACATAAACGAGAGATCCAGCTGGGATTCAGTGGGGTCTGCCATTAAAACCCATTTGGTGTGCAACTGAGTGTTTCGCAAAATTAGAAGCGTATTTGGTACATCTTGAAATGAGCAGTCCAGACGAACTGCTGGATAGACCACAGACAGCCACTCTTCCGTTCACGCACACACACACACACACACACACACACACACACACACACACACACACACACACACACACACACACACACACACACACACACACACACACACACACACACACACACACACACACACACACACACACACACACACACACACACACACACACACACACACACACACACACACACACACACACACACACACACACACACACACACACACACACACACACTCATTTGCAGCCGGTCATGCTAACACATGCAGCAAACTGAACAATCACATACGTTCAGATTCACACCACTCTCGTTTGAACAGGCGTCCTTCTGTTCTGGCCTAATTATTCCGGTGAGTCCATACCAAAGGGGGGAAGCACTGGACTCGAGTTTCGCTCTTATTAGAGCTCATCCGCAGTGCTTGTCCAATGGCCGAGCCGGGATTTGGATCCTGAACATTTGACGAGCGTGTTACCACTACTCCACCAAAGCACGTTGGACGCATCTGAATTTTCACGTCTGAACAGTCGACCGTGTTCACGCTTGAGTGATGTGTTTGGTGTGCCCGACCCATCGAACGACGACCCAGTAACTGTCCTGGTTGGGACGATCGATTGATCCGCCATATGTGAGTGTTCACTGATTCGCCAGTCAGGTATTGATCGTCTTAACTTTGGCTGCTTATCCCTTTTATTCCTTTACCACCTAGTTATTCTTACTTAGTAACCTGATGAATTAACAACTCGCATTCCCCTCTTTCGGGCAAGGTGATTTAACCCGCCTAAAAGATGCGTTTACGGCTGTACACCTGGACTTTTCACTTCAAATCTTCAGATAATTTTAATGGTAAGACTGGTAATCTATCATCCCAGGAATTGCCGTAGAATTTGGTCACCGATTTTTGTGTTCAAAGTCTGCATTACAACACATGGGAGAAGATGGTCTAGGCATTCAACGGAGTGACAATCACCCGGTAACAGATTGAACACAAACAACCTATGGTTTTCGACTTTCCGTGTTACAAAAATTCATGAAATGCTAGTACGAAGGTTATTTAGTAATGAGTCCGTGTGGTTTAGTGTTTGTTTTTTCGAGAAGCACATGTCTAAGCTTGTCATTCCCCCGTTTTCGTCGTACGTTCGCAACCGGAGTATCTCAGTAAGTTCACCCTGGTTGGTTGGCTTCAGTGAGACAAAAGGGGTTACAAGCAGCACAAGGGCCGTCCAATTAGAGGGTCTTTTGAGTAGCAATTGGACGCGGTAAGTCAGAGGGCAAACAACCGAATCCTGACTGTCAGAAATTTTGTCTGCGGTTTAGGCTGCTTTAAAAGCACGAGCTGGCTATCTTTTTTCGCTGATGTTTTACCGTATGGCCTCCTGTTTTGGGGTCTCCGAGTGAAATAAATTCTTAGAACCCAACCGGAAATGGTCCGCTGTTTTCAGGATCCCACCTAAAGTAGAAACTGCATACAATGTCCCGTTACAAAATCTGCATCCTGAAGGACACCAACATTCAGTTTTTGTCAGAGCTTAACAACTTTCTGTGGGTTAGTAAATCATTTTCTTCCCTGAGAGTTCTATTTTGCAAATTCTTCTCCTGGCAACTAGATGAGGATGGGTTTTGTCTAGAACGGATTCTCTTGGAAAGACTACAAGAACATATCTCGTGGTTCAGGGAGATCCAGCGAAAAGTGCTGAAATCGATTTCAAAAGACGCTAGGCGGTTCTTCAAAACTTCATGCTGTTCTCGTGATGGTTCAACTGTTAAGAAAGTCAGATTCCTGAAGATAATCCTTCAAACCTCACCAAAATCACAGTAGGGAAGCCGTCAAGCATCTGACCCAGAAAAGCCAGCTGCTGATTGGATGCTGAAGTAGCCAATCAATTTACCGACGGCCGACGATGATGAGTAATCAGGAACCTCATAGAGGCAACGGCAGACGATGATGAATGTTCACCGAACGCCGATCAGACAGCCTGGATCAATGTCAAAAGTGTGCTTTAACTGCTGCGATGCTCCTTGTAGATTTGCACCCGATTGTTCGCAATAAAGCTGTTGTGTTCCTTGTTGTTCAGTCTTTTTAGGACACTGAGGCACTGGACTGGGGACCGAAGTTAGTTAAAACACTGTCTCATTGAAAACTAATGCATGCAAAACTTTTATTGAAGAGTTTACGGCATGTTTGCTATTGCAATTTGAAGACCTAAAATCTAAAAATTGCTTGCGAGTTTTGAGGCCGTCTGCTCTCTAAGCATCAGAGACACTTTAACCCACGTAGTTCTCTATTTTGTTGAAAAACGTTGGAAAATTACGGCCTTCCCCAGCCTTCGTCACTACATAATCATAATTGACAGCAACATCAGATGAGAACGCTGGTATGTCACTGTCGTGGAGCTATGTCAGTTTGGTTGAATAAGGCCCTATAATCGAAATAAGAAAGAATCTGCAGTAAACTTAACCTCCCGGACTGGACATTTTCATAAAAATATAACGTTTCCCTGACAGAACACACCACCAATGGGGTTGCCGAAAATTCTCCGACAGCTCACTGCCAATTGATTTATTCCTGTGGCTCATTAGATAGACTCATTCTTAGAGTTTCCGACAACGTGGTGTTCTAAATGAACGCCAAATTGTACCCAGCGGGCGAAATACACCCATTTGCCGACTAGACTAAACTGAGTGGTAAACGGGGGAGATTCACCTATGATTTAGTTGAGTCCTCGTTCACGCGAAATTGATTTGCTTGAAAGATACTGTTCAAGTAGAACATAAGTAGAAATTCAGAGACTACACCTACCTGATGAGCCCCAAGAAGGGCGTAACCGGTAGTGAGCCATTAAGTAGTTTTCAGCAGCCTCATAAGTAGCTTGTTGTGTCAAGGAAAGATATCTCAATAACTTGAATGTCTTGTCAAATGAACTGTGACGTGACTTTCGTACAACGCATCCAGTTGAATGATATTACAGACGAGAGACTCAGCCGAGATTTGGTTAGGCCTCCAATCAACAATCGACGCTCCTGCATGCGTATACGTCCAAACGCGGGACACTATCCCCCCATAACTGTGGAATGAAATGGCTGTTGCACTAAATTAACAATCGCTCCGAAAAAAGATAAACCCTGTCCACTTAGACGCAAAGGTCATTTGAATGAACAGACCTCACAACAACCCACATCAGTACAAAAACCCTTGTTTGTTTCCCTTTGATTTGTCAAGCTAAATCCCAAAATATTGATGAAAACGATATTACCGCCGACTTTCGCTCCACTCAAGCTGTTACAAGTCCACTGTCTTTGTTCACCAGCATTTTTCATGGCTGAAACATAATTCAAACAAATTATTGATCGCTTCGTCTTGCCAGCGAAGGTCACTACTGAGAACAAGACAGCCACCGCCCTGAGACGCGATACTCAGTGTTTCACATTCATCCACCTTAGAAAGCGTTTCCCAATCTCAGATATTGACATTATTTATTGGAATATTTGTATTCATATAGTATATTGTGTTATTACATATACTTAGTAATATATTTTATACATAATGCTGTATACCTGGTAATACTTCTTCAGGCCTTTGCCCACACTTGCAAAACTTATTACGTATCGCGCAATTATCCGGGCTCGGGCGGTCATACTGTAATTGTATCGTTCATCACGTTGACACTTGAAATTCCCCACGTTTATTCTGTCCCTATTTGTAACCCCCGCCCCACTTTTGTGTTTAGTGCGTGTATATGAACTAGCGTTTGTTTGTCCTTACCACTTCACTCATTTGGCCTTGAGGTCATCCGGCCATTTGTGGCCGACTTTGTGCACGTGTGACTGCCTCACGTGGGAGCCTGTTTGCTCCTTTGCTTTGTACCTTTGTGGTCCAAGTGGACCATTTGTCTTGGACGAGTATCTACTGTCAAGGTTTGAATAATTTGCGAATTTGTCTTATAATAATAGTACCGTATAGAAACCCAGCTCCGACTTTGTTTTGCCTGTCCGGAGGTTCTGGTAATACGCGTCACTCGAAGATACCGTTCGAAGATACCGTTACAGTAATCATGGCACTTTCAGGCGGTAAGGGGACGGGCGGAGTCACTTTGAAATCACGGGTGTGGATTGAAGTTGTCTGGAGTGTTTGGTACCCTTAGGAAGCGAATTCAAGCCTTTTTTGTTCAAAACCGTTTGCGTGTACCCAGTCATCGCTCACTTGTCAGTAATTTACGCAATTTCGCTGAATCCAAAAATATGAAAGCATAATGTCACCCGATGTCACAAATGGGTTTGATCAGTGTCGAAAACCTATGGAAGATATGAGAAAAACTGAATAGAACGTCACACGCCCATTTGACGGCAAAACGGTTGCACCGCGGACGAGGAGCTCTGCTTGACCATCAACGGACCAATGGGAACACTTCTTTGTTTTTAAATGCGTAGGCTTCTTCCTAATCTCTCCCAACATTCAGGTGTGATACAGGTTGGTAAAATCGATGCTATGGGTTGTTGAAACGTGATTCGGTGTGGTACAGCCTTTTTGTTGCTAAAAATCATATCATTTCATCTGGTCACAGAATGACTTCAACTCACGTAACTTTCGGGAACACAACAGATCGGTTGAATTTTCTATAGAGGAAAAGGTTGGTAGCTCAGGTGGTTGAGCACAACCACCAACCAATCGCTACACACCACTACGCACTGATGATGTCTCGTCGATTGGTGATGAAACGTTTGCAATCAAATTGCCCAGCTCAGCGAACAAACCAGCAACCAAATGGGTTGAGTACATTGCCCTTGATCAACTGAATGACGCTCATACTATGTGAGAATGATGCAAGGTCAATTAATCTGAGTTACTTCGAAGGGGATGGACGTCAGTATCCTTTTGCGATGATTTAGATGGTCGACGGATACTGGTGAAAACCCTTTGTTTCTGGTCATTTTAAAACAAGACTCGCATGAATAGTTATCAATCTAGGCTTGGTCTTCTGCGTTTCTACCATGCTCTTTACTACTGTAGATTAATTTGACAGCTTAACCTTTCACAACAGACCACTCTGGATCACAAAACTTTACCCGTGTCTGTCTCGTGCGGACGCAACTCACTACCCACTACGCTGTGGTTAGCATTGTACTTTATACCGCTGTGGCGTCTCGTACAATCATAAGTCGGAGAAACGAGTGGCGTCCATTTGGATCTTTTTGTCAAAACAAGTGAGTCATGCAACCCTCAGGCTTGGACCTTACTCCAAGGAGCATACTTATGCAGCATAGCTATCCCGTTTCGGTTTTCATGGGTAGCAAGTCTTCCTATGTGTAGTAGAGAACGTAAGTTCCACTGGTATCTCTTGTGAAGTAATAAGCTACAATGATTTGTTACAGAACATCTTCTGCACTCTGTTATGAAATAATTTATCTGGGCACCTTTGGAGAGTTGACGAGCCAAAAGGCCATCTGAATTCTTGGACTCAGCTAGATGCAGGTCCTAGGCTCAATTCTCGAGAGGTTTGGCAAGGACAACACGAAGTCACATGTATATTGATTTGGTCTTCACGGAAGCTCACCTGAATTCCAGCCGAATCTTCGATTTGTACTGTTCCTCATCAAGTGAAAGTGCCACACCAGGCCGCCTCATGTTTCAAGCGGTACGCTATTCGATATATCGCAACACAGCATATGTGCGTAACGGACTACTCATAAGTTTGTTGAAAACACCTCGATAGCCCACAAGCGTTAACAAGAGAATAGTGCGTAAAATAGTACATTTAGCAATTTAGAAACTCGAGGACTGCACTACCTGATGAGCCCCAAGAAGGGCGAAACCGGTCGTGTGCTGTCGAAAAGTTTTCAGCAACCGTACGAGTAGTGTGTTGCGCCTAGACAACAGCACGAACTAGTTTTGCTCGTTCTCATTCCTACGCGGCTGCCTTAGAACAGTCATCTACCGTGTACTGTTTCCATTGAGAATTCCCATGTTCACTGGTGAAGACACAGTCATCATCGACAGCACTTGCATTTGGAGTGAAGGTTGTGCGAGCGTGTGGGGAGTTAGAACAAAGACGCTCTAATGCACTACTCATAAGGTTGCTGAAAATTCTTCGACAGCCTACAACCGGTTTCGCCCTTCTTGGGGCTCATCAGGTAGGTGCAGTCCCCGAGTTTCCGTCAACCTTATGTTCTACTTGAACCCAAATTGATTTGCAAATGAGTGTATTTCTCGAAAGGCGCTCTAAGTTAATTGTAGAGAGGATTATGAATAATCGGCCAATACCCTAGAACGGAAACGACGTAAACAAATTTGGTCATCTTATAGAAGGGATTGACCCATGATCCCCTGCGAATCTCATCAGAAAGATACCCAGTGTACAAAGTGAAAGAATGCTTGGTCACGTGCAATGAGCATCCGTTGGTCTCCATCTAGGAAGGGTAGAAGATTTAATATGACTCAAACTAACTTTCGCCGCCTTGCTTTCAAACTTCTAGGCCACATCATTATCCGTGAGCTTGTCATCAACAAGGGCCTTAAATGGAAAACGGTTTTCATTGTTCCAAGCAGGTGGTTTTATGGTGTGAAGCTGGGAAACGATATTTGTTGTTCTAGTGACTCTCATTTGATACAAGCACACACCACTTCGTTTAAGTAGGCTAAATCCTTTTGGTCTATGGGCAAACCGGAGATCGGCGGTTCCAATACAACGTTGGGAATTTTTTAAGGTCGAGGACAAAGTTCCTGAGGAGGTGGGTAAGGGCTTTTCGTTGTAAAATACCGGCAACGTGAATTTGGACCCATTTACACCTACCTGTTTCTTTAAAGGATAACTTACCGGAGGCCCAAGCAAGAGTTTTCAGATTTTTTTACTATTCCTATTGGAATTTCTTAAAAACTGTACCAAAACTAACAAGAAACCAAAAAATGGCGATGGTAAATCACAGTCCACAGCAGTCCACTGCCACTGCTGCACTCCGCCAGGACACGTTGCCAGAGGGAATGATCTTGGAGAGAGCGTACATACATTAGCCTGCAATCGACTCTCTTTATGTCCCAATTGTGGACCAAGTCTATCCTGCTAAAACTAGTATAGTACCTGTATATTCGTAATGCACTACTCATAAGGTTGCTGAAAATTCTTCAACAGCCCACGACCGGTTTCGCGTTTCACACACACTCATCACACACACTGAGATAATACACATCATTTTTCCCGAGCTAGGTTCTTTAAACAATACAGACTTGTGAAAAACGCTCATTTGCAAACAAATTAGTTTTTGCGAGAGACTCACCTGGAACCCAGCTGAATCTCCCGTTTGTGATGTTTTCAGGCAACGTTTTGAGTAGTGCATTACGAATATACATGTATCACGATATCTCGAATATCGTAGCAACTGGAACATGAGGCGGCCTGGTGCAGCACATTCAGTCTCGCTAGTATAGTGTACCTCCAAGCGCTCAGGGAGTAAGTGTCTTCGACTTTTGTCGGCAACGCAGTCAAGTGAACTCGTACATTCAGGCCACTAACAAAAGTCTACCTATTTCAGCAACGAAGAGTAAAATATATAGCAGAGGCGTTAAACTCAACCTAATTTGCAACTGAACGTGTTTTGCACACAATTCGGTGTTTGAGTCGATGGAAACCCATGGACTACGTCTAGCTGATGAACCGCATGAAGGATCAAACTGGGCCGTCGAAGAGCTGTCAGTACTGCAAACGTTTCACCACCAATCGAGGTCATCAGTGCGGGGTTGATGATGTCACCTCGATTGGTGATGAAACGTTTGCAATCCAACTGCCAAGCTCGGCGAACAGATCAACAATCAATCAGCGCACCCGAGCTACCTAGAGTCCACAACATTGCCAGCTGTCAGTACCTTTGTGAACGATGCGTTCTATCAAGAATGTACATTCTAATTCCTAACGATGTCATTTGTTTCGCTTTTAAATTTGGTCGGTCTTACAAGCATTCCGCACCTTCAGAGTGTCAACAGGTCAGGTGATAAACTCTCAGAGTTATTGCGTACTGACTGACTATCTGAGTTCGGGCTCACCCTTTTCAAACTTATCGATCCTTAGTAGAACTGAGGACGAGAAAATCAAAACATATTTCATGTGCTGCAGACATCACATTTTGTCACATGTCTTCATGCGTGTTGACCGCAGTTTCCTACGCACGTACTACTTACATTCACCAACACGCATGAGAGGCGAAAAACACAACCCTCGAAAACTCAAGTGTTCGTTAGCCCAGCAACACAACTTCCCTGTCCCAACGAATCGGAGACTATTCATCAACAAGCATCTCACACTGTTCTACGCTATAATGCAACGTATTGGTGCATTGTTCTTGTAGCTGATCAACACGGAAGAAGAAAACGCCATGACTGATAATAAATGGGACAGACACTTAGTTGTGACGTCTTCTAGCTCACGAAAGAGACAAACAGAAGGGAGGGGAGACAGATTTCTTGACGAAACTGTCCAAGTAGTGCACAGCAGAATAACGATTGGGTGGAACATGTTTGGATTGTAGGGGGGGGAGCGAACGACCTTCATGACAATATATGTTGTTAGGAGGTGGTTCACATATTTCCAAGGCCACCTGCAGTTTTACCGAAGTGCCTTGAGCGAAAAAAAGAATTCTGATAAAACATTATTGACAGATTCAAATAAGAAAATTGGGATGTGACAACTTTAGCAGGAATTTAGTAAGAGGAGAGACACGGTGTTGTGTCACTGATCAGTGTTAAGCCCGATATATTTCGATGATTGATTTTTGTTTCCTGATTTGATTGGTCGAAAATTCTTAATGCCCACGTTTTACTTGCAGTGATGATGATTAACTCACTATGGATAAAAATTGATGAAGATATCTGAAACAAGTCCGCTTTTGTCTTTTTATCGCAGGACAGAATAAGATTGAACAAGGGATGAATAAATCAAAAATACGGAGGGGGCATTCGTTGGCCCGAATATCAAAGGGGAACAGACCATCGGCGTAATAAATAACATTCTCAGGTAGACAGGTAACAAGATGTCTCAGAATTTAATTAAATCCAGGCAAATGAAGACGGAAAAGCAACGGACAAAATCCGGACAACACATTTCGCATGCCGCACCCAGATTTGTTGCGTCATTGACTGGACCAGCGCTGCCATCCGCAAAAAAGACCTTAGTTAGCTAAGTAGAATTTCATACTCTAAATTACTCCACATGTGTCAAAACTTCATCTATCGCTTGGAGCACTGAATAAGTTTCATACGACCCTGTGCAAACCGTTTTGCTACAAAGTCTTCTAGACCGTACCTAAAATTGCACCGCAAATCCAGCCACTGATCTGTGAGCAGTGAGCACCTCAGCGCTGGTGTGGACTTGCGGTTTTCAAATGCCGTGGAAATCGTATAACTACTGAACTACGGGCAGAAAATAAGATAACCTTCCGCACTACTCATAAGGTTGCTGAAAATTCTTCGACAGCCCACGACCGGAGCGTACTCGCTGTCCATGATTAGGCGGTGGCCAAACTATCAATATATATATATATATATATATATATATATATGTATATATATATACTACGAACTCGGTTTTACTCAGCAGCACATTCAGTTGCCTGAAAACATCACAAACGAGAGATTCAGCTGGGTTCCAGGTGAGTCTCTCGCAAAAACCAAATTGATTTGCAAATGGGTGTATTTCTCGAAGATAACCTTCTGCCTATCATCCCCAAGTCAACGTAGTCGTCAGTCCACAACAATGGAACAAAAGAAACGCGTTCACATCTGGACGGAATCGTAGTGTTTTGCTCCACTCCAGATAGTCTCCACAGGTGATCCAACCGGACATAACCAAACGGTAAATGTTGTAAAATCAACTGTCAATGATAGCGAGAGATTGAAGCCCAGATGCATCCCTTTCTGCCATGGCTGTTTTCCTCACGGAAATGAAAAGTGCGCGAAAATAAACCAGCCCAAAGCTGCGTCAGCCTCCGAAATCGCAATACAGTGGGATTTTACTAAAAAGGATGGAGCAGTGAAAACCAAACAAGTCCATTCAAGCAAGAAGACGGTGTAAAGTCTACCTCTAAGCCGCATTATTTACAACTTGGCTGAAAACCCTTCGACAGCCCAAGACCCGTTTCACCCTTCTTGGAACCCATCAGGTGGGCATAGTTGCCGCCACCCACTTGAACCCAAATCATTGGCGAAAAAACACTCATTTGCAACCGGAAACACCACGGTAAACCAATCACATAAATAGGTTTTTACGCACTATCCGTGTAACGGTGGATACTACTGATAATGAATGCGAGTAGTATGTGGTTTTCTCGTAACTTCCCCTCGCGTCCAATGGAAGGTGAGGTTTATCACAGAACTTGCGGGACTGCTTTGCATCTTTCGTTTACAACTGCGTGATAGTCAACGAATATCTACGAAAGTTCAAGAAGACGCGTGGGGATGTTCAGTATTTAGAAACAAGGTGCATATGAGATGTTTACTTTCTAATAGGTCGCTGAACATAATCGTTAACTCCCAATTTTACGGCAGGGTAATGAGGCCTTTATTCGGTTCTATAAATTTCCCAGTGAAAGAACAAGAGATAAAGGCCTCATAGGGAAAGTTCGGAGACGACAGCACTCTGATTTTTTTGTGAAATATTGCAGAATGTTTTCATCCTACCTTGTAGTTGCAGGTGCCTTTCGAATAACGGTGTGAATTCCTTTCCTATTCCAGTGTGGACTGGCTTACATGCACTGGCTTACTCCCTACCGTTCTCTTCAGCTCTCACCTGTTCGCTTGAGTGGACTTGTTTGGTTTTCGCCTCTCCATCCTTATCAATGAAAACTCTCATTGCTGGAATAATTCAGTGGTTTTGGTGTGGAGCACCGAAGTGGAAAACCATTATCAGCGATTTGCTGAGTTCTTCATGACTTGACTTAAATTTCCGGCTCTCCTTGACGGTCGTTTCCACGGTATTTGCTGTTCCGTTACGTCCGGTTTGTTCACACATGGTCTTTGTCTGGCATACAGAGAGAGAGAGAGAGACATTATGCTTCCGTTTAACCGTGAGTACGTTTCGTTTGTGGGCTGACAATTACGTCTCAGGCGAGTATTAGGGTTATTAGGTGGACAGAACAACACAGTGTTTCACCCCTTCGTCATCAGTAAAGACGGAATTTTGTTTACTGTTACGGAGGCTTTGATCTAATTATCCTGTGTAATTTTATTTTCGCCAAATGACACTAGGCACATCGACTGTACACGATTGAGAACTGCTGTGCTTCAAAATTGATTCGATGGCTCCCTTGCAAATGGAGTGAACAGGCTCTTACTTCAATTATTGAGTACGATTATAGCAAAATGATTTTCCAAGGTTTTGAGGTGGACAATCCGGGACATACCATTGAAATTTCTGTTCACGGGCTGTACGGAGTTCGTTTCGAAATTTCGGACCTCTTTTTTGCCAGTTGGGCACATCGTCGTCATCACCGTTTCACACTGCAATGCTAGTGTGTAACTGCCTTAAAGCCATGCGAGAACACTCTGGCAAATGGTTGCGAGAACGGAGTGCAAAAGGTTTTGTCTTTACGAGAAAAATCCTCAAAATTCAAAGACGTATATCTTGAAACAGCAACGAGGAAAACGCATTTGGGTACCGTGTCGAAGTAAGACGTCCTTTGTTAAATTCACTCGACTAGGAAGCGACAATAGGCTCGCCATCGGGACCGATTAAGTGCCACGTCCTTTAGCGTTTGTCACCAAAGAAGATAAGATGATCTGCAACCAGGAAGGCGCGTAGATTCTACAGCACTCAGGTTGACAGTGGTCGACTGCATTTCTCATCGCCAAGTCGTGCACTGTCCCCAGTGGGCCTTTTCCAAAGAGAGCTCGGATTTAACCCGGTGTTTTCTTTGGTGGCGGTAGTTGAGTATGCGTAGTACATGTGCCAACTTCATAAGCCTAGCAAATGTTATTCAAAGCTTCGGTGATTTTTATTCATCACCAATTACAGACTTACGCATTGCCTCATTGGTACCCCGATGCAGCCAGCTAATGTGTACTCTCCTGTGCGAGGACGTCAAAAGACTTTCAGCGTTTGACCGTCGATGTCTTCGGAAAATTGCCCGAATCTGGTGGGAACACCGGACCAGCAATGCTGAAGTACGTCGAATGGTATTCGGGGGAAATAACTCACCCTCGATAGATGAACTGATCACACTGCATAGGCTGCGCTGGCTTGGCCACGTGCTGCGCATGCCAATCGACCGACTTCCTCGAAAGGTTCTTTTCGCACAACCACGTGAAGGGTGGAAGAGAGCCAGAGGCGGTCAAACAATGACTTGGCAACGAAGTATAAAAGCCAGTACCAGCAAACTCAGTTGCTCTGGTCATTGCCGTCTTCCTGGATGGGGACCCCGAGACGGGCCACATCAATAGTTAGAGACATTGTCAGACAAGGCCCAATCGCACCCTCAATGGCGCTCGTACATCCAAGCTATTGCCTTCAATGCATAGCTCCCTTCCCAATTCCCCCACGTAACAGCCCATTGACAGTGGTGCATTTACGCAGCTCGCGCCTCCAATGCGCAGCTACCTACTTCACCTCCCCAAATCATCGGCGAACGGAACTGTGGCAGCTACAACCACTGTACGACAAGTACACGGTTTCTTACAGCTGTCGATGATGATGATGTTACTGTGCGAAGGAACAAATGTCTCATGTCCTCAGCCAAGTTTCACAACCACGGAGCAAACCTGTTAATATGTACGTTGGTGTTCTCTGTCGTGGTACAATCGTGGCTTATGCATCGGCCCAAATATTTACCCCGGCAAACAGTAGTAACCTGTTATTTTCTGGTGCAAAAAGCATATCGAAACTACCGACAACATAAGAATTTCTATTCAGAGCAGACTGCGCTGAGGTATCACATAGCATCAAATAGCCATACACTGTCGTCTGCAAAGTAGACGTAGTTTCGAAACCCAGAAACTCGAGTCCTGGAATCCCACGATGATATTGCCGACAAAATTGGACAGGAATGGACGGAGGAGGCAGGTCTACCCACTACCCCACTGTTTGTGAGGAAAATTCTTGACACTCTCTTGCAAGCTGTTACGTGACCAGCAGTATGGAACGAGGTGGAACGAGGTAGTATATTTACAAATTTCCATTCCTAGGTGTTTAAATGTGAGAGAAAGCTCATTTAAAGTTGGGCAAGTGCGTGATTGTTGGCTGGTAGTGTGCGCAGCCCTGCGCAAGCACGTGTAATATAAAGATGTGATCAATACACCCACACCCGGGTGAACCTCTGCTTGCTTCCGTCAGATTTGCTTCTCACGTTCCGAGTCAGGTCTAGCAGTCTTTTTGAAGTTACTGGCCGCATAAGGGCAAGCACGAGGTGGATTCCTCTATGGTTTAAACAGTTGTTCATGGCATTATCTGATGTTTGATGTTTGATGGGAATTCTGACCAAAAATCACTCAGTTTTGTCAACCAAGATTGACGTAATGGTGAAAACATGCGCTATACGAACGACTGAGTTGGTGAGGAACGGTTGCAGGGTCAACCACTGCGATGGCAGTTATAATTATCGGAGCTACAATTCAGTCTACGCCACTCAGATATTCCCCAAGTCTGTTTGATGCAAAACGCCGATGCTGTCAGAGCAGGAATCGGAGCAGGTCCAAAAACTCACAAAATCAAACCCTTTTGAATCATATGGTATACAAGAAAAAGCTTGTTAGTCGTCTGGCTAGCGACACCCTTGAATGAGAACTAAATTCAATTACAAGAACCTTGCTCGAGAACGGATACCCAGAGTAGTTCGTACGTAAAGCACCCAAGTGGGACGAAATTCAGATAACGTATTTCTGGGTCAAAGAAGCCGGTCTATAAACAGTTGGCATTTATCAGTGACAGTGTTCCCGAAACAGTTGCAATTCGCCTAACAGCTTCTCTCCGCAGAACCTTCAATGAAGCACAACTGAGTGCCCACCTCTTTAATACCCACCAATGCGAAACTCAAGTGCTCACGATAGACTGGCGGTCCAGTTTATTTGTTCAGTTTTTTGGAAATGGGCCGCAAATTGTGTGAACCTCACAACTCGAGGTCTATCCCAGAGGCTAGCTGAGTATTTAGCGTCCTGCATTCGAACAGGAGAACCTAAACACCTGATCAGTGCAATTACGAATCACCTGATCGTCACGGACCGCCAAATCAACCCAGCTTAGTCGTTCGGTGTGATTTATCGAATATCATATGATCGTCCAAAGTTCAAGCGAGAAAAGCACTGGAAACGGCAGGCGGGATTGCAACGATGTTGCATCAATCATCGCTCAAACGTTAAAAAGGATATGTGAAAGCACTGTTTTGTCCCTGTGAAAGAAAATCGCGGGCTTATCTGAGGGTCTATCACTCCAATCAGGTCTAATTTATTAACCCCTTAAGTCATAATGAGCATTGTAAGGAGGCGTCTACAATTACAAACATGTCGATTATAAATACCTAACACCGACTGTTTTTTCACGGTACCCATGAATAAGTGGAGGTGGAAGAGGAAAGGCTCAATGAAAGTCATCACTTAGAGGGAAATCATAGACTGAGCTCAGGTCCTTCGTGCCGATACAGGTCGGTGGGCAGACCTGAAGGGGCCCACGCAAAGCTGATCTAAACATGGTGACATCACAATGGGCGCCGGTGCCAGTTCCGTATTTGTCATCGACACCTTGGAGTTATCCATCAGTTCCGCTGCATTGAGTTCAATACAACACCTCCCCTAGTATAGTACCATTCAAGTGTTATCGGCTTCCATTATTTAACTGGCTTAGATAATTTGTTTTGGGATGACAGTTTCTGCCAGTTGGTTAGGAGACGGTTTTGCATCAGGTTGCGTTCAACTTCAACACTGTTTCTGAATGCCGTCATTTTACCTGATCCAAAAGATTTTGCTTAGAAAGTAGGAGTATAATCGGACAAAAGCCCGAACGTATCGTTTGTATAGCGTTCAGATCTCATTTGCGTACACTAGTGAGGACGATGCAGCGACCCAACACAGTGCAATCTTGGTGTCTATGCGCAAGTGATAATCGCTCCGGAAGTGTATACCAAAATGCTGTGTTGGCTTTTGCAATTATCGAGTGTCGGGTCTGCGTATAGCATGACTTTGTGCAGCAAACTATATATATATCGTTTAGCTGAATACTCGGCACAACACTGTTTTGGCCAGGAACCAGTTCGAACGAGCAAACACTCAAGTATTGAATTGGTGCGGAACCTTCGCGCTTCTACACGGACGGTTATTATGTGGGGGTTGAAAAGGGCTAAACAACAACACGACCCTAATTCACGTCGGTATCGATTAACAAAATCCTCGTAAGTAGTTCCTCACCCAGTGTTTCATCCAGGTGTGAAAGACTTTGATGTAGTTAACTTATTTATCTGTAATTCTCCCCTGCCAACTGAGTTGCAGTGAAGTCTGGTGAAGTCTGGTGAAGTCCAAGAGCATTCCAAAGAGCGGTTGATTCCGTTCACGGCACTAAGTTCCATAACACCACTGACTAGTCAACCGAGCAGGATGCGAGCCATAATCCTACACGCTATGTACAGAAGGCTGCTTCCACGGTAGTTGTCTGTCTTCTGTCAACTTCCTTTCTCCTTATAGAGAGGGATTATCGTTGCATCCTCCAAGACGTCTTCCATTACCCATATATGCTGGACATATATATATATATATATACAATATGCATGATAGAAAGGCAATAACTATACAGTTGTAATTAGGTTTTAAACCAACGTCAGAAGAACTATTCCCAAAATAATCAAGCAGAGTTGATTGCTGGACGCGTAAATCGAGGTTACCGGTCATTACTAACCACGAGAAAATCTTTCGTTTGTCTGCCGCGAAGCAGTGGCTTCTGTCGACTGATCAATCGACCGATCAGCTATTTTAATTGATGAGTGCAGTTCACCCCGGCTCCAGAAGACGTGTTTTCTTTCATATTGCTTGGGAGTGCACAGTTGGTACAAGGTTATTTGATTATCCCACTCACCAGAACGTTGTGGTAAAGTAAATGCCCTGATGAAACTCAACTGCACCATGAGTCAGGATAATCATTGCTCAAGCCTGAACAAATTCGCCATGCGCTGGTGGAGTAGTGGTAACTCGCTCGCCTCGCATGTCACGTGTCCGGAGTTCTAATCCCGGCACGGCCATTGGATATGCACTACTGATGAGCTCTAATAAGAGCGAAACTCGAGTCCAGTGCTTCCCCCTTTGGTGTTGACTCGCCAGAATAATCACGCCAGAACAGGAGGACGACTGTTCAAACGAGAATGATGTGAGTGTGAACAATACACAGACTTTAGCGAAATACACTCATTTGCAAACAAATTTGGTTTTGCGAGAGACTCACCTGGAGCCCAGCTAAATCTCCCGTTTGTGATGTTTCCAGACAACTGAATGTGCTGCATCAGGCTGCCTCATGTTCCAGTTGCTACGATATTCGAGATATCGCGATACATGTATACTCGTAATGCACTACTCATGAGGTTGCTGAAAATTCTTCGACAGCCCACGACCGGTTTCGCCCTTCTTGGGCTCATCAGGTAGGCGCAGTCCCCGAGTTTCCGTCAACCTTATGTTCTACTTGAAACCAAAGTGCAGCCTGGAAACATCACAAACGAGAGATTCAGCTGGGTTCCATGTGAGTCTCTCGCAAAACCAAATTTGTTTGCAGATGAGTGCATTTCGCTAATTTCGTGCAATTTGGTTTCAAGTAGAACATAAGGTTGATGGAAACTCGGGGACTGCGCCTACCTGGTGAACCCCAAGAAGGGCGAAACCGGTCGTGGGCTGTCGAAGAATTTTCAGCAACCTTATGAGTAGTGCATTACAAAAATACACAGGCTTGTTTCACTGAGCAATTCCCCTTCTACTGTTCGGTTCGATGAATATACATTGAACCAGTTCTTGACTCCCCTCCCCACAAGGTTTATTCACTTCGGTAGATCTCATGTATTACAGACAGTAACCAAGCAACGCACCTGAGCTATCCATATTCCGCTGAATGACCAGAGGAAACGACAACAGTTGCTTGTTCCAGATAGTAACTATGGCTAGACAGTTGTTTGGGTTGATGAAGTTGCCAGCGTCTAAACAACGTAACCTCACACGAAGAGGGAGAATGTGAACAATCGCGTGGCAGTGCACTATGAGGTGAGTGTTAAGCAAGTCGAAACTGGCGAAAATAAATGAATACGCTGTAAGGTTGATGTGATCAGAACTATATGTTCGCATTAGGCCTAGTGTGTTTTGATCTGGCCACGTCCTAATTTCCAAAATAAAAACCGTAGAGGTACAGGCAGGCTCGGTGATCTTGAAAACCGCTCAGTTATGCAACTTGCCAGGGGTCCTTATCCACCTCCCTTCCGACGGTAAACCAGCGTGACAGATATGTGTGATATTCATACTGAGCATATCTCATCAGTTGGCTAGCCCTCAAGCCCATCGAGGCGACAACAACAAACCACCAGTGGCTCACGTGACAGCTTTGCTGACATGACCTTCGGCTAGCGCTGCAACGGAACAGATGGTCAAATTTCTGCTTTAGCAACCTCATTGAAGAAGTCATACTTCAGTATCTCGAATACTGTACCGGCTGAAACATGAGGTGGCCGGACGCAGCGCATTTTGTCGGAGAAGACCATCATAAACGAGTGATCCAGCTGTATTCACTGGAGCCTCCCGTAAAAAACGAAACTAGTATGCAAGTGAGAGTATTTGACTATATGGCTAGCTAGTGCCAGTCACTATTCACCTTGGTCTGCACAACGTTGGCAGCTTTGGAGTGCCCAGAGTATCGGGGCGGATCGTATGTATATGGTCACATGAAACACGAAACCGAATTCATTCAAATGGCATAAACACAGCTTAATAGACTGCAATAAAAGGAAACACAACACAGTAAAAATACAACATTTAACAAACAGATATGAGATAGCAATGAAAACAAAAGACTAACTGGACAATCCAAGCCAGGGAAAACAAATGCCAAACCATTTGCAAATCAATTTGGTTTTTGCGAGAGACTCACCTGGAACCCAGCTGAACCTCTCGTTTGTGATGTTTCCAGGCCTGCACTTTGGTTTCAAGTAGAACATAAGGTTGACGGAAACTTGGGGACTGCGCCTACCTGATGAGCCCAAGAAGGGCGAAACCGGTCGTGGGCTGTCGAAGAATTTTCAGCGACCTTATGAGTAATGCATTACGTATATACAAGTGCCAAACCACTTCAGTCTCGCATAGGTGGTTGCAATCACATGGTCTAGAGCAGTTGCCTCAGACGAAATGAGGACTGCTATCTCATCCTCTAGAAGTTGTTTGAAAACTAACAGGAACAAGTAAAACCAAAAAAATACCCCGGTTTTTTGCCTCCACAGTCGAAACCAAAAACGGTGAGTCAAGCGCTATAACACGGTGGATCATCCGTCCAAGGGCGATGGCTAAACCCTTTGTTCAAACTAAAAACGGTTCTCAGAGAGTTCTTTGCTGCCTTGCAGGTGACATTCGTCTTTGGGAAGACCAAAAATGCCGGGTAACACCGGTGATCTCAACTGCACATATTCTCTCGTTACTCTGTTTGACCCCCAACAAACAAACAATACGGCGTCGCCTGGAAGCTTTCTTTTTTGTAATCTCCAGTTATCAGAGCTGAAGGTGGGCAAACCTGGATGTCTTCTCATCTCAGTGACCGAAAGCAACTCTGTGCATGAACTTAGAAGCCAGCAGTCCATCATCTGCAGCTTCTAGGACCACCGAGTCGACAATGCCTGTCCTTCTGATGTAGGACTTCCAGGCTCATGTTCGAGACGGTTGTGCCACAGCGTAGGGAAATGACTTAGCAGGCAAAGGTAAACAAGTCTATTGTCTCAGACAGTTTTCAAATGGCACCCACTAATCCTCACTGCTATTTCAGTCAGTTCCAGAACTGACCACAGGTCCTGTATACAGAGACCGGTTTTACAAACAATTTCAGTATCCTGTCAGCCAAGTAACCCACATACAGACATTCTTACTGCAACATTCCCCGCTAGTCTTGCTGAACCACTTGACCATCACATCCTCTGATCGAAGCAGCATTATATCGGTGAAAAGGAAGAAGGCCTTCGCTGTGGAGTTGTTTATGGGAGAAACGCCAACTTAACAGTTACAGACTAATGGACAGGGGAGCAAAACTCTCAGATGCATCGCGTTTACAAAACTGAATATCCATCTTCTCCTTGAACGCGTCTTCCTGAACTTTCTGGATATTCATTGACTGCTACTCAACTGCAAGCAAATGCTACAAAGCAACTCCACATATTCCGTAATAGATCTCACTTTTCAAAAGATGCGAAGCGGATGTACGAGAAGACGTACTACTCGCGTGTCTCCTCAGTAGTATCCACCGCTACACCGGTATTGACCTTATCTTGCGTTTCACCGAATTCAGCCAACAACAACCTTTTTAACACTCAAAAAGCCATCTTCTAACGCGGTGTTTAAGTAACAGTTACCGGGGACACCACACCGGTCAGGTCACCAACATAGATCTCTACAGCGGAAGACTCTACAGGCTTCATGAATGAAGAACATCTGGCATTCCTGGCAGTTCCGCTCACACCCTCGTTTATGTGCATGCAAAGTTACTCTACACAACTCATCATTAACTTATCCTGTCATGACGTCTCATCTTCGCTTTCTGTAAGCAGCCATAACTTCAAGAATCGCGCACAACCTACATAATCGCACAGCTGACAACCGGTAGAAACCTCAGTCCTAATTGCAAGATAACATCTATTCAGTTGCACTCTCGACACGGCAAAATGACTCCCGAGCATCTCCTGCCTTGGGTGCTGTACACTCAACGGTTTGCTAAGATGTCGAGTCCTCAGAATACAGCAATTTTGTCCACTGAGACCCCTTTTTTTGCAAGGAAAAGCTATTTTGATGGAAATTGGTATCAAATATTGCTAATTTTTGGGAACAAGAAGAAGTCACAATGATGTTAAACGGTGCCGCCATACGGGATTCTCCTTGAGGCACCTAGAAGAGAAGATCTGTCAGGAACTATCTCGAAGGAAAATACCTGACCCGAAAGCTATCATATTGAAGATTTACAAGACGCATGCACCATCAATAAGTAGCCACCGCACAAGCTATTCCCTGAAATATGCAGAGATTTTCTCAAGTATCAGAGCCTACTGATTCCAATGATAACTTTGATGGGCGCAAAAACTACCGTGGCATAAGTCTCAGAACTATAGGTAGCTTTGGTTTGTTTACTGGTGGTTGGTCAAATGGCAGTTGGCCCCTTTGCTGAGCTTGGCAATTGGCGCGAGATCCTTTTGTTAAAATCCGGAGAGACTTCATCAGCGCGTGGGTTAGTAGGTAGTTATCAAATGTCAAAATGTCATTTTCGTTGGTATGTCATAGTTGACCAGTAGACCACGTGTTCGGAGACCCAAGGAAGTAGATATGGACCACTGTGTAGCATTGCAGTAAGCAGCCGATAGTGATTTTCACTGCGTTGTGGTCTGTAAGCCAATGGAATACAGGGCATACAGACCACAACGCAACAAAAATCACGATCGGTCCAATAATAATACAACAGAAGATATATACCAATTAGCCAATTACATGACCGGATAGTATATACTCTTCAGAAGCTATATAAACGCAGCTAGGCACGGAGGAAGCACTGACGATGTTTACTCGACTGGGGACGAAACGTTTGCAAGCCATTTGCCAAGCTCGGCGAATAGATCAACTGCCATCTGATAAACCATCAGTCTCATAAATGCCGCAGGACAAGTCTTTGATCGTATTTTGTTTAAACATCAAACTGAGACATTCGCACAAGAATTATTCAAGACATATTACGCTCAGATAGATGCTGTATCAACCGAATCTTCAAGCTGCGGCACATCTTTGACCATCTTTTCAAAAATCAGCGCCCAAACCTCCGAATTTGGCGCTGTCTGTCTGTGTGAAAACGCTACTATTGCAGATGGTGTTCTGGTTAAACCTATCAGCCTAATGCTGTCCTACTACTCTCAGACTAAACTCCGTATTGTTGTCTACGCTAGAGTGTTCATAAGTGCGGACACCAGAGATCTGCAAGGTTTTTCGCTGGCCCCGTCGTTTTTCACTGTAGACAGTCACGCGCCAGACATCAGTTAACTAGTCCGAAGTTCACCTGAGCTCAGGCATTCGAACAGCTGACTCTGAGAATGTCGATGACACAATGGTGTCTGGTGATATCTGCAGTAGCTTACAATGGGTACTCTACTGCACCAATCAGTTTGTCCTCCAAACCGAACTAGAAGAACGCCGTGAAAACAAGAACCTCCCTATAATTCACAGACCTCATTTCTTTGCCACTGCCAGTGAGAGATTTAAACGAAAAAGCCCAAACTTTCAAGTGTCTTGACTCAAACAGCTTTTTTGATGGTCAAGAGTCATCCTTTACATTGATCTTTCAAGGAGAATGAAAGTGAAGAACGAATCTAGGAGACACGTTGCGATCAGCTTAAAGACCAATCTGTCATTCGCCTTCCCCCATTCTCACCTACGGTTGCGTGACTCGACCTTGAAAGCTGTGGGTACTCAGAGAGTAGGAGATTCTCCTCAATGGTGCCTACGAAGGATACGCACCGTAATCTGGAGTAAGCACCTTTACGACGAAGCAGTACACATTTGATTCTACAATCTGCGGAACTGATGCATATTAACCCGGCGCTGTGGTCTTCACTGGTTTGCATACGTCTTACGCAAGCTATTCACAGAACTCATGAAGCATGGTTTTTTCAGGTTCTCCTGGCTGGGAGAACCAATCAAAACTCGTGATACTCAAAGCTGCTTCATCGCCGTCAGAGCTTGAGCCGTGGGAATAAAGTCGATAAGCCGGGGTGTCGATACGATCGGTTTTGAATCGCCGGGCTTGAAGTCGAGCGAGTAGAGACCTCAGTGGTGCAAGCGCATCCGCAAACCAGAGGCAGGCACCGTGAAGTAAATCCGACAGAGGCTTGGCAGCTTTCTGCTTTTGGCACAAAAGTTCAAACGAAGAGCTATCACACTGGTCGAAATGAACACCGAAGAGATCGAGAACATGTGGAAGTTTTGAGGTAGGGACTTAGGTTCATATCACAGTGACTGCTGCCTGACGGCATGGACCTAGTAGGGCAGCGGATTTAGATCAGTGGACTTGACGCTTAAAACTGCGTGATTATCAGCGAAGAGGAGTCATCCATGCGAATGGTTTCTTTCTGAATTAAGCACGATTCACCTAATTGCCACACTAAGCCGCACATATCAACACTACTTGTGAACGACACGCAATAGGAGTGTACAAATGAAGAGCTATAAACCGGAAGGTCCCAAACCCCAAATCCAATTGATGCCGACTTCCCGCAAGAGCTTTTGATCATAGTTCAACAATGAAAAAGTGTTTCTTGGTCAGCTTGGCCAAGCCTGATGATGCTTTTGTGGCCAAAACGAAACTTCCTTTGGCAAGAATTCCACTTACTGTTCATCAAATTCTCCCAAAAGGACAACCTATAAGTTGGTTCCAAAAAAAACACTTTCCAACTAGGTAATAAAGTGTTGTTTCGTCCTATCCCTGTTATTTTCGGATTTCTATTTTGGATTTGCAGTGTTCCAATCAGTGGCGCTTACTTAGCTGGAAAAAAATCAATAATATGTGGGTTAGTTAATCTGGTGTGCTGATGGCAAACTTTTTGAAATGACAGTCAACTGATCAACCATGGAACCTCCTCGTTGGCAGTAAATCAGTACATTCGGGAACTGGAATGTGTTTTCCGTCTGTTCGGGGAACAGTTTTTTCTCTCTTGTTGATGGATTGCACTAGAAAAATATGAGCCTGCAAAATCGCTTCCAAGATGTTTTTTTCACTTTGGGAAAGGTATTCAGTGAAAGGTATTCAGCATATTCGGTTTGGCGATCCAAGTGGATTTTTAGTGGACATCAGTGATGGTCACGAATACGTGCATAAAAATTGCCCGAACAAATGGCGCAGTGGAAGCGGAAAACATCGAAGCGCTTTTCCGTCACCCAACCGTGTTAGGCCGCCCAGATGCCGAAAAATAAACTGGTTGTCAGGATTTAATTTTTTGTCTCACCTTGGGGAACGCACTATCTGCTTAGAAGGTATTGCTGAGCGTTTAAAAATAATCTACTGGTTGCACTTTCTCTGGTGTTCAACGCGTGATTCGCGCTCAGCACATGCGCTTCGGGTTGCTGTTGTTCCGGTATTTCACCTGTTTTTTTTTTAAATAACAGCGCTCTCGCGGTGCATAGGACAGTAGCCGAGCTCAATTTTTTCCAGTTATGTCGCAGAGACAGACCGAGCAACACGAAATAGCCATAAGATGGTTCTTTGTATTGCGGTAACTGATTCATGTTCAAGCGAACAGAGTGATAATTTATTTTCACCTGCACAAATCTACTGTTTTTGAGTATTTTGAAGCAGACGGAGAAACGATCAGTGTATTTCCCTCACAGTGACTCATATCCAACCGGGTACGTCTCGGCCTCTTCGTGCATTGGACCCTTTGATTGGTTTGTTCTGGTCACTTTGTCACACAGGATGAGCGAATTCATTGCCCGAGGAATACGGCTGCTCCGAAAGGACTGGTACAATCGAAATTCGATTTTGACTGTTCAAAGCTTTTAACTTCAAACTTTGATTTCCAAATGACTGGTTTGAAACTCAGTCTTGTGTCAATGGAAATGGGTTGGTGAGCACATGGGCCATCATTTCTCGAAAACGGGCTCATCGAGTGAGTGATATCGTTCTTAATCTCGGAGCGTCCTCAGTTCAGGGTGCATGTGGGTAGGGGCAAACCATTGCCGAAGGCATTTTCCCCAAGCCTGTCTGACATGATGAAGCAAAAATATATATAAAAAAAATCTGTTGATGTTTTAGGTGATCAAGAAAAAAGTTAGATTTCCTTGCAAGTTTGAACGGCGAATTTCCAGGTTATGTTGTTTGTAGATTATATTGAACGACAGGTTTACATCATACATCCATATTTCTGCCGAAGTGTTCTAGACGAACTACTCTGACCTTTTATCACTTGTACCTGGTGCCCTTCATGAAAAATGTACACTGCAGTTTAATCCTTGTGCGGGAACCGGAAGTGATGGATTGACGAATCTGACGTTCTAAAGGCCTTTTTGCAAACTAGTGCTAAACTATTTTCACACTAAAAGACGATAAAACCAGTCTTCAGCAAATCGAAATATGTACTAGCCAAACCTTAGTACGGAACCCGGTCGAAATTGGCCGCTCCTTTCCTGTCCTGGCAAGGAAACAAACTCTTTGGAGCAATCCAATAAACAGTCGCCAGATTCGTGGGCTACAAACAACCAGACATCGATTTGGCCGCTTCTTTCTATTGGTTCCACTAGACACGGTAGAGGGATCTTTCAGTATCTTCTTGTCCTCGTCCGTTCAACCAGCTAGCTCGCTCTGTTCGGTCGCTACCTTAAGAACTATTTGTGAGTTATTCTTTTTATAGTTGGACTTACTGACCGGAAGTAATTCAGCACCCATGATATTGGACAGCAATGAAGGTTTTATCGACCCAGTTCAGCGAAATCAGGTTTCAAACTGTTCGAAACATGAGAGGAGTTCAAGTTGAACAAAATCGCTTTCTGGTCTCAAGTTTAACCATCGGCATTGTATTTGGTTTCGTTTTTTTTTATAAAAAAAAGACCCAAGATAAATCTGAATCGGAGAGATGTTAATCCATATCAACATTAGCCATGATTTAGCTGGAACGGTCGTCTTATCCGGTTTCTCAGACCCGACTGCGGTTGTCCCGCCGTTTTAAGCTAACGAAGCACATGCAGCGTGATCGACCGAAGTTCAGAGCGAATGGACTTTGTACTTTATAAGTGGCTTGTGTGTGGTGGTGGTGGTGGTGCGGTTTGAAAATACTCCTTGACAAGACTGGATGTAAACAAACACTACACATGACAGGATGATAAGCGGACGAAAATCGGCGTTATGACACTGCCTTTCAAAGCTTGGAAAGTTTGATTTTTTTACCACTGATTTATTCCGTTCGCTATGCTAGACGCTGTTCGTATCGGACTGCGCGTGAAAACAATGTGGACTTATTGAAAAACTAGTGTGCTCCGCAGCAGGACAGACATACTGGTAAGATTTCTTGTCTGAAGGAATTAAGCACAAGTTCATGCCTCATTAAGGGGATGTTTTGGCCCTCGAAAACAGGCGCTTACGTATAGATGTAGCCCCAATCGCGCACCCACGCAAATCTCGAGAAATTTCGTGTTAGGTTGCAATATATCACGCCGGAAGCCCAGATTTGCCCTATATCCGTTTTGACCTCTCATCGGGGAACCTGTGTTGAAAGATGCTGTACAGGTGTTTCACCTCATATGAGAATGCATCGCCAGTTAGCAACTTATTACCGTTGTAAAGAAGCCCCCAAGTTACCATCAGCCTTCTATTGTACGAAATTGGAGAGTATACAGGGTGTCCCATAATAGACGCAAAATTTGATTGGGTAACTAAACGTAGCCAATCAGAAAAAAGATGACAAAATTTTTCATTGTTAGTAGTAACATAAAGGAGGTTTTGTGAATTGGGTCTCACTCATTCTGGATGAAATAAGGAGTGGAAAATAGGCAATAACCAATTAGTATGGCTTACATAAGAGAATGGTGGGGAAATGCATATGATACAATGTGTGTGTGTGTGCCAACTTGCTTCGTTTTGAAAGAACAGAAATCCCGAAGTTTCTTCATGCTGTTCTCTAGCAGCGAACGTACTGAGAACACTGCAGTTGTCAGCCTATAGTTAGCAATGATGGTGTTTGTTGTGGTCGAATACTACTATGCGCACGGTTTTCCACTACTGACAAAATACATTGGATGAAACACGGATTTATGTTCAGTTAGGCTGAATAATAATGACGAAGCTATACTTCAGATGTTTTCCTGTGCACTGCGTGAACCATCATCGCGTGTAGAAAGGCACATAAGTTGTCCTGGGGCGTAAACGAAAGCAGACGGCCAGTTCAGCTGATAGACATACGACATTTGGAACATGATTCGCAAACGATGTTTCATTCAACTGCACCGGGTTGAACCTCCTGGGTGTGGTAAAACAAAACTGAAACTTCGGCTAACACATGAGACTGAAAGAATCGCTGTTCGGACTGAACAAATGGCAGGTGTGATAGGAACGCTTCTTACTCGCTCTGATAAGTTCTTATGTGTTGATACGGTATGCTATCAGCACATAATTTTAATGCAGGGACTACAGAGTGGCCAAATGGACTACCATTCCAACAACATGAGTTCGAGCCCCGCACTAATGTCTTCATGTAGACTGCCTCCTCTCTCTCTCTATCTATCTATCTATCTATCTATCTATCTATCTATCTATCTATCTATCTATCTATCTATCTATCTATCTATCTATCTATCTATCTATCTATCTATCTATCTATCTATCTATCTATCTATCTATCTATCTATCTATCTATCTATCTATCTATCTATCTATCTATCTATCTATCTATCTATCTATCTATCTATCTATCTATCTATCTCTATATATATATCTCTCTCTCGACAATTTGAAGCACAAGTTGCTTCAGAAATAAAGGCTTAAAGGGAATCTTAAGCCCCGCATGGATGCTAGACTCATTTCTGTTGATTCCCGTCTAAATCCCGCCTAGGCCAATATAGTCCACATTTATCAGTGCTCTGTGTTCATCTACTTGGATCACTGAGCATCTTCCAGCCGAGCTCATGCCTGAAGTACACAACGTCTACTTCAGCACAGTTATCTACCATTTAACTTAGACAGGACACCATATGAACAGGTGAACTGCACTCATTACTGTCGGAGTACTCGGACTTGCAAATTGAGTTGCTCTTAACCGGAAACTTGCACAGTCCCACCTACTAAACAACATGTGGCACGCAGCAGTTGCCTTGCACGCTGTTAAACCCTAGTCTGCGTTTTATTTTTTAAACGATAAGTCCGGTACAAATCAGCTATGAGTCGGTCTATTTCCGTTCGTGAGTCTTCACCTGCTTTCTTGTCCTTTGCGAACGCGATTCAAATGAGACCGTGACTACTACTTCCGCCTAGTCTTGCATCCCAAGTACAGCATGCTTGAAAAGTTATCGATTTCTTGTTGTGGCCTTTTGCAGTAAGCTTCCTGCAATCCTCTGTCCTGTGCTGTTTACATCCCTTTCATGGCTACGGTAAACCAATTTCTAAAGTTCCTTGTTTCCAAATCCTCAAAGTTGACCAACTTCAACCGTGAATATGTGAAAGACCTTAATGGTAAAATCGATTACGTTCTCAATGGTTATTATTTAAGCTAGCTTTAAGTCATTACGTCATTTTCTTTTACCAAAAAGTCGAAACTGAGAGCAACAAAGCAACACCTAAAGACAAATAGTTACATCACATATTCGTTACATCAACGGAATATGTTCACACCTGTGTGTATTATTCTCATGGGCTTTGAGGAATATGAATACAGGATGCTGGGGGTGCAGGGACGAGAAAACCGTTCAAAATATCTTGCGGCCGGCTTGAACTGAACAGTCTGGAGTAGCCTAAATGATGGCGAATCATCGAGAAAAAGAAAATATCGTATATACGTAATGCTCTACTCATAAGGTTGCTGAAAGTTCTTCGAGAGTCCACGACCGGTTTCGCCCTTCCACTTCGGGCGCATCAGGTAGGCGCAGGCCCCGTGCTTCCGTCAACCTTATGTTCTCCTTGAACCCAAATTGGACTGATTTTGAGAAATTCACTCATTTGCAAATCAATTTGGTTTTGCTTGCCTTCAGTACTGACGCCTATCGTTGGTCGTTTCCCTTTCACCGTAGCAGAACACCGCAACAACGCAAAAAGCACAAATACCACATGAAACTGGAGACAAACTGTGAATAATGCTGTAACTGTACGGACGTGGGAGTGCACCAGAAACATCATTGTCTTGTAACATGCACTGATAGGCAGACCGTCACGTGATACGCGGTGCGTACTCACTCAGACATGGAAGGCGGATACGGGGAAAGAAGAACAATGAAGAGTAACAGTCGGACGGCAGTTTGAGTGTTTTCCGTGTAATAAAACATGTCAGGCTGTGTGCGGTTTTACTGACAAGAGGAATACCAATAGGGCGTGTTTAGGTGGGCAATAATTCTAGCTGAAGTTCGGACGAATAATACTGAACATTATCAGTGTGCGATAATTCGGCACCGAACCCGATTCCCACACGTTCAATTCCATCTCCACAACACACTGTCGACAAGATTCGATGCCTGGAATTAATCGTTTCCTAGAAGAGACTCGACAAACATCGAATTACGACTGTACTTTCACCAACGGTTTTGAAGGCAGGCGTGTCGTTTGCGGACGTAATGTTCCACACTTTTATTTGGTGCTAAGTTATGCTGTGTTTATAAAGTGTGGGTACAGCTGAACTTCGGTTAACACCAAACTGATGTGCGACTCAGTGTAGTTGGCGAACAGGTTGCTGGCTGTCGAAGAGTTTTCAGCGGCTTTGTGAGTATTTTCGTACAGATGGACTCTTGAGGTCGTTTATTCGCTTAAAGGCTGCGACAGAACACACATGAACAAAGCACCTCTATAATCCTCCCATGTCTAAGGTATAATGCTGGGAGTTTCATTTGAAATAACCTCACTACCTAACTAATTAACTAACTAACTGACTGATTGATTGAATAACCAACTAAATACTTAACTAACTAAGTAATTATCTAACTAAATAACTAACTGACTAAATCGCTAGCTAGCTAACTAACTTAGGTGAATTTAGATTTAGATTTGGTCGCACACTTACCGCATGTAGCGAGCCAAGAATGTGTAGATTTCTACAAGAACTACTCCAGAAGAACAACCAAAATGCAAAAAAATTATTAGTTATTGATGAGATATCTTTCTGACATACTTCCGATCAAATCCAATATATAACTTCGATTTTTGAATTTCTCATGGTGCTGCTTCCAGTCAACAGAAACTCAAGGATTACTGGAATTAGTATGGGCTGGCCAAACAGTTCAGTAAAAATCGTTTTCTCTAGGAGCATTTCGCTCACCATACTAATCACATAAGCATAGTAAACATGAGGCGGACTGGTGCAGCACATTCAGTTGCCTGAAAACATCACAAACGGGAGATTCAGTTGGGTTCCAGGTCAGTCGCTCGCAAAACCAAACTGATTTGCAAATTAACATATCGTACTTTGATCATAGCTTGTAAAATAGTACCACCATAGAAAGTGGGGATTAAACGAAAGTCTGGTCTTTGTAATATTTTCTCTTGAAATCTTCAAAAAACGTTCTAGTTTCCCCAAGCCCTAGCCACATCAACACAATTCGATTGAGACGTCAAACGCCCCGCTGTACCAAACTATTGATAAAAATTCGGAGTAATTTAAAGCCGTACGATCTGTGGGTCCATCTGAACAAGGCAGTAGAAACAATACTGTTACGGGATAAAATTCATTTCGTACAATCTCCTGTAGAGTAGTCAGTGTAAAACGAAATAAATTGAAGCGAAACACAGGCATAGCTGGATCGTAGTAATCTATGCAATCGATAGAACCAAGACAGTCCAAGAGTAACTCTCAAGCCTTCCTGAGCGCACAATAAGGTCTTGAATCGGCTGATGAGTGCTGTTTTAGAGGGCTTCAGTGTATACAGTTGATTGCCCCTTGTTGTAACCTGTAACAAAGGCATATTTTACCTCTGCAACTTCTACCGAGTAAAAGTTTGGTGAGTGTTCGGCTGGCCTTTTGCTTGTTCTTTCATATATATATATATATATATATATATATATATATATATATAGCGTCTCTAAAACATTTGACTTGTAGCAGCTGGTAACGGAAGCCCAACATGAAACATCGAGTATTCGGCTAAGTGAAATAGCGTGTTCTACTGATTTTGCTACCTTATCAGTACACTGTTCATTGACCTAACGCTTAATGGTGGAACGAAAGCTAAGACGGGCACGGCATGCCCAGTTTTGGATGATTCAGTCTCTTTTCGAAGTCTCCTGAAGTGTGAACCGATCTTAGCTCGCAGACCAAAGTCCTGGTCAAAGCACCATCGACGTGCAAGGGACAGAATTCTGCTAAAGTTCAGGTAATGTCCACTTCTCGTCAGATTTTCGATAAGTGGACCAGCAGAGCATCACTGATGATCCTGGTTACCAAAATGTACCAAGAAAAACTTGTTAATCACTCTAAACTCACAGCTTGAAAGCAGTCCTGGTGGACTGGTAAATTTCACCCAAGTCTTATTTGTACAAGGACAGTTGCTGAATGTTCTTTACTGTCGACTGCTCAAATCTGTCCAAAACTGCATCTATGGTGATTGTGGGATTTCGCTGGCTTCTTGGAAATCAAGTATGATATTTCTGGTGCTCAGTAAATGAAGTCCGTAAGGAGGGAATCGGACAGATTAACCAAACTCGGGTGAGTCTCTCGTTAATCAGGCGAAAAATTTTGGGTTTTCTGTTAAATGGTAACGACAAAAAGTTATTATACGTTGTATGGTAAACACATGGTTGCTTGAGAGATACTCAGATGCCTCAGGTATTCTGATATGCACTTCCAGGAATGTCGGTCAAGAGCCACTAGGACAGGTCTTTAGTCACCGATTGGCCAATTAACTCTATTGTGAGCCCTTTGTCCTATTTTGGCTATGTTCATGTGAGTTGACAATCCGCTGGCTAACTAACCGTGAAGATTGCATGTTTTCTAGTTGTTGCAGTGTGCTGTATTGAAAAAAATTCTTTTTTGTTCTTGCCCACACTGGGTAGGGTTCTAATGACCCAAGACCTCTTCGGCGTTCTCCGAGGATCGTTAGAGTGCAGTCATGACTGAACCAGCCTACCATGGCTCCCATAGTTATTTCACGACGACGATTCTCAACGCCAGTCAATGTGAACTTATTGATTGCAATGAGTGCCCGAAACAGAGGCTAGTAAGAAAGAGTACTCGGCCGATGTGCACTTGAAACCGGATGGAACGACCCACAAATGAAATTTGATTAGAAATTTGTACCAAATAGAAATATAGAAATATGGGAAAACTACAACTTTAAACGAAAGGATTTTCGGGTGCTCGGTAAGAACACAGGGAAGTATTCATCGAGGATCGTGTTTTAGAACATGATGAGATGATTAAACTGAAGAACTTTATCGATGAGGGGGCTTCACGGGAAAGCGGCTTTTGAGATCTTTTGGAAAGAGAACTTTTTCCGAAAAGGTCAAGGTCGTAGCTGACACAAATGTCTCAGACAAAGAAATCTCTGAGGACTCTCGTACATTCGGTGTTTATCACAATATACTGCAGACATTACTTGATGGTACGTCAGCTCAACACCATGTGTTTCTGTAGATTTCTACTTACAGGACTTTCACACCTGCGCATTTAGGTCCGTTCACGAAAGCACACTCAGCGATCCATCGAAAAACTGAAGACACCTAGATATCCCGTATGAATGACACCCCGTTTTGTCCCAACTACGAAATTTTCGTGCTTTAACGATGGTTGGTTTCCACGCCCTCTGAAAGGGATCGTGGTACTTCAAAGTCTGTTACAAGCCTGTTGTGTTCCCCAACACTACTGTTAATAAGGGTATTGCCTATTTCGGAAGGGAATTTCAGTAAGATAATCTCTTTTATGGGAGTATAGGTTGTGCCAAAATGTCACGTACCCAAGGATTGTCTTTTAACTGGGTGCGGCGACCAACAAAATCCTTCTATGACGCCTCGTGTAGTCGCTTTATGAAAACCTAATTGTTTGAAATTGTTTTCGACAACTTCTGTCACAGTGACGACGGAAATGAACATCTTACGGAGTCAGTGGCCGTGCACATCAATATAACAGGTGTCATAACATGTGAGAGTGGCTCTGTTAGCTGGACCACTATGACTAGGCTTTTCAATAAATACCGGAGTTTGAGTACTCTTCACCACAGGATGTGTGTGTCACATTCGTTTGATATCCCCTCACTATTGCGAGGTTTATTTCTCGGGATACGTCAGAATATCATAAACCAGATGATATTCAGCTAAGGTCGCGTTAATTCTCCCGCTAAGCCCAACTCAATTTGCCAATGAGTGTCGTTCGCGAATTTTGTACGGTCTGGGGTTCAAGTAGAACACAAATTTGACGGAAATTCGGGGACAACACCGATCCGATATGCCTCAAGAAGGATTAGGCTGGTCGCGGTCTATCGGAGTTTCCAGTAACTTTATGAGTAGTGTATTCCATCAGACAAATAATTCACGTAATTCATGCATCCGAAAGTATATTTACACAGTGGAATGTTTGCTGTGGAGGAAATTGCCTCATCGGGGTTTTCTACCCCGGAGACTATCAATGACTTCAACATATGCGTCGAGGTAGTACAAAAATCGTGCATACGTGCGGTCCTGTATTAAGAACAACATATGCAACAATCCAAAACATCACGTGATTTTCGTCTTACCACGTGGTACTGGCTGACTGTATGTTTTCTGACTCACTGGTTTTGTCCTCGGCCAAATTGGGCAAGCTGTTGCGCCTGTTTTTTTTTCGGTTGCCCACTTAGGGTTTGTTTATTTGGGTTTGCCCGACTGGATATCGGTAACATGTGTGCGAATCCAGCTTATACGGCTGCCTGGTGAAAAAACCGATTACTCAGTCAAGGTTTACAGAACGGCAAACCACCTGTGTTTTGTAAGACAGCCATGTGTTCCATGTATGCTTTGTTCCAAAATAAACGTATCCTTGGAGAAAACATGCATTGGACTTTACCCACTTGTGAAAAATAGCGTCCCGTTTTGTTATTTGACATATATTAGATTTTCTTTCCGCTTTTGTCGGAGAAACTAGCAGAAACTAAGTAAAAACAATGAATGTTGGACCTTGTGGCATGATAAGCCTTGCAAAATTCGTTCAACAGAGAGATGTTCGCTAAAGTGCGCCTCGGTTGAGGGCAGCAAGGAGGTGTACAAGTAAGCCGTCAGTCTGTGCCTTATGAGTATAGCCCAACGAACCTCGCGTATTTGAAAATACGACGCTAGATCGAGCTGATCACGCTCCCTACATTCTACCGCGATGTTGGTACTCTGAACAGGTAGACAGCACATCCATGTTCCATCTATTCTGACAGACGGAGGTTTTGTGGGAAATCCCACTGACCTCCAAACTTACTCTGATCGTGGAGTTACAAAGACCAGGATAAGTCCAAGTACATGCAGCGTCCCTTCGTTTGCTGGACACTTGCTAGGAAGGACACTCATTATTGGTCACGCCTATACACCTGAAATCCATAAATGATTCGCCACACCCCACCTCCAGTGGATTGACAGTTGGTACCTGTCCGTGCCAGTACGAATTTCACAATGGGCTAGACGTTGATATCGTCCAGATATCCAAAGAACTTTTAGGGCGTATCCCCAGACACGTCTTTTCTTTCATGCCAGGTGTACCGTAACTCGTTTCAACATCAACCAACTTCCCTGGAATTTGGGACATCCTACAAAAGATATGCAACGTTTCTTGAGATGCTCAAACCTGTGGACGCTAGAGGTTTGAGGTTTCTGACTTGGAGCTGTTTATTTTTAAACTGAATGGCAACTTGCGTTTTTTTGTTATATCTTTATCATTCATTCATACCAGTATTGATTGCTCAAACATTGGAATACATTCGTTCAGCAAACGTCTTCTTGGAGTAGGTTGGCAGCGTAAAACTAGTCACTATACACTTGAGAGGCGTATCGTATTCAATGACTCTCTATCTGTTGACAGAGGCTCCTGGAAATGTGCACCTAACTTCTTCAAAATGCAACACACTCTAACAGAAAAGGGTGACGTTGGGTTTCTCTTGAGACGCCGTCAAGACTTTCTCATCTTACGATGAAGCTGAGTTCCATTCAGTGGCACATCAAACCACACTTCTTGGTGTCCAGCCGGCTGCATTGTAGGTAAACGCTATCAGTGGTAGTTTTCCTACCTGTGTATAATTTGATTAACGTCTAAAGTGTTCTTCATATCTGCACAAAGCGTATGGTCAGGCTCGGAAACAGGCGCATTTTAATCCGGATGAGGAATCGCTGAGGGGGCTTGAAAGGTCGGACACGGTACTTGTTTTTGAACGCTTTCAGGTTGTCGTTTAAGCTTGGACAGCCCATCCATCGACAAGTTTGTTCAGCTGATCACTTTGACATCGGGTTGGACTCGTTTAAGCAATCAGCTGACCACTGTTGGATAGCTAGCACATACTACTTGAATGGTAATCAGTCCTCTTGCATGGCGTAGTATGTGTAGCTATGACCACTTCACTATATGTTGCTTCTGTTAACAAGGATGAGACAAGCGAAGTCACGAGCTTGGAGTTTTACAGGGGTCTACACTCAGGCGGTGGGACTTGGAGCATTGTCGACCTTGAGCAGACCTACCATATCGGCTCTGAGTGACTTGGTTGTCGAGTAAGACAGGCGTAAAGGACTCACAACATAGGCCTCGCGAAAGTCACATTTTAAGCCCTATTGATCCGTCAAGGACAGTGACTGATGTGAGTTTAATTGTGTTCGATCCCGTCTATCATGTTAGCTGAATTTCACACAAAATGTACGGCAATGAAAAATCCTGCAATCTAAGTGATCTGCCCTCGATATATTTTGTTCGACAGCACGGTCAAAATGCGAGGATAGTGCATAAACTGATGAAAGTGATAATGTCAAAAGTCTCCTAGCAAATCCGGAAGGCAAATATCTAGCGAACTATTTCTTTGAATTGGGAAGAAACATGTGCGAAAATTCCCCCCTCCCCCTGTACCAAAATATTGGTGGTGGTCCTGTTGCTAAGATACTGAATTTTCAAGCTTAGCACTACGATGTTACTAGCTAGATAAGGCGATTAGCATTTGGTTTCCAAATGTGACCGGTTGTTAACGAAATTCGGGAAATCTGCACACATCACATGAAGCGGACTGCACACCTGCAAGTCGTGTATCCCGTTTTCAAAATGTTGTCCGTATCAAATCAACTTCCACCCATCGCACGGTCACTTTCCAGTCTCACCAACTCTCACTCTCTCTCACACACACTCTCTTTCTCACTCACACGAGACTATACAATCATTAAAATCGGTGTAGGCTACTCATGACATGGTGGTAATTTGCTAGCTACGTGTTTTGGAAAGTCCGAATCTTAGCAGTGCCAGTAGCTTCATAAAGTTCAATGGTGGAGGGTGTGTGTGTGTAATCATTGTCTTATTATGTCCGACCAAATATCAGTGGATAGCATTCTGTAAAGCAGGCTTTTTGATATTGGGACCTATCCAACGACGCTGTTGAATCAAATTTCGTTGGATCATTCCCAAGTACCACTGAGATAAATTTTGAAAGACACCTGTGCACCACAGAGGTCAGTGTTGTGGCCGTTTACTTGGTTAATTTCAGTAGTATGTGAGCGGCAATTCGGATAAGAGACATGTAAACGGCAATCTGTCCCAACACTCAGACGACGCACATCCTATTCACAGATCCAGGTGGACAAACACAAATGTCTGTTCGTAATTGCGTTTCTGGAAATTCTAGTCCTCCACCAACTCCGAGCTAACACTGGCGGTATCATTTAGGACAGACACCAAAAGCATCACCAGTTGGACGACAATTGTCTCGAAGGAATTGCCCTACGATGATGGAGAAGCGATGTACGGGGGATTGTCCCAAAATAAAAATTTTCACATTATCGCAAAAAAAACCGCAAATAAAGCGAAGCGAATTCGGGTTCAGAATATATATATATATAATATATATATAATCATGAAACCAGCACCCTATAGATGGACTCTTTTGGTTATTCCGAAGCTGCTAACTTTGGTCCCTATGCGTAAAAATATTAAGCTATTCTATCTATTACCGAATAGTTAATGTAGGAACTGCTGAGCAAAATTCGCCGTCCAAACTACGTGGATATACGCAATATGCAAAAGACCTTCAGCTGAGCCAATATGGTGGATATTTTTAGAAAGCGACAGCCGCTAGACACACCTGCATTAGCATATTTGGTCTTAGATGGTCCAACCACCTGCTTAGAATCCTTAGGTTGATAACAATTTACCATTCCACATCTGAACATAGATTAGCGTGTGCAGCAGTGCTTTTCCTTACCTCTTCTTCTGGGATCTGTCGCGCCACAGAAACTCAATCAATCCAGAAAAGGTGGTTAGCAGCCGTATCTTCGCGCCACCTGCCATTCGATGGAAATTTGAGAGGATGCGGTGGGCAATTCAGCTGACATGCTAACCAGATAGAAGGAAATAGGGATGAGATGAAGGTTTAAAGAAGGAAACTAAAATCATTTCTGAAACCCTAACGGTAGCAGGATGCAATACTTTATCCGTGCTACAAGCTCACCCTGAGATTTCAATGGTTGATTCTTACAGTGAACCTTTAAATCGGCGTATTTTTTGGAAAATATCTGCTCAGATCAGACGCGTGCATTGAAAAAAAAACCACGTGCTTATTTCATGTTTTGCGATATCATTCTATTTGATTGAATATTATGTTTTACGTAATTGCTCCATTTATTCATTGTTCTAGTCATTACTACTCTACAGCTGTATCGTTATACTATTAACAAGAACAGAGGATAATCGTGGGATGACGGTTTACAGTGGCACCAAAGCTGGTGTTTTGCTTCATTTTTTGAACTGCCAGTTGGTTTTCTTGAATAAACCTATGCACCACGGACTTTCCATTTTAATGCCGGATACTATTCGTTGTTCAAAACCGTTCGCATTGACCTGAAAGGTGGTGTTCTTTGTTGGTATTTCTTTTCATTTGAAGCCTTCGGAGGAAATGTAGACTACAAGCTCTGTTCATTCCATTTCCGTTCTTCAAATGAAAATCTGTGTATGTCATGAAATTTTTGAGGAATCTACAGTAAAACCCTTTGTAAGACTTAGTTTTAGAAAAGCACACTACACGAAAGCCTTTAGCCGATCTTTTCTGAGCTTCATGGCTGAAACAGAGTGAAGTTCAGAGTCCATACGAGGGGAGAGTAACTATATCCTCGTGACGGATTGCACTAGCGGTGCACATTAATCTCGTAAGCTTTCCCATACCATTCTTCTACGATGCATACTGCCACCTCAGAAGCAGGTAGTGCACTTAAACAAGGCACACAAATTTATGGAGCTGCATACCTTCTGTAGCTAGAGCATATGTCGCTAGACTAGGTGCTCGCTTCGTGAGCATTTGGTTACCAATTTGTTCAACCCATCTAACAGCAGAATATTGTTTTCAGACCTCGAAGTTCGCAAGGCTGAAGACGTCTCAGATCTCCCTCAGAAGGGCTGCACATTCCAGTCATAAAATAACACTGCGCGTGACCTTTGAGATCCAATAGAATGTTCTTGATATCAAGAGCGGAATACATTGACGATCGTCACCTAAAACCTGAAGACACTCATTGTGACGTTATCACGTGCAACCATGTCAGAGCTATTGTGTTCCTCACTGTATGTTAAACAAAACCTAAAATGGTCCCTCTTAAAGTGAGCCTGGTAAGCTAAGGGACTGTATTTGTTGAAGCCTACATGTGTACATGCTGTCCGAAAAACAAGTACCAAGAATGGCAAAAGATTCTGCTAGTTAAAAGACTTAATTTTGTGCTCATTTTCAGCGACAACGACAACTTCATTTTCGTACCTCAAATTGAGTACCTTCCCGCAAGCGATGGATAAATGGTTGGGCTTTGTGAATCCGACAAATTTCCCAGTGACGAATTTGGGTGGGAAACCAAAGAATATAAAACCGTTTCAGCAGCGAAGTTTCGTGGAAAAGAAAGCTCCTAAGATCCTTCAAAGTTCCAAGAAATGTATGAATCTACGGAATTAATTATGTTTATGAACTTACAGGGAATCCTATGATGAAAACACGGTAAAAATAAGAGATAAATTGGCAGATTTGGACGTTACATTGAAATCAGTACACACCACGATGGTGGGTGGATCTGAAATTTAGCAATTTTTCTGGTAGATAACTGCGTACGGAATCGTGGTTTTCAGCTCGTAAAATCCCGCATCTTATCCGCAGTTGAACGTTTCGCATGTCGTTATAAGAGGACAAAGAATCAATGGCATCGAATTTCGTGTTTTGACACGAAACAAACTGGCGACCGTGGGTCAGCCCATTCACCCTGGCCAGTTTGTGTGAAGATATGCAACGTTGTAGATCGCAAACAGTCGTTAGCGTTAGGTTATATCCCCCGGATAGACCACAGCAACCGTTAGATAGTATAGGAGAAATGGATACATCTGAAAAGTCCTAAAAGGTGAAAAAGGGTCTATCGCTTGCAGCTCAGCCAACGAAGCTACACGCGACGCTCGTCGAAGCAGATTCTCGAGGACTCTTCCTAATGACTTAGCATTTAGCTTTCACATGTATAATCGAATTTACACCCTTTGGTGGGCAATTTTTCAAGAAACAAACTCATCCTAAAAGGGGTTAGACGGCAGTTTGCTCCCACTCCACAACTGTTCTATATTATAAGGGATAAATTTGGTGGCCATTGCGTGACACATTTCGCCCACACCTTCGCAAACAAGGTTAGAACGAACTACTCAATCACTAACTTGTATTTATTCGAAGCATATATCCCAACATCCAGTATTTCTTAGATTGCAAAAGCTCAAGGTTTTCTGGATCTGTGAAGGAATCAATGGAGTAGATATAATAATTTATCTGTCAACATTTCATACTTTGCAACACCACCCATTCCAAACAATAACAATTCAGTGGGACGAATAATATTGAAATACAAGCGTTCCGTTGATGGGTTGATGTGATACATCCGGCAAATTATAACACACATTTATACATGCGTAGATTTATACACTCACACTTTGACACTCACGTGGCACGAACTAAAATCATCGCCCTTTCACATAATTCATACAAATTCAATCCAGTCGACTTACTTCCAAGTTTCGGCGGAAAAAAGACGTTTTCTTATCAGAAACGGGCTGCTAAACCAGCTTTTTGTGCTCCATAGTTTACCGACTATCCGATTGGAAGAAAAATATGCTGCCTGAAAATGGAAATTGCGCACTGGGTCGAAATCCGTCCGCTCCATGAAAACATTACTTTGTGGATCAGGTAGTTGAGCCGAAAGTGCTTACCGAAATAACCAGGCTACCTAATTGACGACCGTTCAAACAGAAGTGGTGTGGATATGAACAAAATACGTATCCCGCAAAATCTCAACAGAAACCCGAAAAAGCTGATCAGTGGGTTTCAAGCGTGTGTGACGCTATCTGACTGGGAAGTCCTGACTGGCGGGTCAATCGATCGTCACAACCAGGACTGCTACTGGGTCATCGTTCGATGGGTCGGGTACACCAATCACATCACTCAAGCGTGAACACGTTCGCCTGTTCAGACGTGAAAATTCGGATGCGTCCAACGTGTGCTGGTGGAGTAGTGGTAACACGCTCGCCTCGCATGTCAGATGTCAGGGAATCAGATCCCGCCACAGCCACTGGATATGCAATGCCGATGAGCTCTAATCAGAGCGAAACTCGAGTCCAGTGCCTCCCCCTCTTGGTGTAGACTCACCGGAATAATTACTTCAGAACAGGAAGATGACCGTTCAAGCGAGAGTAATGTGGATATGAACAGAAAACTCATGCGGCTTTGGAAGAAGGAACTCGTGAGCATAGATACAGTGTGGTTGAACTTTGATAGCCTCGAATGCTTTTCTATTCTGTTTATCTGAATTGATCGCGTAGGTGGAACTCGAACTTGAGGTTATTGCATTGATATCGTTCTTGTCATTTTCGGCCTAAAATTCCTGGGGTACAAGCCACTCTCACGTAAAGTGTAACACGGAGATGGAGTCCGACTCGGGCAGACTGCTTTTCATGACACATAAGAGTGGCGGGAAATTAAAAACCACAATATACCAGACACAAATTTCATCGCCAGTAAATTCCAAGTGGTTATACGCTAGAACAGTTTCCTCAAGATTTGTTCGAAGCAAAAGCAGAAATGGTCGATCGAACAGCAGTCGGGTTTAGAAAACAGGATTTCATAAGGAGAATCTCCAGTATGCTTTTTTGGGACCATAAATGATAGGGGTATCGACTCCGGTATCAGGAGCCAACAAGGGATGGATTAACATAGGTGTCTTTGCATTTCAGGCAGCAACTTCTGAGATTATTGAAAGGGTGCTGGGCACAGAAACTGCCAATGTTTATTGTTGATGTAGCTGAAGAGTCATCTCCTGGTTGAAAGTATAAGAGACTGTGCGCCGAATACTGTATGAGGCAAACGGCCAGGAAACTGTACACTAGAGCTGGTAAGGACAAGAGAGGCCGAAGCAAACCACCAAAAAATGCAAACAGATATCAGGCGATTGTCAAAGACTGAGCGTTGATGAGACTTACGCTGGATATAGAACATGACATAGACCTGGCGCTTGGGACGGCGATTCAAACCACAAAGACTGACAGTCGAGGGTGCGGGAATCCTCAGACGCTACAGCGTCATCAGAATATAGGTTAGGGAGAGCAGTTTTAGATAAACCGAGTTGAAACGCGGTACGGTGCGGTTGTCAGTCAAGAGAAGTCATTGACAGAAATGTTCTAGATTCAAAATGGAGAACCCAGTCTGGCTATAGTCCATGCCATTATCCTCAACCCAAGTGTCGCTACACTAACACACCCACAAAGATCAAAATTTAGGTGACATTCAAGAGGAACCCTCGCAAGAACTGAACCGGAAGAACCAGACCCCAGACCTGGTTCAAACTTGTGTAATTTTTCCCCCAACTCATTGGTCACAACGTCTGATTGCTTAATCGATCTCTGACTATGCCTTGTATTAGGGGGAGATCTCGCTGATTGGTTCTCCTTCTGCCATAAACCTTGACCAAAATTGTACCCAGACTCTTGACCCGATGAGGCCTTTTGTAAAGTCAAAATTTTCCCCAAAACTAAATCTACAAATTGTTTCTCAACCTCTTCTAAAACGGCAACTTATTGATCAGTTTTGTTTGATATGATTGTTGACTTGATTGCGTTTATTCGCCAATATCACACACTGAAATTCCACCTTGTTCAGTCTGCGATTGATGCAGAATTAACAGCCCAATTTTGCTTCAGTAGATTTGTGGCGCGTTTTACACATGCTAATCATGATCAAAGTGGTGAAGGTTTAGAGGTAAAAAAAGTCGTTTATAACCTCACCACACCCCGAATTTTCTAATAAAAATATTTTGTTTTACTCGATGGAGTATTGTTAATTACTGTCGTGCATGTCTGCTCAGCAAATCAACATTCCCAACTTTTAAGCTGTTATTATCGCATAAATTACAAATTATTCCACCTTTCCACCAGGAAATGCAAATCCTGGCGATGATATAAACCTGTCATCACCTGGCACGCGACCGATTCTCTTGATGATGAACGAACCGGAATCACAAATTTTTTTCTGCCCCGAAACTAAATCCTGAAGGAGCCGTGTGTTATTCTGCATTGCTAAATCATCTAGGATACTTTTTTCTCACAGTAACCGTATCCGAGTGAGTATTCCGAGTGGTGGATTTCTCCATGCAGACGAGGATGACATTACCCACGCTGCTCTGACAGAAGAGATGCTGGCTGCCCAGTCAACAAGACTCACTTTTCTGCAATTGAAACGCCTCTTAAATGACGAAACCAGTCAGGTAAAAAAAGATCGTGTTTATCTTCACCGGCAGGTTTTCAGAAGAGCTGAAACCGGTAATTTATAAGTCATGAAGATCGTCCACATGGCCAAAGCAGACAGAAGTCTTGAGGACCCAATATTCTGTCAATATTGGAACATTTTTCTGACCCCGTTTGTCTTACAGACTGTGTGGCAAAAAATGTTCGCTGAAGATTGTGTTATAAACTTTCCCGGATAGTTATAGCGACGGGTTTCCAGCGTCCCGATTGGAAAGTCCTGGCAGAGGACCAGTAGACGGACAGAGCTCTGACGGCTACTGCGTCGCCGTTCAAGGCAGACCAATCATAAAGCTATTTTGGAGATGATAACCAGACGCATCCAGCGCAAGCTTGTTCTAACACGTGCATCAACACATGTCAGATTTCCGGGATTAGGAACTCAGCATTAGCAAGGACAAGCACTGCTGTTGAGTTCTAATAGGAGCAAACCTCAGGTTCATTGGTCGCCCGCTTCCCTCTAGAATAACCAGGATAATTGCACTGCCGGTTTCGCCGTTTATCATGTAGTTGTTTCTGTCATTCTTGCCTTCTACATGGAAGACAGATAGCACGGAACTGGTGGAACGTATCCAATGACAGACTCGGTCGAATCTCTCGTTATTGGTGATTGTGCTTGATTGCCTGCGTCCAGTTTGTTACTCAAACAGAACATAAGCTTGATGGAAACTCGGAGACTACGCCTACATGATGAGTCCTAAGAAGGGCCAAACCGCACATGGTTGGTAAACAAAACGTAGTGTGTTATGCTGCCATATCCCGATGATCGCGTCAACAGAAACAGGAACACATTCAATTGAAGAGATCCATTTGGGTCTTCCGTTACGGCTTTCCGTTTCCAAAATGTGGCCTGTTTGTTTTTTAGTCGGCACAAAATTAGTGTGAACGGAACATCGTCATCATCATCATCATGTCCACTAGATCAACTGCAAAACCGATATCACAGCATTTGGCACTTAGCCCAGGCTGTCAAATTTCCATTATTTGTTGGGTAACCACTCAGTCAACCATTTGAGTTACCGTCTGAAACGTGGACGGGAAACAGCATGACTACACAGAGAGTCTATCAAGCGCTTTGTTTTTGAATTGTGCACATCCATACTAGTCAGTTTTTCCAACTCACTATGATTTTGCTTAGTTTTTTACCCATTGATGCAGCTGTGTAACATTGTTATAACAAAAATGAACTGACGTGATTTCCGTCTGGAAGGTAATATTGGCTGTCAGGAATCTCGATAGATCATCCGTATGCCATGTGGTTGTTGTGCACCAGCGTAGGGCAGAACGGACGAAGGACGACTGATTTCCTGTCTGCAATCTCGTCCTACGGAAGCGGCCTGACAAGATAAATTCGTTGAATTGCGTTGAGTTGCTTTAGGAGATTCACGAAAGGTTTTGTCGGGTCATGAAACCCTGGCAGGTTAATCATTAGTTCGGTTTATCAAATAAGTGTAGAAGAAACCGACAGACAGCTATTTAGTAACCCAAAAGTTACCCTCTGGAGCACTTGTTCATTAAAATGTTGTGAAGGCTTTTTGTTTGATTGGTGGGCTGACCAGCTGACCCATACAATCACGTGCCCAATCAGTTTTGTCTGAGTAATCATCAGTCTTCTAACATGGCCTGGTAAACACAAGGCCATGGCGTGAATCCTTTCAGGACGTTTACAGTTCAGCTGTGTTCGGATTCCGAAAAACACACTCAAATCTACACGCATTTAGATGCTTCAGACTGGCGCAGAACTTGATGTGTAAACAAAAGTTTGAAATTCTGCTGCCCGCACACAAGGACTCATTTACGTAGTAGTCAACATGATTTCATTCTATGCTTTACTAGATTACCGATTTGCAAGTATACAGGTGCGTTTCATCCTGCCCGTAAAGTTAGTAGGAAAACTGGGTGCCCTAGCAACATGACTCGTCCGTTCAAGCACTTATCGCACCTTGCAACACAGGACGATAAGACGTCCACATTCCAGAATTTTGAATTTTATCTAATCGTGCTTACTGTGTCTTGTCTGACAGCTCCGACACGGTTTCACCCAGTGTAGAATACGGTTGTATGGGATCGTTAATTCATCCTTGAGAGTGCTCCGATCAAACAGGATTCACAAGAGTATCGTATTTCTGTCAGTCGATTCAGAATATGTATGATACCCCACTGAAGCAGAAAAAACCTAAATAGCTTTGTGCCATATTGTTGGAGATTCTGACGTCACCACAGTGATTTTTAAAACCTAACTGTACGGTCTTTCCAGTCTATTCAGATTTCTGTCTTTCGGCAGCGGTCGGCTGGAGCCGAAATCACTGTGGTGAACACAGCAAACAGCTGACTCATTCAAGGTCATTTACACTGCACTTTGTCTGTCAAGTAGAACTGTCAAACGTTTTGTCTGTTGTTGCATGTTAGGTTACGGAAACATATTTTCCACGGAGAGAGACCGGGCTATTTAGAGAGTGAGTTCACACAATGAAGGGAGAGTAGAAATACATGGAGGAACCATTTTAAATCCTACGCTACGCTTGCATAACTTTAAATCACCCAGTAAAAGCAATCTTAAATCGACTCACTACTGTCATATCATGAGTTTGCACACTGACTTTAGCAGTTCACGTGACCTTTTCGGACATTCTAAGAAATTATGACTGACGATCGATATAAATCGATCCTATTTCGTTCCTGGAATAGAACCTATCCTCGTGATCAGCTGAATTCGTTTTATCCCCGAAGCTTTTTTCCTTGAACGAAAACTTATTTTGGAAAGACAATTGACGCTTGTATAAATAGGTTTGACCGGAAATCAATTCGGTTTATGGAAACATTGATCCTGTCCCAGAATTGCCTTTGATGTTTGCCACATCAAACATCTCAGATGTGACCTCTGAAAACCTTCGAAAACCAGCAAATTTTGTGCATTCAATTTTGCACCTCGGTTGGTTTGGCAAACTTCTGTAACATGGACCAAATTGATTTCTTTAGGACACAAGTCTGCAATTCACCTTGTTTCCAACGTCAAAGGCAGAATCACTTTCGTTATCAAAGTGTAATCAGTTTTCATCAATCTTATCATAATTGAAGGTCAGTGTTCCGGATATCTGGGTGAGTAATCATCATCTCACCGTCTTTGGAGACCTAAATGGACAGATGAACGCAAGATTAAATTATCGGAATACCGTCAGATCAGACAGTGCCTTGTCTCAGGTTGCCAAACCCGTATCCGGCGCTGGACACAGCATCCACATGAAATTCCGTGGAAGGCCACTTGAGAATTGCCGTCTCAAAGGGCGTTACCAGTGACAGTCAACTAACTTGATAGTTGAACCCGGTGCGCGAATGTTTAGAGTTCATCCTTCGGATTGAGTCCTTTCTAACCAGGCCGGACACCAGCAAGTTTAAGAAAGTCGGCTGCACAGAAACTTCCGTCTATCACAAACACGACGAAACTACCTCAGTTTGTTTGGTATCAAAACTCAAACTATCCAAAATCCTACTGGTCTTTTTTTAATTTTCTATCCACGGAAATTTCGACGCTAGACAACACAAGTCTGAATAGTTGGTTGAAAATAGTTTAAGTTATCCTCAAAAGTGCAAGACATTTTCTAGTCAAGGTGAACACACCGTAAATCAATTAGAAAGGTGCATCAGGAAAAGTCGAATTGAGTGAAATCGTTTGTTCGGCGGTTCACAAAAAGACCGTGCTTTTCACCAGTATTTGTTCAGTTTTTCAAGAAATATTTTCCAGCTCTCGAAAAAATGTATGAATGATATGACCTCTTGTAACCTGAGGTAGAACAGATATTTTTCCGAAAAGAAATTCATCCCGTTATCAGGGGCTACTATCCAGTTGGTAAATATGTGGAGATTCCTCGGCTTTTATTCAGATAGCGTAGAATCACCGACGTTCCTCATCATAACTTTCGTCATAAAGGATGAACTTTTGCGATTTTCGTTCAGCCGAGGACCATATCAATCAGAAATGAAACTACAAACTCACAAGAACAGTCCTCTGCTCGGCTGATGCAAAACAACCAGAAGGGGTCAAATAAGCCATCGAACGATCTTGTCCCACCTTGAGCAGTTTTGATCAGACTTACCCTCTACGAATTACTTTGGGGTACGGCTATTACGTACGCGGATGATGCCTATTCAAACCACTTTCAGGGCAATCATCAGTTCGGTTCTGGGGTGACAGGTGTTTATACCCTAATTCACTCACTCTGCTGGTAAACTCCGTGCAATTTCAACCAGACCGTTATCCTTACCATAGGTCCTCCAGTCTTCCAGAAAGAGAACTGAGTTGACCCACAGTGAAATGATGGTCATAGACCACTGGGGTTTGTTTCTCATATACGGTCTCTGCCCTAAAACCAGTGGCATTGTCGGGAAATCTAGTATTTCTGGATGTACACATCAGAACCTCATGAACCTCATGAACGTTAAGCAAGAAGACTCCTGGTCTTAAGTTCTCAGCGTGGTCATCAGGCGCGTTTAGAAAACATCCAGTAGGACAGCACTGGTAGCACATAATAGCTGAGTTTCTATTGGCTATGAATCTGGTGCACGAGAGATCTACAAGCATGACGCCTATACTCAGGACCCCCAGTTCCACTCGGGGGTAAAGCTTACGAAATGTGCAGAACGGCACTACTGAAAAGTCACTTTGACTGATGGGCTTATCGTTTGTTCAGACTGCTGGACACGAGGGTGACAAGACACAACAGTGATTTTTCATCATTAAATGTTGGATTCTGTTGTTTTCGTGGTAACTGTTGAACTCTTGCCTCGCACGTCACATGTGCGGGATTCAAACCTTGGAACTACCAAGGATATGCGCTACAGATTAGCTCCAGTCCAGTCCTTTCCACTTCTGTATGGACCTACCCGAATGAATCTCCCAGGATAGGAGGACGACCGTGCAAAGGAGAACGATGCGAACTGCTGTACTGTTCTCGAAGCCTGTACCCCCTTTCGTCGACCCGACTGAGATTTCGCAAAGTAGGTCAACCTAGTAAATGTATAAATATCCATACACCCCACAGTTTACTTCACAAACTAACTAAAATGAGGTTGGATAGGCTTCATTTAGAGTGAATCGGTAAGTAGACGGTTTTAGGCGAAATTTTTTGGGCAAATTACCATAGATATCTCTATGGGCAAGTTAAACATCATCACTTTTTGGTGTCCTCCTCGATCACAGTAGGTTTATGCACAAATAGGTTGGATGACTAGCAGTCATTCACTTCAGTCCCCTAGGGATATATTTCCGATAAAAAGTACGGACTGTCATATAGTTCTGTCACAAAGTGCATACCAACCCACTTTTAGTTATGCGGCGAAGTGAGCGGCACTCAGCAAAGCACCGCCATACGGGAAAGTCTCTTCTATAAATAACTTTGTTAGATACTAACACTGACCGTCCATAGCAGAGCCATTAAATACGGTCATACGCGATATTTAAGTTTTTTCTTACCTGAGTAGCCACCCAGTACAAACAATGCATAATCATCATACTGACATTATTGTGTGCTCAAACCATATTGCGCTGTGTGTCACGCAACCGTATTCCACACAGAAAGATATCGATGTTAATGCTACGGTATGAGTTGGATTAGGTTCGGACATAACTGCGTGTCAAATCTGTGACTGAAAAGCACTTGCCTAGTTGCACCAAGACAGAACGGAGTACACGTTTTCGTTGTAGTTGAAATTCACATGGTGTACGGTGGAATGCCATCAGACATGGAAAGTCATCCCGGTGCACTCATTGAACACTGAATAAACTGAGACTGTTACATTCTGTTCCAAGTACTGAATGCGTAGAGCGTGGGTGCGTACACATCTCTGTTTTGCGTCCTGAGTAGGCTCGGGGTCAAACCGCGGAGCAGTTGGCACGTGCAACACGAATAAAGTACAAAAAGCACAACTTAGGACCACTTCATAAGCTTTCCTCAGTCACAGAGAAACGGTGCGCACAAGTTTGGCACATTGCTGGATGGAATTTACTAATTCGTACAAACCAGGGCAAGGGGCGAATTGGTCTGTAGAGTGTAATCAACAATACCTACACCTACTTCAGTGTTAAGGACGGGCTAGGTCGAATTAGAAGGGGAAACGGATCTTTTCCGCCACTAATGCAAAAAGTGCATGTGCGAAAAGTTAAGCCCCGCCACTTTTTGCCAGCTCAAATTTAAAGTACGCACACAACCTTGACCTATTTTTGATGAAAACAATTCCTCATCCGCATCTAGGCTCATTTTGTGCAAAAATTTTCTCCGTTCGGACGTAAAGCCTTAAATAAACTTTCTGACGCTTTCAACTCTCGTTTATGACAAGGAGACGGCATACGTTTTTTGCAAAGCCACGGAGTGATCCATCAGCAACGTTTATGCAACAATGGCCACCAAATGACACTTTCAATTGTTTCTGACAGGTGGAGGTGTAATGCCCGACAGTGTGGGCACGAAATCGGTCTTCGAAAGGGAACTTGGCTGGAGCGGTCTAGGATGGAGTCCAATTTCGCCCTCTTCAATAAAAACTTAAAGTGCAAATTTCAAATCCTCTTTTTTCTAATCTTTTTTGGGTGGCGGGGGTTAATTTTTTGACGAGGCTTATCTGGAAAAGATCGGGGGAAACGTTGAGTTACTATTGGCGAAACGGCCAGTTTCGAGGATAAGTCTAGTAACTGATGATGGTGAGGTTCAACCAGGTGTCCGTTTGGTGGCCTCATTTACCTATCATTCGAGTGCGATTACCGTTCGTCCCAGGGGCACGTCACCGCAACAGCAACAGGTGAAATGAAGGCCACAGCTATGGCGAGGTTGAGAGAAAAGACAGAATTGTTTTGCTTGCTGCTAGGGCTAAGTTTTGTGCCCAAAGGTACAATATGAGTTGAGCCAGACAGGGCGGTTTGCAATCTTACTTTTGTTGAAGTTACGAGATTGTCGCCCTTGAACGGCGGCTTCCAGTGGACCATCATTTTTGGTACAATGAGCCTCGGTTTCTTGCAAGATATTAAATGTCTCCGAGTAGAGTTGTTGTGACTTTCTCCGCAACAATGGGAGCGCCTTTGACAAGCTATCTGGATTGCAATTGATCTCTATGTTAGGACATCTCAATCAAAGATCATTTGCACTCGTCTCAGCTAAGGTACAACCCAGTCCAAGAGGCTTCTCTATAAATTGAGTGCTTTGTGGACACATCAACACATCTTGTTAGCGGCATAATCGGAACGGCGGTTCTACCTTCAAATTTACCTTTAAAGGTTGACAGAGTGTTTGAATGAAGTGAATTAAAGTGGTCCAGGAGGTATCGGGGCATCATTTTCATCTTTGAAGAATAACACAATACTATCAAGATATCTTTCACAGAGGAAAGAAGTTTAAAATGAATCTCGACTTCTCCCTCCGGTTTCGCAAAACAAGCTCCCTTACCCAAAAGTTGCGACCGTTTTGGTGTTTCCCGGTATCAAGCTGTAAAATTTGCAAGTTTACTGTCAAAAAAGCAAGCCACATCAACACCATATTCTGAGCCCAGTCGGCGGACTTCAGGGTGCCAAAACCTCAAAGCTCTGCTTGTTTGGTAGGATTTCTAAAGATTTCACAGTAGTTGAGGAATGAAAGGGCAGCCACCCACCTCGACTTTTCAACGTTAAGGCTGTTCCTACTCTCAGCTGAAAGATGTTCGAGACCGATTGGATAGTCATCGTTTCAGAGAGGTTTGGTACCCAGTCGATGGATTTCTTGCTGAGCAACATTAAACGCAACACACTAACCAAATCTTTGGTTGTTAAGCAACCATATGCGTTCCCCGCTTCTGCACGAATTGCCTTCCTAGCGGATTCTCAAACAGAAGATCCACCCAGCATTTATCTGATATTCGCCACCGCGCATGGCATCCCAACCACGATCTTCATTCCACACTGTAGATTTTGAATTACTCAGTATCAAAGCAACGGAACTGAAATAGCTGAATGGAAACAGTGCAAAGATAAACAAATAGTTAAGTTCAAAAAACTGCTTTCTACGACCCACTGTTCTAGTCGACCCGTAGAAAAGTGTGAGCTATTTCAGGTGGACCCTTGACTAAAGGAGAACGCTGTCTCTTCTTGGACGGATTGGTTTTCCCCACTTAGTAGAAGAGACATAAAGGCAGAACAGAGCATTTCCAATGTTGATTTCAGAAGCTTCCTTCGACGGAAGAAGAGGAATTACGTATGCAGTTGGTCTCAGTTCAAAAAACTAAACCAGCAAAGCGAAGATCCCATCAACAACTGAAAACACGTAGGCTGATAAAGGTAAGGCCATGATCTTCATGAGGAAGGGTGACATTTGTTACTTGCAGACACAATGCAACAAGAACCAACGCAACTCTTCGTACACGAAATAGCTGAAGGCATCAAAATCCGAATAATCCTCAGTCACTGTTGTTTTTAGCTCATTTGTATACTCTCAAGAACAATGTCTGGCGACGGTCTTTCCTGATTGACACTCCGCACTGTGCTTCGCTTAGCTAAGTTTTCAAGTTCACCATTGAAAGCCTGGCTTGCCGGCCAGGGCTGTCGGAGCCAGTGTGTTAGAAAAACTGCGCTGACTTGTATGCTACGACAGTACCCATGTTAAAATACCGCCTGAAAGAGCCGACCGCAAATTGTTTCTGTCGGCTAGATCAAACTCATCCAAAAGACTTCAAAAGATTAACCAAAAATGATCTTTTTTGAAGCCACAAGTAGGCAGGAACCACTTTCAAAGTGCTAGTTTCGTTTAAGTCATGAAAGCGGAGAAATGTGCTCAAGAAATCGATTTTTTCAGTAATTTCCAAAATTTAGGACGTCATAATCAAATACAAGTCATCTAGCAAAGTTGCAACCCAGTAAGTCCAATTTTTCATTTCCAAAACTGAATTCAAGGTATAATTCGTTTCCCCTTCTTCAAACGAAAAACACACGTTCAATATCCTTTCCAGAAACCGTGTTTGCAATTGATTTAGCTCTCAAATTGTATATTGATTTTTGCTCATAAAATGATGTCGCAGTAGTGGAAGAAGACAAACCCCCTCGAAGACAGCATAATTCATTTCTTGCTTTTATCAGTGAACACCAGTCATGTTGATTGATCATGTAGTCTGAACGAATGAATGTTTGAAACAGTTAGAGGGAGCATAAACTGCTCAGTCTGTCCTAAAATCAGGACTATCGACCAACTACTTAATTTGGTATTCCAAAAGACACCACCCTCTTCTAAAGCCTAAGTTGCCTGGAAAATGCGTCATGTCTGTGATGTTGAAGCAAAATTACTGCTACGCTATAAACTTTTATAGCGAAAAAAAACCAAGGGTCAAGCCAGCTGAGTTATTCAGCATATTTTGGCCAGGTCCACAGTAGTCAGTCTGTCATTTACAATTTTTTTTTACCTTTTCTGGATAAATGACAATTCAACTCGACAACATATTTTTATACGTCAAGAAGTAAACAGCTTAATCCGCACGATTCAGCTGACCGACAATCGATCAGCCGTGACCATAACTACCCTGCATTTGTTCTAGATGTTTTTCCCCATAGTTTACGCGCACCAGTTCAGAGTATTTTGTGGTTGTCAAAGTCCCCCAAATTACTGCGGAGGAGACTTGTTCTCCAACATGTGTTCTAATACACACAGGAAAAGGATGGTTGCATTGATTGAATGTGTGCCCTGAAGTTTAAGTCTCCACATGGAAATCCGGATGTCGCTCGAGCGCACGGGAAAAAAACGGAGTATCACCATTTGTAATGCTGCGAAAGCAAAGTCAGACCAATTTTTATGTGTCTCGATACTGACTTTTTTTCGCATCCAGGTTGATGCACAAAATGAGCGTCATATCCTGCGTGTTCAACAGATTTCGAACATTGCGGTTAGTAAGTTCCTCGGGACCTTGAGTAAAATGTCATTTGTCGTTTTTTCTCACACAGCTGTGCGGCGGCAACACATGAGATTGAAAAAAAATCAGAATACTTTTATTTTAGATATCTTCGCAGAGAATGGAAAGTCCCAGATTTCGAAATGCACCAAAATTTCGAAACACGTTTAATCAAGTGCTGAAAATGGTGGAGATTTAATATTCTCAACAGACGATCCTCACTACTTTCCAACAGTGGTCTGGTGAGCTGCACAATCGGCGATAACACAATTTCACAAAATGGTCACCTTTCGGCACCACGTGACTTGTGCGAAAGACTTTTTGCACTCATTCCCCTGGTCTTGACGTTATCCCCTCACTCTCCACCATTCATCACCCGAATTCTGTTCCTTGCTCGCACATACCAATCGATCGATACTCGTTCACGTGACGGTAGCCAAGCAGTGACTTCGACGCACATGTGATTGGTCGTTTCCGTGTTAAGCGGCTACGGGCGACGTCACACCTACTCAAATGTGGCCTCGGCCCACAGGTGTAATTTGCAGATGACAAAGTTCAGTCACTACTAGGTTTGCAGAAAAAAAGAGGCACTACCAGCCAAAATTGTGTTTGAAAGCAACACATAGTTGACGAATTAGCGGAATGAGATGACGTAAATTTGTGCCAGCCTACCTAAAACAAGCTATTTTGATCCAATGTCCTTACAGTCATTGTTGCTAGGGCTTCGAATGCACAAAACATGTCACAGTTTACAAAAAAACAGAAGTTCAAGTTGTGACTCTTCCACTGTTGAGCTCCAATGACGTATTAGAATACAGATACGGGGAGTATTCGAACTTGCCTCCTGCCTGTGATGATTTGAAAAAAAACAGTGACTTCAAAGTCTATTGTCAAAATCGCTCCCTGATTACTGAAGAACCTTTAAATGAGCGAACCAAATGTATCAAAGCATTTGTTTTGAGTCTTTTTTTCTACGGACTTAATGACTAGTGATGAATGAAAGACCAATCTACAGGATACATGAAAAACAACGACCGAAATTCCAACCGTGTATGGAGTGATCTTAGGTGTGCTTCTTGGTCCAGAAAACACCCGCTACTCTGGTGAAACTGCTCTATTTTATTTCCGAACTATTGCGATTGGGTTCCTGTTGTGGATTTCGGTGATCGTTAGTATCAAAGCCAGGTATCACCAAATGTTTACCACGTTCAAAGATGAACGACGTGTATGGTCAGTAGTTCAAAAACTGAAAGGTGACTTTGTAGCTACAAGCTCTTGTTGTTTTCAGTGCTCTATGGTCCTAGCTAAACACTGTTCCTCCAGTTTGTGTCCAATGCTCTCAGGACTGGTATTCAGACGTGTGAATTCAGCCCACGCAAAGGTCCAGGCGTGAATCGTTCGATCACGAAAGAATCATTAAATACGTCTTCGTATGCATTGTTCACGTCACTGTCCTCGGATTTTCTCTCGTGCCCTTGTTGTTGAACTGGATGCGGTCGATATCCTTGTGAGAGACTTCTAACAGAAGACCGGAACGCAATACCCCTTTCATGGTTTGAGGCGTTTTTTCCGTTGTCAAGCGCATTCGGCGCCGGTGAACACCAATGAAGGTTGGACACCTATCAGCTGTTTGAGACAACTCAAAGGTTAAGGCGCGAACTTAATGACCGGAAGATCCTTGGTTAGAACCCAACCCCGGACATCAGGATTGCTCCTGTCTAGGCTTGGACAACCTGACAGTATCTTAGCCCTCGTGCTTCCTTCGGGTGGCATGGCAGCTAGGCAGCAAAAGCGTGTTACAGGTGGACGATTATTATCATTTGTTTTGTTAGTTGCTTCGACAATTCTGGCTGCAAGTTCATCCATTCAACTTTCTCCATAAATATGCCTTGACCTGTAACACGGAGACGAGCCATCGAAAACCCCGTGCAATTGGGATTGTCTGTTGAGCTCAGTCTGCGCATCGCATCGCGTCGTAGTTGGGTTAATGCCCAGTTATCATCAGCACGCCGCGAGACAAGATATCCGTCACCGTTGTTTTCCACAAGGCCAGTGAATAGGAAGGCGAGCTGTTTTTCCAGGTCTGAGCTATCTGGTAAGGGATCGATCTCTCCGCTGTTTCCATTCAGCCGACGGCTGTTGGTTAAATCCTGATGCTATTGCACAGTTTTCAACGAGTAGAATTGTTGAAGGCAGAGTTGAGACCTTACAATCCCGAGCAGATACTGTAGGGAATTAACTGAAAACAAGGTGCTTCTTCACGTCAAAATAAAGTTCGTCCATGTTACAATGCTGCGGTTAAACGCAGAGACGTGTCCTTCTGCTGAGCTCCAATAAGGAAGGAACTCCGCGTGCGACAAGATCTTTGAGTTTACTATTTCAGTTGGAAAATTTCAGAAATATCATATTCGAGGCAGTCGTGTTAGCTTAGTTAAAATGCATATTTGGAGTTTCAGCGCTCGTAAGTGTAAATGTTACATCCAAATCATGGGGATTCTACAGAAGGAAATCCCAACATAAAGCACACGATATTGACCAATATGGTTACCCTCGTGTTGGAGATGAGATTGCAGAAAATTCGTGGCTGGATCTCATCTTGCAAATGAGTTTGGTCTAGTTTGGAAATCCCAGAAGCTTTGTGTAGCTGCCTGACCCTTATTCAGTTGCGAAGCTCATGAATATCTGTAACGATTCGACTCAGTAACCATCCGGTTGGGATTCTGAACAATTCAGTAGTCGCAGGTAGACATCACCCATCGAGCAATGAATATGTTAGCCTTACTTTTCCCAAAGTGAAAAAGGTCTAAAAAAAAGACGTGCAAGTAACTTGCGAAGTTTTCCTTTGTTTTCTGAGATCCCGAACTTTGAATCCTTTCCAGAATTTTCTTTAAAACCAAGGCGAGACATTTGTATCCTTAGTGCTTGCAGCAATATTCGGTGACACATGCAGACTGAACAGATCTATATTTGTCGGGATGTGGAAGAGATTTGAGTTAGGAACTTTTGGATAAATTACCTAACCAGAACATGCACTAGAATCGTTTAAATGGGCTTTACTATTACCCTTAAGTATTACTAGCACAGTTCAAAAGGTAGGATCTGAAGACAGGCAGGGAAAATTGTCTTATCTGCTCTCTTCAGGTGATTTATCTCACTACATTATGGGCGACAGAACTTCCTAACTTAGAAACTGTGTGGGTGCACACAGATGCAGCAATTGATCTGGAAAGACTTTCGGTGTGACATTTGTGCAGACGGAGGGAGTACGTACGTTTTCATAACCCGAAATGTCACAATGGTATTTTTAAAGTAGAGTGAACTTTGAAAATGTGTGCAAATGCAGGACCCTGTCTGTATGGGAAGAGTCATATTCTGGCTAATTCGAATGCTTCACCTACACGTCGCGGTTGATAGCCTTATTTTTGTAATTCGTCCATTCTGACTGCGATTCAAATCGATTACATATAATCGGTAAAGTGAGAATAGGGCTGGCCCTAAAAACGTGATCGTTACATTATTTCGGCTATTCAAGAAAGGCTCTTGACCACCGATCGAGCTGTTGCCATTGGTCTCTACAGTTCACAAATATCGAGGCAAAATCAGTTCCTCCGGAGGCTATCTTTTCCCTCGTCTCGCAATACTCAAGTCTGTACAAATGGTGAACTTAAGGGCAGATGATTTGCGTTGAGTCACGTGACTTCTCCCGTCCGCATCTGTCATGTGCGATGGGTGATGACTGGTGCTCATCATGTGGTAGAAGTGGGATTAGCCATGTGACAAGTTGGTCAACGGATTTGCAATTTTAACAACAAGTGACTGCTGGCCACACCTGTGGGAACAAAGCTTCTTGGCCGATTAGTCGTATGCACTGCACCAGTAGTTGGGGTGATGTGAATTCTAGTCAGGAAAGTAGATCTAGGCCCACCTGAACTTTTGCTTCTCTGGAAGTAAGTGGCCATCTGGCATAAAACAATGTGTTCTACTACTGCCTTATTCGAGAGTACGCACTGGAGTCAATGTTCTTCAGTTATCTTTTGCCGTTGTTGGACAGCTGTCAATTGATCTGATCATATCCGTTATAGTTCTAAGCTCACTCGTGTTTACTGTGACGACAGAAAAGTTTTACAGGTCAGCAGATTGATTCTTCTAGTGGAGATTTAGTCTTTTAATTAAACCAGACTATGTAAAAAGCTGAGAAGCAGTTGTTTCATCCTTCTTAGGGGGATCAGCGGCAGCGCGCATCTCACGAAACTCTAGGGAGTCTCGAACCCGCGATTTCCCACCTGGTAGTTTGAACACTTGGACGTTCGACACATGGGGTCCGCGTCACGTGGTCACAGTTGTTAACCGGCTGCTCGAGCGACAACTTCTCAGATGGAATTTTCTTGATTCTAACTAAGAATGAAAAGCTGTACGGTGCTTATTGGCTTTTTAGCGCAGATGGACTGACGGGACGAAATCGCCGTTACGAATTCCCAAATCTCCTCACACCTAGTTGAGTTGAAACGATGATTCTGTGGATCGGTATTTAAAACAAAACCATCGAAGAGGAGTTTTGCGACACTGTTGGTTTAGTTAATGCTTGTGTTGTTCGCAATTTTGTTGCCTTTCGATCACGTACATTGTGTACAACGTGATTCCCCGTTTTGTTGTTTCGGTTTTGCGCCTACACCGCCTTTCTTGTGTTTGATCTGAATGCAAACTTCTCCTTGAACTTGTCATCGCACGTCGAGTTTAAATTAACCACGTCGGTTTTGCCATCTTGTGAAGTTGGTTTGTATAAAATTCCACTTGGAATGAGCAGTTCGTAAACCGGTGTATAGTATAATCCCACGATTTAGGGTTTGTATGATTTTATTATTCATAGTGCTGCGTTTGTCGATACACTTCCACGCGTAACTGAACGTGACCCAGCTGATTGTTGGAAAAAATCAATATCTGGTGACCTTTAATCCCATTGGTTCCACACTTGACCTTGCCTTCTGAACCACTGTATTGGTAATCGGCTCTGTTGAAGCTCACCGGTTGGGTTAGGAATTCACTCAATCAGCCGCACATAGATTCCTTCCATTTCAGTATTATGCTCGGTACAGTTGGTCCAGATGCGATGTGCTTCCTGGAGTTTCCTTCTCTGTTACGTAAATCCACGAACAACACTCTTTACGTCTTCCAATTGGACCGGCGATTTCTATGTATGTAATTAGAGGAGTATTGAGTGGGTGAGTTTGAAATCGGAATATCTCACACAGGTAAAGACAATTTATACCCAAAGTAACCTGACGACCGCAGACGCCTTCCTCTGCGAACAAGATGTGCAAGGCAACGGAAATCGCCAGATCACGTGACAAGAAGTTCAGCGGCGGAAGGTCAGTGGCTCCACGTGCTTCGTCCTCGTTGAATGATTGAGGATCTGGTGTCCATATAGATGGTCACAGGCTCAGCTCTTCTCAGAATAAACGAGTGTATACTTTACTTTCAGGATTAGGTCTATAGGCTAGAAAACGACAGAATTCATGCGGCGTGGAAGGATCAGGTTCTAGTCCACCTGTAAAACTGACCTAAGTTGTTTGAACAGTCCGCCTCAAGCTCTCTTCCGCTCAGACGATTTCGTCCACTTTGTTAGCCACCACGACTGCAACAATTCAGCCCTCATGAGACCAACTTTTCACTCCCGAGTCGTTTCATACAAAAAGATAACAAAATGTCCCAGTGTATGTGGAGAGTTTTGATTGCCCGTCCGATGCACGGTGTCACATAAAAGCAAGCGCCCAATTCTCTTGGACCTTTCAGTTCCGGTCTTGAATAGGAAACACAGATTACGGTTACTTATGAGATGCAACTTTTGGTTGGTCGTTCGGATTTTTCATACCAAGTACCGAACATAGGTTTCTGACATGCAATTTGCCTCAGGTAACGATTTTCCTGTCCCGGTCCCGTTGTCAACCGAGACAGATTTGTACATGATTTCGCAAGCACACAAACTGTTTCACATGACAGACATGGTGAATAATTGTAGGAACAAAGCAAACCTATACCAGGTGTGTAGGTTTCACATTTTTGAGGAGCGGGAACAATAAAAGGTAGACTATAATGAAAAAATTGTAACCACCCCTCTGAAAGTGAAGCCCTAGACGTCGAGATTAAAGCTGGAAGACTGGAGGCCGACGGAAAGTCAGTAATGAAGAATACACAGATATATAACTTTACTGACTCAACCATCGTTACGACACTTTCGGTCTCTACAGGGAAAAGAACCTACTTATAGATTTCTCATCTAAACCTCTCTTTTCCTTGCCTCCCGAATCAAGTTATCTCATTCATGTTGGTATTGTGTCATTCCAATTTTTGGGGGAAATCGCTTGTATCAGAGAGTGATTTACGCATTCACTACAAGGTCCAAAAGGAATTTTAGTGTTTACTCTACGTCCTATGCAGTCTCGTTCAACCACTTCCCACATCGTGTTCCTAATGGAATTTTCGATTTGGCTGACACCACAGACGGATAAACGCCACCCCTTTTGTTCCCTTATAAAAGACAAGTCTGGATGCTTTCTGCAGGAGAGCTGATATGTGGCATACATATTGGATACCACCTCTGGAACGGATTCAGAATAAGATACTCGGAACCACTAACACAGATTCTGCCGAAAACATACGTTGCCAGGGGAGCGAATCTTACAGACACCGGTGGCGAGTCGCACAAACAGATGAATAGTCTAGATGACTAAATGTCAACTTTCCTAAACTGTGTTGCTGGATTTCTCGGGGACTACCAAAGTTTCCATTTGGTATACTGTAAGTGACGTGAAAGAATCTCTACATTCCAGTGACATCTATTAGGCTAAAATTATACTGACCCAACCAATATGATCCCCCAAGACAGACCACTTTCCCTCCCCCACCGAGCCCTTGAGCTCTAGGTTAAAATAGATACCTTTCAAGAGACGATCCCTAACAAAGCCCACCTTAACTGTCCGCGTGACACAAAATCTCCGCCACTGTATAGCGCAGAGCTATCAGCAATGTCCATTTTGTGTGGACCAGCTCTCAGATAAGATCACTGATGACCAATCCCCTATGGTTATGCTCCGTTCTCGGGTAAAACCACGTATGGAACCATTCCACCTCTGGTGAGTCTCGTCAGGTAATCCATTGCAAAGATACAGCCCCACTACACTTTCTTACTTCGGGGGGGGGATTACTTGGAGGATTGACCAGAACTAGTCTCTTTAGAAGGACAAACTTATTGGTCTGTCGCCTCTCAACATACTACTACTTTGAAAGCTAGAGAGAAAAGAAAAGCTGAAAACTTTGGGCATTGTATGCTGCAAAGTCATCGCTCATGAGAGTCTACCTCTTCAGAAGAGCAGTTTGCATCCAACCACTTCCAGACGGTACGTAACGAAGCTAGTTGTCTAAGAGAGACAAAATCTCCATTCTGATTGACCCATTCTCCACTCGAGCCACATTACGGTGATACAACTGTTTATGAGTGGTAGTTTTGAGCCTTCTTGAGGAATTTTGAGGCGGAGAGAGTTGTTTCCTGGCGCGACTTTACCAAGGAAGCTGACAGCATTGAGAAGAAATTTGTTACTAAAACGTGCCTCATGGAACATAGAAGGTGCTTCAGGTAGAACATGAGGTTGATGGAAAATCGAGGACTTTACCTGCCTGATGAGCCCCAAGTAGGACGAAACCGGCCGTGGGTTGTCGAAGAGATTTCAGAAATCTGGTGAATAGTTTCCTTTATGAAAACATACTGCGATATCTCGAATATCGTACCAAATCGAACATGAGGCGGTCTTTGTGCAGCACATTCAGTTGCAAAACATCATACACGAGAGATTCAGTGGAGTCTCCCGTGAAAAACAAATTGATTTGCAAATGAGTGTATTTGTCGAAAAGCAATCCACTTCGATGCCAGTCCCTTCATAAGGATGGCTTGTACAGAATGGATCCATGTTAGTTGGCATAAATTTACTATTATCTAGTATGGCCCATAAAGATCCGGCTCAATCAGGTGCGTACCTGCTCTCCACCCCTTAAAGACACTCTTAGGAAACACAGAAAGTAGCGTAATCAAAATTCGTCTTCATGAAATGATTACGACATCGTTGTGCTTGCTAGTGTAAAACATTGCATATAAGCTTATAATCATTTGAACCGGTTGTAAAGCAGTCTGCGTTGTAAATGTTCTCACCGGTCTCACAGCACTCTTTTTGGAGACGTAACATACTACTCATAAGGTTGCTGAAAACACTTCGACAACCCACGAGTAGTTTCTCCCGTCCACTTCGAGCTTATCAGGTGGGTGCAGTCCCCGAATTTCCGTCAACCTTATGTTCTACCTGAGCCAGCTTGCATGAATTTAGCGAAACGCACTCATTTGTGTAGCAATTATGTTTTCACGGGACACCCAGCGGGATCTCTCGTTTATGGTGTCCTTCAGAGACCCAATGAGTAGTGTGTTACGTCTATACAATGAGTTGCTGTACACATGAGGACAATCTTTCTAGTTTTACCGAGAATCTCAAAAAGGCACAACAACAAGGCATCAGCCTCAGTGCCTTATCGTACAATACTCGGAGTTTGCGGTAAGTAAATTTTTATTTAATGGTATGGTGTGTGAGGGTGCCCTCTCACAAAGCGAACCCCCCCCCCTCAACAAGGACTCAGTTAGGTCGAATTGGCCAGTGGGCGGTTTCAACACTGGAATGTTGCGTTCATCTACCAATGTACTTTGCCTCCAAAACAGTATCCCCCGTTACTCATAAGGTTGCTGAAAATTCTTCGACAGCACACGACCGGTTTCGTCCCTCTTGGGGCTCATTAGCCAGGCGCAGTCCCCGAGTTTCCGTCAACCTTATGTTCTACTTGAACCCAAATTGGACTGATTTCGAGAAATACACTAATTTGCAAATCAATTTGGTTTTGCGAGAGACTCACACAGCGACAGGATCAAAGACAATCTCTTGTGAAAACTTGTCAGAGTTTATCTTATATGTTTTCTGCTTGATGGGTTAATTTTTGAAGCCGGGTGCCTAGGTCAGACGCATGGACTGCATTATGCCTTTCTCGATGTAGAGCGAAACCACGTTGACAAGGTTATCCTGTAAGCCAGAACATGAACACTGAGTCGAACTTGTTCACATCCTGCAGCCCTGCTGTTATTCATTCCGTCCAAATCGGAATAACCCCGATCATGAATATGCGGTTCCAACATTTCTGCTACTCCGGTTACACTTTTATTTTATGTGACCGCGAAAAAGTCTACTTGTGATAGCGACCCATTTCAACCTAGTTTTTTTGTGTGCGCAGGCGTAACATAAGATAAGAAGCTTTAGACCAAGGTATACGAACGCGGACCCAAAACTTTTGAACTGTTGTGAGTCAGTCCTCCAAAGCCCACTTGACAAGTAAAGGTGTGCATACAATCACAAATTACGCGCACGAGGTTTTGCGAGTCGTGTATCTGTCCAGTGGTTGTCCGCTGTTTTTCAAGCAAAAGTTCAAAAGACACGCCCTCCCCGACTTTAGCGAAAGTACGACCTGATTTACAGAAAAAAATGAAAATAAATGTTTCGTATCAGAAAGATGAATTGCAACGAAGGAGGGTTTTTTAAATCACTGAAAAAGTAACAAGTACGTGAGTTTCATCCAACCTGATAGAGATTTCAGACAGATCGAAACCTGTTGTGGTTGTCTTGAATCGTCAAAACCATAAAAACTGAGGAGTGCTTCCAAACAAACACGAACTGCCATTCGCAGCGTCTCATTTAGTTGACTGCTCTGACCTGTCTGTGAAAACTCGATACATCGACGCAAATAGAGTCGAAGCGATGCCATTTTTTGGTGAACCGTAGACGTAACAGCCGCGAGATTATGTGATTGGCTTTTTAGGAGTCATCTTTCGAAATCCAATCCGCTTAGAATAAGGCACCTTTTTTTTTAAATTTGGCTGGCATACAACATCCTGATGGTTTGGGTTTTGCCACTCTTTAGGGCTCGAGTAAGCTCAGTAGTTAAGACGGCGACTTACTGACTGGAAGGTTTGTGGTTCGAGCCCAACCTCAGCAAATCCTGTTTAGGTTTGGCCAACCTGACAGTATTTCTACCCTCGTACTTCCTTCGGGTGGCATCACAGCTAGGCACCGAGAGGATGGTACAGCTGGACGATTATATCATCTTTGAAATTATTATTGTCACAGTCAAACGGTATCTCCCAAGGGCGCGTAATACCAGAACCTCCGGGAAGGCAAAACAAAGTCAGAGTTTTGGATTTCTATACAGTACTAATAATGTAAGACATCAATTCACAAAATACACGAACCTCGACAGCAGATACTCGTTCACAACAAATGGTCCTCTACAAAAGTACGAACCAAATGAGCAAAAAGGCTTCCACCTGAGACAGTCACACGTGCATAAGTCCGGTCACAAAATGGCTGGATGACCTCAAGGTCTAATGAGTGAAGTGATGGGGACAAACAAGCGCCAGTTCGTACACACGCGCTAAACACAAAAGTGGAGCGGGTGTTACAAACAGGGACAGAAGAAACGTGGGGAATTTTAGATGTTAAGCTAATGGACGATACAATGATTATTATTTTTGTTACAACACGTATCTTTGCTGATAACGTGGAGTTTCTAAGGTGCTCTTCAAGATCTCTAGCCCTTTTAACCAAATCTTTTGCGAGCCTGCATTCGCACACCGAAACAGTTTCCATTTACTAACTGGCTCATCACTCCATCTATTTGCCTCGCCTTCACGCACTACCATCCTTCTGAGAATCGGCAACTTTCCTTACTGGTTTGCCTTTGGTATTTATGAATTTGTAGGCCGACTACTCACGTATTTGTAGGTGTTACTCATTGTCAGTGTATCGTCCATCACGTTGACACTTGAAATTCCCCACGTTTATTCTGTCCCTATTTGTAACCCCCGCCCCACTTTTGTGTTTAGTGCGTGTATATGAACTAGCGTTTGTTTGTCCTTACCACTTCACTCATTTGGCCTTGAGGTCATCCGGCCATTTGTGGCCGACTTTATACACGTGAGACTGTCTCACGTGGGAGCCTGTTTACTCATTTGGCTTGTACTTTTGTAGACCAAGTGGACCAGTTGTTGTGAACGCGTATCTACTGTCGAGGTTTGTGTATTTTGTGAATTTATGTCTTGCATTAATAGTACCGTATAGAAACACAGCTCCGACTTTATTTTGCCTTCCCCGAGGTTCTGGTATTACGCGTCACTCGAAGATACCGTTCGCCCGTTACAATCGGTTTAATTAAAACTTTTGCATTCATATTTTAAATGGTTTTCTAATGCCGATTGCGTTTCACTATGATAAGAACTGAACTTTGTAAATGTAACTGTAACGACAAATACACTCATTTGCAAATTCATTTGGTTTTCACGGGAGGCTCAAGTGAATCCCTCGTTTATGATGTTCTTCAACTGAATGTGCTGCACACAGGCAGCCTCATTTTTCAGTTGCTACGATATTCGAGATATCGCAGTATATTTTCATAAAGGAAACTACTCATAAGGTTGCTGAAAACTCTTGGACATCCCACTGTAACGAACTATTCCGGTGTGAGACGATTTCCTCAAACAGAATAATGGATGAGAAATCATCTGATCAAGAAGTAGACCTTGGGTGTGTAGAAAGCATGTGTAAAGCATGCTGGCTTGTGAGAACCAGTGGTTTCCTGATCCTATTTAATTGGGAGTTTACAGTAAAAATAAGTTTCGGACGATGTATTTTGCTCCAACTTCCTTGTACTGAAACCATCGACTTTCCTCGAAGCTTTCCTGCAAATGGTACTGTTCATACCAAAGACTGATGCGTACAGAACTGAGCGTACTACGCGGTAACAGCCATTATCATCATGGACAGCATAACATCACCGTTCAAATACTGATGCTTCGCTGCCATACAACCACCGTTTATTTGAAAGCCTTACAATGAAGAACGGAATAAACATGGACGGAGAAGAGCTCATTTCTCGCCCAACACAATCAATCCGAGGTGCCTGCAGACACTAATCAATACAATCTGGATAGAGATAACAATAAGAACGCCGCTGATATCGACTAGCAGTCACATCTTGCAGCTTATCCAACCATGCGCAGTGGGGATCACGCAGACCCACACAAAAAAGGACCCCTATATGGATGATTTTCAGAGTACACTGAGACAAGAAGATAGAACAATGATCACAATCGGGAAGACAATGTGAGCAATCCTAATGGTGAGCCTTTTTTCTACCTCTTGGAAATTTGGTAAACAAATTCCTAAGGCAACACCTATGTGGTGCTTTTTATACGGTCCTATTCCATCCCTTCTTGTCCAGCGCTCGAACAGCGCTCGGACATATCCAAAATCTTGCCGGCTGGAATGTTTGAGGGCTGAGCGTTCTTGGCGCTTTTCGACAAAGATAAATTGGATTTGACCCTTATATTTCGTCCTGTAAGTGGCGGGAATTTATGCACAAAAGTCGAGAAACCCAGTGCAGGCCCTTTATCCCTATTGGAAATCATCAGCAGTGTGCCTCCTACAAAACTCAGAGAGGTTGATCCCGTGAATTTCTGACCATTCGACCACGAGCCGCTGAACAGCAATGTGATTAACTCTCACCAAGACAGGACATAGCGCCACCCGTTTTCCAATGCCAGGAACCAAATCATGTGGTCCAATATGGGCTGGCTCCTTGAGTGACAACTTCTCAAATAGAAGTTTCACTTGTCTTGTGAGACTATTCTTCCTCGGAGAGACTTATAGTTTGTTGCCAGTGTGGTCCAAACTCATTTCCGTCTCTTCACATTAGTTCCGCCTCGTGTGCTGGCTGCATCCACATATTTATATATAAATGGGGGGAGGCAAGTTAGCTCAGTGGTTAGAGCGCGAATTTGCTGACCGCAAGGTTCGTAGTTCGAACCCGACCTTTGCCTCTCGACTTCCACTGTCTAAGCTTGGGCAACCTGACAGTATCCCAGCCCTCGGGCTTCCTTCGGGTGGCATGGCACCAAGGCACCAAAAGGGTGTTGCAGCCGAACGAGTATTATTTTGTCCATTTAAATATCGCCTTACCTACGACATTCAAAGTTGCTTGATCCGGCTTAGAGTTCTAACGGTCAGGTAAGGCTGCATGCGATGAAGGCACTGACTAAAAATTTCAAGCTGGCTGGTGTGCTACGGTACGAAATGGCCTGAAAGTGAGACACCACAGTGTTATACAGGCAAAATTCAAGCCACCGGTGGCGAGGAACTGAGGGTATAGTGCATAAGCTTATGCAGTATTGATCAGACAGATTTGAGGTGTGAATTTGGCGACCGGCATTCTGGAACTCAGATCATAGTATTCACTAAAAACTGAGACTCTGTTTGCGCGTCAACTCTTCCACACTCCACTGTATCCCACCGTCTGTTGGCTTCCGGCATCACGGAGAATCCTGCGCACTTGCTCTGGTCATCGAAGAAACCAACGTTCCAACCCATAATATCAGTGATGTTCTCCGTTGGAGATGGTCGTTTATCGTAACAAGGATGCACTGCTTTGGACCGTGGCTCCTTGCAACTAAACTGCGCTTTACAGTGATCACTCAGAATTCAAGTACTCCGTATAAGAGAAATGCAATAGTGAGCAGAAATACAAAAGGAAAGGATGATTTGGAGCGATTTTAGATGAATAGCTCATTGATACAGCTGCCTCTGGACACCATCCATGAAGGACTTTCTCTTGGGCAGTAAGCCATAGTTTGGATCGTGTGGATGAGACTGATTCAAGTTTTATCTCACACAGTACTCTTGGACAAGTAATCTCCGCTGCTTGAGCGCTTTTGTCCCGAGGAGTCAGGCGAAGCATTGAGACAACCACGATCTTACAACATTCCTGGTCGTTATACATGTGAAATTTTTATCGATGACTGTAGGTGTGATAGTTCAAACAATGTCCCATGAGGGGATCACGCAGACCCACACAAAAAAGGACCCCTATATGGATGATTTTCAGAGTACACTGAGACAAGAAGATAGAACAATGATCACAATCGGGAAGACAATGTGAGCAATCCTAATGGTGAGCCTTTTTTCTACCTCTTGGAAATTTGGTAAACAAATTCCTAAGGCAACACCTATGTGGTGCTTTTTATACGGTCCTATTCCATCCCTTCTTGTCCAGCGCTCGAACAGCGCTCGGACATATCCAAAATCTTGCCGGCTGGAATGTTTGAGGGCTGAGCGTTCTTGGCGCTTTTCGACAAAGATAAATTGGATTTGACCCTTATATTTCGTCCTGTAAGTGGCGGGAATTTATGCACAAAAGTCGAGAAACCCAGTGCAGGCCCTTTATCCCTATTGGAAATCATCAGCAGTGTGCCTCCTACAAAACTCAGAGAGGTTGATCCCGTGAATTTCTGACCATTCGACCACGAGCCGCTGAACAGCAATGTGATTAACTCTCACCAAGACAGGACATAGCGCCACCCGTTTTCCAATGCCAGGAACCAAATCATGTGGTCCAATATGGGCTGGCTCCTTGAGTGACAACTTCTCAAATAGAAGTTTCACTTGTCTTGTGAGACTATTCTTCCTCGGAGAGACTTATAGTTTGTTGCCAGTGTGGTCCAAACTCATTTCCGTCTCTTCACATTAGTTCCGCCTCGTGTGCTGGCTGCATCCACATATTTATATATAAATGGGGGGAGGCAAGTTAGCTCAGTGGTTAGAGCGCGAATTTGCTGACCGCAAGGTTCGTAGTTCGAACCCGACCTTTGCCTCTCGACTTCCACTGTCTAAGCTTGGGCAACCTGACAGTATCCCAGCCCTCGGGCTTCCTTCGGGTGGCATGGCACCAAGGCACCAAAAGGGTGTTGCAGCCGAACGAGTATTATTTTGTCCATTTAAATATCGCCTTACCTACGACATTCAAAGTTGCTTGATCCGGCTTAGAGTTCTAACGGTCAGGTAAGGCTGCATGCGATGAAGGCACTGACTAAAAATTTCAAGCTGGCTGGTGTGCTACGGTACGAAATGGCCTGAAAGTGAGACACCACAGTGTTATACAGGCAAAATTCAAGCCACCGGTGGCGAGGAACTGAGGGTATAGTGCATAAGCTTATGCAGTATTGATCAGACAGATTTGAGGTGTGAATTTGGCGACCGGCATTCTGGAACTCAGATCATAGTATTCACTAAAAACTGAGACTCTGTTTGCGCGTCAACTCTTCCACACTCCACTGTATCCCACCGTCTGTTGGCTTCCGGCATCACGGAGAATCCTGCGCACTTGCTCTGGTCATCGAAGAAACCAACGTTCCAACCCATAATATCAGTGATGTTCTCCGTTGGAGATGGTCGTTTATCGTAACAAGGATGCACTGCTTTGGACCGTGGCTCCTTGCAACTAAACTGCGCTTTACAGTGATCACTCAGAATTCAAGTACTCCGTATAAGAGAAATGCAATAGTGAGCAGAAATACAAAAGGAAAGGATGATTTGGAGCGATTTTAGATGAATAGCTCATTGATACAGCTGCCTCTGGACACCATCCATGAAGGACTTTCTCTTGGGCAGTAAGCCATAGTTTGGATCGTGTGGATGAGACTGATTCAAGTTTTATCTCACACAGTACTCTTGGACAAGTAATCTCCGCTGCTTGAGCGCTTTTGTCCCGAGGAGTCAGGCGAAGCATTGAGACAACCACGATCTTACAACATTCCTGGTCGTTATACATGTGAAATTTTTATCGATGACTGTAGGTGTGATAGTTCAAACAATGTCCCATGAGGTAGGCTGCGTTTTGCTGTCACGATCGATAAATGGCTTCTATTACTTATTGTCTACAACCGGATTCACTTCTCATGTAGCGATTTTACTCAATCCGAAGCCCCTTGATCAAGAATAATAAATCTGAACACACCCCACTAGCACCAGAACATCTGTCAAATTTAACGTTCCACGCCATCAGCACGAATCAGCAAGACACCCTCTGGTGATGTCCATCATTTCATTCCAAGATAAAACTCAAGGTGACTAGGTAGATATTTGCATGGCTCAGTGGTTAGAGCGCGAATTTGCTGACCGGAAGGTCCGTGGTTCGAACCCGATCTCTGCCTCTTGACTTCTCCTGTCTAGGCTTGGGCAACCTGGCGGTATCCCAACCCTCGTGCTTCCTTCTGGTGGCATGGCAGTTGGAAAGGGTGCTACAGCTGAATGTTTTTTATGGATGGGAAACTTACGCCGACTTGATGCGATACGTCATTAAAGCATCCCATAAAACACTGTAATCTACGCATTTTTTACTTCTCAGTCGTGACACCCCAAGTCTGTAATTTTAGGATCCTTAGGATTTTGTCGAGACTTCGTACAAAATGGTTTCTAAACAATCGAATGACAAGACTTTGCCACACAACTTTTATTTAGTACTGGAAGACACACTGTGTTGTTTTGCTAAAACTACATACTAGAAAAAAACAAGTTGATAATGACGGAGGCCAATAAATCACGATGTCAAGGTCAGCTAGTTAGTCTCAATGACTGAACATTTTCCTTGGAAATTCCATTATGCATGTGAGTTGAGAAATCGGTCCCCAGTAAAATCTTTTCGTGGCATATTAGGCGTGAGGAGTTTTGCTAATATAACCCAATGCTCAGTACAAGATGGGCTCCTATCGATTTTCTTTGAGAGCGGCTCATTGTTCGGTTGCAGTTTTAACCGGTTAGGATTTGTTTCGTTTCCCAGTGAACTTCCTCATCAGTTTCCGTGGCCATCAAGTCAATCAGTAAATACTGTTTGACCTCTGAAACTCTATCGAACAAATGGGTGTTTTCAAAGAACATGTGCTTAAAAAATAATCCTTCGTGTGTATTCAGTGACCTGCGTTATTCTCGCATCCGGAAGTTGTGTGAACAGTTCCTACATTGATGTATGTATCCTTGTGTAGTTTCTGTTGAAGACTGTAGATTCAGCTTGGTCTGCCCCCGATGCGTGTTTAGTGTGTTCGAACGGAAAGTGGGAGTGCAAGTGATTCTTTCAGCCTTTCGAACATGTCCCACGGTGTCGGGTGGAATCTCTCGGCCTTCCTGCAACCTGTTAAACCATACAACGCGATTTTTTTTAGTCACGTGAAAGAAAATCATCGGACCTACCGCCAACTCACAGATGATGCTTTGGACACAACACTTTGGCGTAAACAAACCATCAGACTAAACACAATCGAAACGGTTAGTTAGCTTTCCACTCCGCAACACACCTGGAGACTTCCTAAAATGGGAACGTGAAAGTAAGAGACATTAACCCTCCCAGGACGTTCCATTTGCACACACTAGCTCACCCCATGATGTCGCTTTCCTGTAAAAAATAATTTAATGTTTTTCTAAGTCGAACCACTTACTTCGTTTATTGAGCGAGAGAAAAGACTGCCATGTGTGAAGCGAATGCAAAACTCAGCAGAGTGCCATAGAGTTATCTCCCTGTCCTGGTGTAATTATCCCGGCGAGTCCATGCAAAAAGGCGGGACAAGCGTTGGACTCGAGTTGCGTTCGTAGTACAGCTGAACAGCAGTACACATCCTTGGTCGTGACGGTATTTGAACACCGGATATTTGACACGTGGAGCTCCAACAACGCGCGTTGGACGAAGCTGAACTAGCACGCCTGAACAGGCGAACTTTTTCACGCTTGAACGATGTGATTGATTCGCCCGACCGTTCAAACGACGTTCCACTAACAGCTCTGGTTGTGTCGATCGATCATGGGATTTTGACACCAACCAAATAGCTTCTATAAATAGAGATTTCGTAGCATCCGTCTTACAAACAAGTCAGACTGGTCCGGAATTACTCCAAATTGACTTCGTCTTTTCTCTGACCAGCAAATTAGCAATTTTAACAATAGCAGGACCTCGGCTTTCATCCTTATCGCTTCTTCAGTTACTTTCCGGAAGTTTCATATTTTTCTTTTGTGATCATGGCAGTTACTGTAAAACAGAGTGCACGCAAAATCTCATGGCTTGAAGGAAGAACACTCGAGAATTGACTTACTAGTTAAATTACTGTGCTGTTGTTGTTGCTCTCATGGAGGCCACTTCGAAGTGGACTTTTGCTTGAACATGAATGGGTTAGACAGAGATCAAGTGACCTATTGACCTTCTAGAGAAATCAGAGTTAACGGAAAGTGTGTCATGCTTTGTTTCACAACGGCCGGGTTTCTAAATAGCCCATAACTCGAACTTGTAACTAGTGCATTTGGTAGGTCATTAGACAGACAGAAACAAAAGCTGTAAACATTTGAGTAGTGTGAGCTTTCTATTGGCAGCGAGAAACTCATATCAGACAGAAAAAAGACTGATCATTGTAGATGCTCTGTAGGAAATGAACAGTCGCAAGCTGATAGCACGAACAAAGTGTTCTGTACAAACGACTGTGACCACACGCTTCGGACGATTTCAAGTCACTGTGCCACTGGGTGTTAGTCGACCGTGGCTGCATTCGATGCTTGAATGTTTTTACGTTGAGTGGCTGAAGAAAGGTCAAGTCGATGAGATAAAGTTTAACAGTAGATTCTGTGAGTAGCACACAGCCCAGAAGTCAAACAACAAAATGCTTGCGATATAAAGCAGTAGCGTCATTTGTTACGCAAAACAGCTGAGAGGTTGACGATGTAATCCATTGATCGATGTAGAACATTTTGTTTACAAATAAATATTGAGTCTGTCTGATAACCCACAACGTTGTGGCAACAGTAAGGTCCTAGGGAAAGCGGTTAGGGTTTCGCAGTAACGGGGGATTGACAGTTTTTCCAAGGGACATGCAAGTAACACGGTTCCTTTTATTAATACACTTTTGTTGTCATTTCGTGCCTGTCACACTTTTGGAAGGTTATGCTATTTAGCCCCCTGCATGGCCTCCGTTATGGCACGTATTTCTCATTACGATCTTGCTCTGTTATTCACATGACTGTGATGTGTAGTCGATCCAGAAATTTTGAACATGATCATCACAGAAACATCTCCAGCATCATTATACGTATCTTCGCTCGTCGTCCCAGTTCCAGTTGATCCAAAAACCCGTGGCACTGGTGACAAAAACACTCACAGTGCATAGAATAACAACAGTTGGTGATCCAGTTTCGGAAGAACCTCCAAGAAAAGACATTCAGAAAGAGATCACTAAACGGTGTCCTTTGTCACAAGCGAATTATGGTATTGCCCAAGAAAAGCCATATAGTTGGGAGATAGTAGAACCCTTTCTTTCTGGTAGACATTCCTAGGAGATGAGTACATTTCAGCAACATATGAGTTAGAAGGAGGCTGAAACCTTTTTGAAGCGTGGGTTTTTTGTGCGTAGACCGGAAATGGGATTTGCTTGCTTGCCTCAACCACTGCATCATCTGAGGCGACCTTCCAAATGGAGTACACTAGGCAACCACACTGCATTTTGAGGATTGGGTTGTCCTTTTAATTCGTTTGGTTCAGACCATGAAGGTGACACTTCAAGACATGTTATTTCAGCTTCTTATAAGAAAAACCTCCCACCACCATTTCGCTATGAACGCAAATGACTGTGTGAACAAAAAACATACTTTTGTGTAGAGAACGATGTTTATAATTGCATATGAAAGTGAACGGCTTGAAGATGCATTAGAGCATAATCATACTCTTATGTATACGGTGTAGAGTGTAGAAATCCCTCATTTTCTGCGTGCTGTCCACGTTTTTTTTTTTGGGGGGGGAATGCAGTATACTGTGGAATGAAGTAAGCCTAACCCGAAACATGTTAGTCTCCAACGGTTTCCAAAAGATTTCGTGGCGATGACCGGCTAGTCCAGAAGTTTGTACAAATCTTCATAGAGTCTCCTATTTCGATGGTATGCCACATGAGGTCATGGGCTGTTGAGGCATTTTCAGCAACCTTATGAGTAGTATATTATTATGTAAGCAAATCCACGTTGACTAGCTGTCGGAAAAAGGATTGCACCAAGAAACTCGATTATTGTGTGGCAGTCTGTTGGCACGTTTCATAGTGAGCTCGCATCGGTTACCAAAAGCTACGTTACCAATGTATGCCTCTTAAGTACCGTCCCAATACGGTGACCGGCTGAGATGATCACTATTCACCAAAATTTGTACGTGCTGGACTCTTCCTTTCGTACGCATACGCAACTTTGGCTACACCTCTACACGGTGCAGCCTGCACCCTCATTTTCATGCTACCAGTGACCTGAGTCAGACTGTGTGAATGCAGACAATCAATACCTCCTCTCTCCTTCATTCGTGCTTTGCATTACCTCTGAACTTATGCGGACAGATGTGATGTTAACTTGGACGTGTCATGGTCAAGTGCAGCACTCCTCTGGTTCATCTTCTTGTTCATCTAAGATGGTCAAGTGTGTTGGTGGTCACTTCTTGTTGATGGTTCAACACGTCGGGTGTTGCTTTTCCTGAGCCACTCTTTGTAAACGCTCCGGACTATTACGGTGGACTCCAGTACTGTAGACTACAGATCAGGGGTTCCGAAAAGAACCCGAACAGCTGCATGAGGATTTCCTCATAAAGGCAGATGAAGATGGACCTCAGATGATCTTCTCAGCCAATGATATCCGCTCAGGGGCATGAAAAATCTGGTAAGTTAAGCTTTGCTGCAGATTATTCGCACTTTACTGACACCGTTCGACTGCCGCATGTGCTCAACTGACTCAGAACTTGAGCATTAGACAACACAGAGAATGTTCTGTACGCCTTGCTCAACAAACCGCTGTAGTTTTGTCAACCAAATGCCGACCACCTTCCGAACTTTATCCCTTCACCAGTGTCTGTTGGAATATCGAAGAACGAAGACAACGTGAAATGGTTCTCTTCCTTCCATCTTGCTTCCGACCATCTTTTAGATAAAAATGTCAGATGCAATCCGTTCAATTCGTTCTCTTTTGGGAGCACCCATCAATCTATCGGAAAACTTTTCGCCTCCTTTATACAGTTCATAGTCACCAAACTACAGAACACGGATAAATAGCTAAGAGGATGTTCATCAAATAGGAGGTACAACCCTGAAAATAGTACCACAAATAGACTGTATTTGTGGAGGGATTCCCTCAACTTCCATGCCTCAGTTGTACTAAAAATTGGAATCTTTAAATACCCCACCTGAGGAAGTCCTGAAGTGATCTTATCTGTACACGATGAATTTGTGAACGTTTTATAGACGTAATACACTACTGATAAGGTTGCTGAAAATCCCTCGATACCTCACGACCAGATGTGACACATCATCGCAGTGGAAAAATTTATGAGAACTTAGAGCACATGCTGTACCAGTCTCCCGAAAGACCAAATTTGTTACAAAATGAATGTACTTCGCTAATTTGTGGACGATTTATATACGTAATGCACTACTCACAAGGCTACCGAAAAATTCTCGACACCCCACGACCGGTTTCCTCCTTCTTGGGGCTCATCAGGTAGGCGCAGTCCCCGAGTTTCCATTAACCTTATGTTCTAATTGAACTCAAATTGAACGGATTTCGAGAAGCACACTCATTTGCAAATCAATTTGGTGAGAGACTCACCTGGAACCCAGCTGAATCTCCCGTTTGTGATGTTTCCAGGCAATAAATGTGCTATCTGAATATCTTACTATCTAAAATTCTGTTTGTTTGCCCTAACATTTCAGTAGCAACCCGTCCAAACCAATAGAACTAATCTGTTGTCCTGAAGGTTTAGTATACCGTCCTAAATTGATGAATGTGCGAAAGTGAGTTTTGAAAAATGGGGAACTAAACTCGAGAACCAATCAAACTGAACAGCAATAATAATAATAATAATAATAATAATAATAATAATAATAATAATAATAATAATAATAATAATAATAATAATAATAATAATAATAATAATAATAATAATAATAATAATAATAATAATAATAATAATAATAATAATAATAATAATAATAATAATAATAATAATAATAATAATAATAATAATAATAATAATAATAATAATAATAATAATAATAATAATAATAATAATAATAATAATAATAATAATAATAATAATAATAATAATAATAATAATAATAATAATAATAATAATAATAATAATAATAATAATAATAATAATAATAATAATAATAATAATAATAATAATAATAATAATAATAATAATAATAATAATAATAATAATAATAATAATAATAATAATAATAATAATAATAATAATAATAATAATAATAATAATAATAATAATAATAATAATAATAATAATAATAATAATAATAATAATAATAATAATAATAATAATAATAATAATAATAATAATAATAACCAGTGGGCAACAGCACATGCAAGGACAAGACAATTGCTCAGAGGTGTTTTTATTACATAATGGTAACTTGGTCACTGTAGAAAGGTGAACTCATAAAACATGAGGTGGGGCAGGCACTGGCAACTCGACAATAAAACTAAGCCGGCTTGAACTAATTCTGGAAGTCGTTAGTGATGACGGATACACTTGTACAGGTTGGTTGGTTCCCAAGACTTCGGAAAACCTGAGAGCAACGTTAAATTAGAGACGTTTGCGGTGAGAAGAACCAGAAGTTTGCATTCTACATTTAGACTGTATGATTTGAGTGAGTGAAGTGTTGAGGATGCAAGAGAGCCAGCGGGTTCCACAACAAAATCACCGAATTTGCGGATAAGGTTCTCTAAAAATGCAGCAAAAATCAAGATAATTAGGATTCATGGAATAGTTCATCGGATCAGAAAGAAGAACTTGTCTAATCGGTGACCACGTCAAAGTAAACAGTTACTTTGTGTTGTTATGAAAGGGCCGTATAAGGTGGGAGGCCGCACCCGAAAGTTTGGGAAAATAGCTGATGTTGCACAACCAGATAGGTATGACAGTGCATTCCTTAAATCTCGGGGAACTATCCCAGCCGGCCCCGAATAGAACTTGGTGCGACGAATTGGTAGACGCCAAGTGAGCGTGCCAGCTGACCGCGAAGTGTGGTGGACACAAAAAAAGCCAAGGGCATGGAAGCGGCTCCGAAAAACCGGTAGTGCCCGAAGATTATTTCAGATGATACCTGCAACCAGTCCCCGGAAATCACCCGTGAGAGAAGCCATCAAGGATGAAAATGGATTGACCATCCCGGATAAAGAAGAACGACTCGACCGGTAGGCCGAATACTTCAAACAACAATTGCCATGGCCACCAGCTGGCACTCAGCTGGAGCCCACAGATGACGCAGAACCCTGGACGCAGGACCGCCCACGGCATCGGAGGGTTATAAATGCATATGTTCTGTCCAGCGCCACCGTGCATCTGGTCCGGATGACCTCCCTCCCGCATTGTTCAAAGATGGGATGAGGCCTTTAGGCAGCGCTTGTTCGATTTGTCTGCTTGCATTTGGGAAAAAAGATCCGTCCCGGGCAACTGGGAGGAGTCGATGATAGCATCCATTTTAAAAAAGGGGCTCGTAATGAGCGTAACAACCACAGGGGGACCAGTTTGACCCCGGCCGTACACAAACACACCTTGGCACAGCGCCGCGGGACAAACCACTCTACATAGCATACCCGGCCGCTACATGAGGTTTCATTTCTCATGCATACAAAACGGCAATAATCGAAGCCATATATTCATCTTGTGAGTTAGCAGACAACCCTAGCTACCAGACATCCTGCCTAGTCGTGGAGATGTCCAGAAAAGTAAGAGTTTAGTTAAATAGAACAAGCATGGAACAAATGCCCTCCGAAGAAGGCAAGTCGCATTGTGGTAAGTGACTCGACAGCTATCAACAGGGTAGTGGAAGTGGAGCCTGCGTGCGGTGACAACATAACAATGGAGTGTTAGTGTAAAACCCCACCTCAAGCATGGGCACGCTACAGCTTTATGTTTGGGAGTAAACGGGCCACGAGATGAAACAGGTGTTTCATTCGTTATGCATCACCATAGGAAGCATGTTTGTGTTTGTGTGAAGTGATGCGTAGCTAAAGAATTTGCTGTGATTCCGGAGAGTGAAAAACCATGACCTCGTTTTGGTCAATACCAGTGAGAGCTTGGCGAAGCTTAGAATCTGACAGTGAACAGAGCGAAGTAAGCAACACAGGGATGAAAACCGGCCTAATGCAACTACGAATATGAGTTGCTTAGACACAAGACATGAAGTCAGAAAGTTAAATGGCGGAGTCACTATGAGCTGGTATAAAAGGCGGATGTAACGAGAGACTTCAGACGCTTTTCGGAAACATCGATTTTGATCTGCCTCTGGTCAGAGTCAACCAGTGAAAGAGTGTTCCTAGATGCGTGAATTTTTCTCAGACTCAGTGGGTCTAGGTACTAAACGATTCTTCATAATCAGCTCGCGATGGATCTACCAAATTCAACACCAGTAAATTTATTTAGCTTTCCAAACCTTGGAACGTAAGTACAAAGGCGAGACCGGCCAGTCCGTACATAAGTGCTCCCAAAACTTTCTCGACGGTTGAGCTGAGATAAGTTCTTTGCAGTTTCTAACATGTGAAACTGTCTTCACTGAACCTTTTTCGCCTGTTTATTTAGGACAAACACAACGGTTCGTTTGCAGAATGTGTGCATTAATCAACAGTCATGCTGGACGACATTTTTTTTAGGTTAAAGTAGGCTGAACCGTCATTGACGGCAGTATAACAGAAATAGATGCTGGTGCTCATTTGCCTCACAGGAACAATCGAGGTATCGGGTAAAAGCCAAGGGTGATCGGACTATCTGGAACAATGTGCCATGATGGATACCGGTTCAACGTGCTTTACGAAACCCACTCAACCTCAATTGTTTTCAGCTGAGACGTATAAGCATGCTCACAATGAAGATGGGTCCAGGCAACAGGAAACATCACGAACGAGAGATTCAGCTGGGTTCCAGGTGAGTCTCTCGCAAAACCAAATTGATTTGCAAATGAGTGTATTTCGCTAATTTCGTGCAACGAGCCGCGTGCTGCTATCACAGGGTGTGTTCGGATGAAAATAATAGAAACCACCTGCAAGACCTAACTGAGACTACTGAGATACAAATCTCCGGGCCGGGTTTTATCTTACATCTATGATAGAGTTAGAGTGTTTCGACTCGTAACAGTGTGAACAATTGTAAGCTGCGAATCAGGCTAACGGATGACCAGCGAGACTTGATGCGGCAAATTCGTTCTTGTATATATCATGCCATTTATGTAACACAATGCGTGGGCCTCATAAAGTGCAGTACAGCGCAGCGCAGCGCACTTCTCAAATATCAGTGTCTTTTGTATCCAGCTCAGCAACAGCTGGTCACGGTGGCTTACAATGTACCATTAACCCACGCGAGTTGGCCACGAAATGCGATTCATTGCGGCACACAGCCTGCTGGCACTGTGTTTTCTCCAGTGCTGCCATCAGTAAGGTGAGAGAATGAGATGCACTAATCTTGCACGACACTACAGCGCTAAACCAGACTAGGCTACAGAAGAATTTTGGACTATTTTCATGTGATTTTTATTCATTCAGTGATTTGCATGCCGGTCAAACTTATACAATAATTAAATAAGCAATAATGGGATTTATTGTTTATCGTTGTATTTTTATTATATAATGTACATTATATGTTATTTATATTAGATTATTATATTCCTAAACCGAATATGTGGTGCAAAGGCTGCATCCTACAGAAAACTCTTCCGCACCCCACCATTGGTTTCACCCTTTTCTGGGCTCTTCAGCTAGGCATTGTCCCCGAGTTTCCTTCAACAGTATTTTCTATTTGGACTTAAACTGTACGGAACTTGCCAACATCTCTCATTTGCACACCAAATTGGCTTTCAAGGAAGACTACTGAATGCTACCTGAATCTCTTTTTTTAATGATATTCTTTCACTGAATGTGCTGTGTTCCAGTTGATACGAGATGAATCGAGAAATCGCAGTATATTTTCATAAAGGAACCTACTCACGGGGTTGCTGAGGTCTCTATGACAGTCCATGACCTGTTTCGCCTTTCCACTTTGGGCGCGGTCCCTGAGCTTCCGTCAACCTTGTGTTCTACTTGAATCCAAATTGGACTGATTTCGATAAATACACTCACTTGCATATCAACTGAGTTTTCACGGGAGACTCAATTGAATCTCTCTTCTTTCGCTGAATGTACTGTACACTGATCGCCTCGTGCTGCGGTTGACACGATAAGCGAGATATCGCAGCATATTCGCTTCGTAGAACATACTAAATTGTCTTTCATTCATTATTCATTTGTTGTTCATCCTACTTCAGCTCATGGATAAAAGTGCACCATGTCCTCATCGGTTATCGACCGATTTGTGTGAGACTTTGCGACTAACTGATGAGGGCGAGAAAGCGCGAGATGACGGCTAGGTGTCCGCTGTATACGCGCAACTGACCAGACACCAATACCAGTTAGATAAAATCTCATCGTAAAGTGGGCTGTCGAAGAGTTTTCAGCAACCTTATCAGTAGTTCATCGTAAAGGCTTTGATGTCGAAACATCCTCTGGAGTTTCGGAATAGGATGAAATAGAGAGCTTTGTAGATCTTCATCTCAGTTGCATAACATTTGAAGTACGAAATGCAGTAAAAACATTTCAATAAGTATCCTCCCAAAGCAAGTCTCGAGGAGTGGGCAGACTTATCAACAGAGGCTCGTGTTGCACAACAACAGAAAGACGACTTTTACTGGTGGTTGATCAGATGGCAGTTGATCTGTTCGCCGAGCTTGGCAATTGGCTTGTCAGTCGAGGAGTCATCGTCAGTGCGCAGTTGAGTATGTGCTTCCTCCGTGCCTAGCTGCGTTTATGTAGTTTTTGAAGAGTATCTTCTGTTGAATGATTATTGAACCGATCGTGATTTTTGCTGCTTTGTGGTCTGTATGTCTCTTATTCTATTGGTTTGTTGGATGGCCGTTTTTGGATGCTTCAGGTCCGTTTGCAATTGCTCCGTTCCCGATTTGTGTTTCGTTGTGGTCTTCCTTCCTTGAGTTCCGTAATTCTTTTGTTTGCAGTGGTCGATAGACTGGGTCGATTTCGATGCGTATGTTGATGGCTTTTTTAGTGGAGTGCCATGCATTTATGAATTCACGTTCATTCTTTGTTCTCGCTTGAGCCAATATGTGGACGGTGCTCCAGTTGAATTTGTGTCCGTCCTGATCTTCGTGTGCGGAGACGAGTGAAAATTGGTCGTGCCTTTTGGTTGCAAGTTTGTGTTCATGTATCCTGGTAGAGAGTTTCCTTCCTGTTTGTCCCACATAGTGTTTGTCACAATCTCCGCACTGAATCTTGTACACGACTTTGGTCCTCGGAGAAGGAATTACCTACTCAACTGCGCACTGACGATGTATCCTCGACTGGGGACGAAACGTTTGCAAGCCAATTGCCAAGCTCGGCGAACAGATCAACTGCCATCTGATCAACCAGCAGTAAACACACCCGAGCTACCTATATTTCGACAAGACGACTTTTAACTTGGCCGCGCGGAAAGTGCTTTGGAAGGTTTTTTCTATTGATCCAGAATTCAACTGCATAGGTTGCTTCAAAAGACAGGCGTAGGTGTGAACGTATCCGAGATACAGTGTGCGTGGTACGCTTGTAAAAATGGAGCTGCAATAGACCGTATGGGAATCTATCAGGAATGCCATTTCTGGTCCTCCCGCCGAGAAAAAGTCGATGACATTTTTCCTGGTTCTGTCGTTGAAATAATATACCACGTTTTGCCTGAATATTATTGGGCCAAAGCTCTCAAAGGGTATGCATTTCCTAGTAGATGTGGTTTTGCATGGGCTTACTTCTACATTGTGGCTTATTAATCCTGGTAATCGACTGCTTTCCGTTCAGGCAGTTACATTGTGAAATTGTGTGTGCGACGTCCAACCAACGCAACCTGTCGTCTAAGTATGGATGGGTAATAACGGTAATAACAAAATTAATAGTCGTTCAGCTGTAACACCGTTTCGGTGCCCAACTGCCATGCCACCCGTATGAAGCACGAGGGTTGAGATACTCCCAGGTTACCCAAGCCTAGACAGGAGCAGTCGAGATGCCTGGATGGGGTTTGATCTACTGACTTTCCGGTCCACGCTCTAACCACTGAGCTATGGATGGGCGATAACTTGATGAAGTTACTCACAAAGACGCTGCATCCTTTTCTCACACCCTCAGAAAGTGAGTACGTTTAGGTAGACCAGACTGTAACACTATTTCAGAATGTCACGACGAACCGCACTCATATCTGATCACAGACGGCTATGAGTCACCATGACGCGACCTTTTTTTTTCGGACTGCCAACAGCTGTTTTTCCCCTGCTTCTATCCAGTATGGTGTTGCAGTTCAGTCGATAAAACCTCGTCTCTATTTGAGTAAAAAAAATCGGGCAACGTGAATCTTTTGGATTGAGGGGAATTTTTGGCTCACCGTGTTTTTAAACTACAGAATAATTGGATGCGTTCCCGCTGCAAAAATGATTAGACCCTACTGGTCCTGGTATCTCTGTTAGTCCAATGTTTGTTCAGCTGATACGCACGCCTAAATTCTCACAAACCTGGTTATTTCTCCGATAATTTCAAACAGAAAAACACGTTTCAACTAATTCTGTACGGCATGCCAATCGGTTCTCAAAGTGTGCACACCGGTAAAATTGTGCTGACTGAGATAAGAAGTTGTCGGGTGGCAGCCGACAAACAACTAAGAATGGCACACAAAAAACACGGAAGAGTCGCAGTCACACGAATGAATTTTGTGTATGGGATTGCCTGAATTTGCGAGCAGATTCAATGGAAACCATGAACTATTGAGAGGATAATAGCTATGCGACCGTGTATGAGTTGGTCCCTTCAGTATCAAAATGTAACAAAGAACTAAGTTGACAAAGCTACATATAAAAAGCATTCTGAACCGTTCTTCCGGTTCGAAAGACCTAATTGAATTCCCTGCCAGACGCAGTGAAAAAAGCTTTGTGGAATCTTTGTGGAATGGGTTTGTGGACCAAAGGCTAATTTTAACGCACAGCATGTCTTCGCCTGCGGGTATGCGGTAATGCGCGACGAAGTGAGTTCCACCAAATCTTCTGCAACGATTCGTCCGACAAGACAATCAGATCACTAAACAAGGACAATGTACATTAAAATATAAAGTACTTTCCCCAGAAAGTACACCCTAGCACACCTTATCGTTCGTAAATTAAAAGCACTTTGCATTCTAACGGAAAATTTGTCGAACAATTTGCCTTGCATGTCAACTTTTGGTCGGCCCCATGAAAGTGTTTTCAGCCGATAGGTTCTTTCTGGAAGGTTACCACTTTTAAAGATGGTCTCTTCAGTGCAGTGACGCTGGGGTTTTATGTCAACACTGTCCAAAATGTTATGGGAAACACATTGGAATTTATCGATTTGCCAAGACACCACCGTATACAATACGATGATGGAGACTGTATTTAATTCCAGGGTTTTAAAACGATTTCTTGCAAGGAATTATTAGTGTTAATTACGTGACGTAACCACATTCCTCAGACTCATTCATTACCCTTCCGGTGGCTGTTCAAGTTTCAAGACTGAACTATTTTATTTTATACAAAGTTGATTCTATATTAACTGTTTTCGTGACTCGATTTATTCACATTCATTTCCGGGCTTGTTGTGGAACATTTGACCCACTTTGAAGTGCACAACGTTTTCCCCACTTAATTTGTCCGATAGCACGCTACACTTTCTGTGTTGCTAACTACCCAAGGTTTAATATAGCCGTAAGCTTTCCTTTAATTCTGTTCATTATTTACTGTTAATTCCTTATAGAACTGTCTGCCCGCGTCTAATTCAATATATTGTTTGCTGCTCAGTTGCGACTACTGGAAGAACGCAGGTGAAGTTCGTAGAATTCGGTTTCGCCGTAATTATTACTGACCATCCGTCGTTGAATTAGACTAAACGTTACTCGTCAGATCGTGCGTTTAGGCTTGAGGTCACGGCCTTAACAAAGGATCGTACACATAGTGAGCCAGAAACTACTGAGGAAATCGTTCCCATCCAGATAGGAACTAGCACCAAAAGGAATCGGTTTTGTATGGTCCAATGAAGATTCCCCCTTTCTAAGGAGAAGTCCCTCCTAGAAGAGGCCCGGCTGATCTGTTAGATAGTGGGATTACGTTTGAGGGAAAACGTGTAAAAATCGTTTTTCTTTTGAAACTGGTAAACTGGAGTGGTGGAGATGAAGGATAGGTGAGATTATCTGGCTGTTTTTGGACACTGATATAATCTACATCTGAAAAAAAAACGACTAGCTGGATTTATTGCAGCCACTTTCGAAGTCTCATCACAGGATCACAGACTGTTAGTGAAACTCAGTGGGCTCAACCTACCGAAGACAAAAACACATTGATAGTTGTCGTTTGTAACAAGGTAATGATAAGTCTGTCGCCAAGTCAACTATGTGTGCTACTATAGGTTATCAGAGAAGCGATAAACTTGGATCCACACATCAAAAGTCGATTGGTGAAACAACTTGTCATCAAGTTCAGCCTAGTATTTTGCTGTGTATTTCCTTAAGTCGTTTGGGACGGAATTCACGGAATTCGAAACTGGCAATCAGGGAATCCCATGGTTGAAATGCAACCCAATCCGATCCACCTTGATGGAACTCGCAAGATTGTGTAGGGAATTTCAAAGAGATACCTCAAAAGACTTCAACTCTCTTATACTTCTTTGGAGAAGTTCTATATCATTGATTGTTTCAAGATGGATTGGTCTACTTCGTGAAGTTCTGATCATCACGCTGTGAGGACCGGTTTCTTCGCTTCGCTTCAGCCTCTCAAAAAGACCACCTATGGTGGAGGCAAAATGCGTGTGTGGGCTGTCTTGTTTGATATCCGGAAACAATTTTATCTGGTTGGAAACATTGCAGGCAAGTCGACACTCGTATGGATGGGTTATGCTAATGTTCAATGTGTTTGTGGACAAAGCTATACGCAATTAACCACTTGTACTTGATATAGCCAATTCAGTCGAACTTTTTGCAGTAAAGAGACAAGCTATTCTGATTGCGAATACGAACACCTTGGGAAACATTTTGGCTATTAACCGTGGGAAGTGGTCTTTGCTTGGGGTGATTCAAATTCAACTTCACTATTAATTGGGGATATGTAGTCAGATTCACTTGCGTAGTCAGTGAGATTGAGGGACCTGCCTGAGCTAAGAGCACTCTAGCCACTTTCCGTAAGTGGTGTTTTTCGGAGCAGAGGAGGGGCAACCTACTGCATTGCCAAACATCCCTCCTTAGCATGGTAGAAGTTCAAAGCCCTTTTCAAGTGCCCAAGTCTTAACGCAATTTTGCGTGAAGGAGTAAGCACCCTCACTTGTGCGACACACACGCCGTCGGATCGTCATCCGCTCATGTCGGACCAAGGAACTCGTCTTCTCCGTTAAGCAATTGTTTTATTTGAAGTTCCCCGTACAACTGTTTTTTCTGCAGCTACTTGTGTGTTATCTCCGTTTAGAACGGGAACATTGAAAGTTTACCATCATTTGGTGCATACAGCTTCATTCAGCTGTAGCACCCTTTCGGCGCATAGCTGTCATGCGACCTGAAGCACGAGGGCTGGGATGCTGCCAGGTTGCCCAAGCCTAGACAGGGGAAGTCGAGAGGCAGAGATCGGGTTCGAACCACAGACCTCCTGGTCAGTGAATTCGCGCTCTAACCACTTGGGCTATCTCGCATGCATACAACTCAGCTGGATTCAAAAAGCTTGAATCGTTGGCACCTGGAAAACCTATATTACCCTCCGTCTAGCTGAAGCACAGAGTAGTTGTAGATATGCAAATGCCCGAAACATCACTTCCGGGTAATTAGAGACGAAAAATAATCAGTTTCGGAAAGTTTCTGAAGAATCATAAGGATAGGCCGACAGGGCCTTCGTTGATAAACTAGCATCCAGGGTCACATTTGGTGAGTTCGTCCAGTGAGTGAAGCAGTGATGTTTCATCCTTATTGGGAATCAGTAACAGTGTACATCTCACGAAACCCTAGAAGTCCTTGAACCCATGACCTCCCGACCGGTAGTTTTGGACGCTTAACCGTTTGCCGCGAGTTCAAAACGCCCTGGAGTTTCGGGAAACACGCACTGCTGATGATTCCCAATGGGGATGAGGCGGCTATACAGTACCTCTCAGTTTCTTGCCATAGACTGGCTTCACTTACAGTACGAAATTGCAATCGAAAATTACCCCGTCTCCTCACGGCACCAACAGTTATCTCATTGGGAAATGGTTCTGTCACTTGGAGATTCCATCAACATAACTCGTGTTACTGGTTCTGTCATTTGGAGATTCCATCAACATAACTCGTGTTAAAATAAATAAATAATAAGTAAATTGATAAATCGAATTGAATTAAATGAGTAAATAAATAAATAAAATTCCTGGTTGCTAGTTCGTTTTCTGGGTTAGACAATCTAGATGCAAGCGCTTCATCACTAGTTGCGGTGACATCGTCCGGAACGGTTGCCACCGAAGAAAATCCGAGCTACCGGAGCGGTCAACATGAGCAAACTCAAAAGTACATCTGCACAGTGCGACAAATTGTTAATACTACTGTGATAACATTTCATCTTGATACGGCTCTATTATTTGTTCTATATCGAGGTCGAAATGTGGCCAGTTGCGGAAAGCACTTTTCAAGCATTCTCCATCAATTACCGGCAAAATAACCCGAACAGCTGTATTATTCACTAGGATTGGTTGTGTATCTATGTATCTTACCGTATCAAACAGAGGACTCGTAGAGTCAAACTGTGTCTTTCTCTGAATGGTACGTGCCCTGCCCGATCGATAAAATGCTGGGAAGAAACTGAACGCGTGGGTTCCAGAATGAATGTCTGCACTGGGGTGAAAAATACCTCTACTGACAGATGAACTCAAGATTAGCTTTGATTATCTGAAGAGTAACCTGGTCCTTTTCATCATTTGTGCAGACCGGTCAGGTGTGACAGCAACTAAGTGGTAGAATATATATATATATATATATATATGAATGGTCGAATTCACCGGCCATCACCGGTCAAGTCACTAGAGGCCTACGCATAGTGGGATACCACAGAAGAAAACCGTTCAGCTGTGTCACCCTTTCGGTGCCTAGCTGCCACGCTACCTGAAGGAAGCACGAGGGCTGGGATACTGTCAGGTTGCCCAAGCCTAGACAGGAGAAGTCGAGAGCCAGAGATCGGGTTCGAACCACAGACCTTCCGGTCAGTAAATTCGTGCTCTAACCACTGAGCCATCTCGCCCCAATACCAAAGACAGTTTTTGCTGATGCGAGAGAATAAGATCGCTTGGCGAACATGCGGAGACCATCAGCCTGCTCAAACATGAGGAGATACCAATGGGCTCGAGCACCAGTTAGCTGATTATCACCAATGTACCAACATCTCCCGTCGTTCTAACGTACTACCACAGCTTTTGCAGTGCAATGCGACTGTTACCGGGACATGTTCACCAACACACCGTCAAGGTAGACGTCGATTAACTGGCGGTATTCCATTAACATTTAGGCTAATGATGTTGTCAACCTTTGGATGACAATTTCGGTGCTCGTTCGAAAATGCAACAAACTTACCTGGGTTCTAGGGGCTACACTTAGTAGATGGATCGGTGAGTATACTAGTGACCCACGAGGCTGATCCTGTTGGGTCACGTGCGTCCACATGTTATGCAATCCACCTAGTCGACACGTCTCATATCTTCCCATATCTACTTGGCTAGCCATTCTCCAGGCCGTACCAAGTCCTCGCATGATCTTCAGCGGAAGTTGTAGTTGTTCCAAATTACCTAAAGGTTATCCGATCAGTGGAATTGCGGACAACCCGCGTTTCAGGCTCCATTTATCAGCTAGCATATTGTGTACTTTTTTATTCAGCTATGGCGCGAACACAGAAAGCTTACGACTTGCCATTGTTTTGCACAAGTGTGATTTGCTCGTGGTGAACATGTTTGAAAACCACTCGCACAGAATTCTCCCTATAAACTTTTAATGTTTTCACACACACACACGCACATGTTCAGACAACCGGTATTCTGCCTGGATAATCCTATAGGTTCTGGCGAAACATTGACTGGTTCCATTAGTCTTTTGTAAAGTTTAAAAGCTCAACCTGATGAAATTGCAGTTTATGAAGCACACGGATGATAGGAACACACCATGTGTTCCAGGTCTGTCAAGGGCATATTTAACACTGCTTGCCACTTTTTCTGCACAGACGACAAATTTGACGAAGTCACACTAACCAGCAATGGCGATCGTATTAGAACAATGGACTTGACAGTGTGTTGGAGCTGTCCCGGGCGACGAACAAGACGAACAAGCAATCTCCAGCATGTGTGGAACCATAAAAACAGTTTTTTTTACTATCACGTGACCAAGACTACAAAGTTTTTCAGCCCAGCACCAGTGTGCCCTGCTAGATGTCATAGGACCCGGAAGGCGCAGATATGCATACACTAACAATGAATCATAGTCTATTTAGCTTGGACGTTGGCTAACAAAAAAGTGAGCGAGTTTACAGAAAAACCGACTGCACACCAGCTTGGATAGGGTAAACAGAGAACCCGTAAACGTGACTAATCGGTTAGTCAGTCAGTCGTGCCGTCGGTCAGCGGTCGTGCCTCATAGTCAAGAAAAGACTTCTGAACGAGGGACAAGCACGGATATCAGGATGCACCGGTCCGTTTGTGCAAGTGACTTTTTCGCTTGAAGCAGTCCTGACACGTATCTAAGCGGCATGCTGTGCTGGGACCTCCATCGCACCACTTGTGTGTGTGTGTGTGTGTGTGCGTGCGCGCGCAACTGACCCCTACATACAATCTAAAGAAAGAGAACCAACTCTCGGATTTTTCGCGACATCATACACTTTTCCGCTTATCACTTAGAAACTACTTTTAGTTGAGAAATGTCCAACTTGGTCAAGGTTCTGAAACGCAATGCTAGACTTATCGTCATGTGCCAACGTGGAAATTAAGGAGAGTTATCAACAAGGCCTTAACTGATAGCTCCATTTCGTCGGTGCCCGTCTTTTAGTTTCAGAAAAATTGGGACTTGCTTTGCCTGCAACATAATGCCACAGGCCACTGAGTTTTCATCTAGTGAGAATGTAGAAACTTGGGGATGGTTGCTCATCCCCACCTGGAGCAATCTTGGTGATGCGAGCCACTGAGTCGGTCATTTCCTGACCATTTTGCAGACCGTCATGTGCGTTTTCCGACTAACCAGTCAGTTATGTCATAGCTGCCCAGTGTTATCTCAGAGCCGAACAGATGCAGCTGCTTTGCGTAATGAGACACCACCTCTAGGCACCTGGTTGAACAAGTATTCGTGTTCACTGACAAAAAAGTACTCCTGTCCTTACTCCCTTGTTGAGCCGTTTCATTTGGAGCAAGACAAACGACGCCGTTTTTCCCTGTTATTTCCATCATTTGATCGCTGTTCTGTTCGCTGAGTTGGGAGATCTGGTTGTAAACTTTTCGTCACCAAACTAGGTGATATCACCAACGGGTAATGATTTGGTGTGTGTGGGCACCAACGCACTACGAAGCACCGCCAGCTCACCGCGTGCCTCGATTACTGACGAAGCGTTTGCAAGTAAGGTGTTTAGCTTAGAGAACAGAACGACAAATACCTATGCAACCTGAGCCACTGAAATTCCCCTAACCCATCATTTGCCTGGATTCTGAAGAAAAATTGGAGCACTCTCACTTGTACTATCATTTCTTAGTGATTTTTCATATGCCGGTCAGTTAGTTGATGACCAACATCAAATATTACTTCATTACTTGCTAGTGAATAGTCTCTTTGAAATTTGTTCCAGGTCCCTCACATTCTTTTCCGTAACCGGTAACAACCAACTTGAAGGAACAATCACTTCTGAAGGAAAAAGAAAAAAATCATTCACCTGCAGCACCCTTTCGGTGCCTAGCTGCCATGCCACCCGAAGGTTGCACGAGGGCTGGGATACTGCCAGGTTGCCCAATCCTAGACAGGGGAAGTCGAGAGGTAGAGGTCGGGTTCGAACCACAGACCTTTCGGTCAGTAAATCCGCGCTCTGACCACTTGGGCCATCTCGCCCCCGCTGAAGGGAAACTCCCTCTATATCTTGAATACTGATCAGCATGATTTTCATGGGAGTCTTTGTTTTGCGTGTTCAATTGTAGAAAGTCAAAAGTGCAGCAACAACATTCGAAACCAGTGTGTCTACTTCGTTCACAAATAGCAAAGTTGTGGGGACCGGAGAAAGTGTAACGACAATTGGAACAACTATTCAAACATTCTTTGTAGTGCACGAAATCACTAGAAAATTCTGCATAACGTTTGTGGAGGTTTGATAATTTTTCATTGGGTGTACCTTCATTCACAACTCTCCTTCCGTCAGTCGGTTGTCACTCCATTTGGGACGATTATGATCTGACGAGCTTAAATAAAAACAGCAAACTGATTCCGTATCCTCGCGCTTGCTGTGGACTAGCTGGAATGATCGCGTCATTTCCGGAGAAGGGGCGTTCAAACGAGAACAATCGTTCTTCGCCGCGGGAACCTGGTATCATCATCGGCGATCAGTTTAACGGACGGGCTATCCATCCAGGATTACAATAAAGCTCCCCAAAAAGAGACAGGCTTCAAGTAGATCCAGGTGTCCCCCAGAATGATGATATGTTCCTTCGCCATCAGTTCTAGGAATTGACGTCAACAGCATCAATCTGGTAAACGTGACAATGCATGAAAGCATACGAGCGAAATTGTTTATGTTTTAAACGTTGTTTTTCAATGACTTCTGTCCCTTTTAAGAGTAATCTGAGTGACAGATTACTTCTTTATGATGGTTACCCTAATAAATGTTCAAAACTCCTCGCCTCCTTCGAGATAAGAGATGTGCCTAGTACATTTCATAATCTGGATCGGTTTGGTCGGTGCCGTGCAGAACATTAGATGACAGATCCGACCGGAAGGAATCTCGCTTCAGTGCTTAACGCCTTACAGTAGCTATTAGGACGAGATATTGGACTGTGAAATCGACGAACGCCCCAGTGCTCCAAACACAGATTCCTGATTGGCCATTGCTTTAGTACAGGTGTGTTCAGAACCTAGCTGCGTGAACTATACACAAATTTGCTCCAACGGTCGCTCCCTATCATATGGAACACTTTTTTCAAAAGACGAGATAGTCAAGAATCTGATGTGAACCAAGAAGAATGATAGTCATTCCTGCCAACTTCGAGGAATGTTTGCTCATCGTCTAGCTTTGTCATCCTAAGGATGGTCCGAAACGTGAGGAGACAGCGCGTAGTTTAGATCTCGAGTAGCAGGCTTCTATTTTCTCGTTTACACAGGTTGAGTTACAACAACAACAATTGTAGACACAAACGCATTTTTTCTAGCTGACATTTCCGACGTGACCAACCACCACCATCACCATCAGCTTGAGACGAAGTTGTGAAGAAAAATTCACATCAGCTTCGCGATCTTCGCTGGCTTGTTTGTCTAAGACGGAATAGTTGGTGTGGAAGAGTGGCTGGTCTTCATGAGTTTGGTTGTTCACCTTCGCAGTTGTTGTTAAAATCCAACATTCAGAACAGAACATCAAGCATAGAAATCTTTTCTACGGTCGACAAGAGCAGGCCTGAACATGTCTGGGAAATGCTGCCTTATATCAATTTGTAAAAACATACAGATGTCATCATTTTAATGTAGCGCAAATATTTAAAAAGACGTCTAACCTAGCACATGACCACGCTTTAGTAGGCAGCCGCGAAGTGTTCGGTGCCAATCAGTGTAAAATTCGTATTATTGCTGATGAAGATCATTGTGAGCAGATTTCTATTAGCTCCATTTCCGGATGGAACTCCCGACCAAAATCATGAAAGCGTGCACAAACTGAGCATTCGAGTTTTTGTTAATTTCAATTTTGCCGTGATAGCTTGCTGTGTTGGGAACATAAGGCACAGTGAGGTTTCAAACTCAGTTTTATGAGAAGCTCGATATCCACTCAAAACTTCACTACTCGGAGGAGAAAGAGGGTGAACTGGTCCACCAATCAGCGGTGTATTGTTCTTTTAGGACAGATTGTTTAGTCCCTTTTGGACTACATTTACTTTTTCTCGTCCAATTCAGTGGGGTATGTGTAATTCATAAAAAAAAGTTGATAGCGGCTTCAAAAAGGCCTCGAAATACGTGTTAAAATGTATTTAGTAACCGTTTGAAAAGCCTGCACGCGTTCAGTTCACTCAGCACTCATTCTGCGCATGCAGGCCAGCAGTGTTTTGACAGCCAAGCAAGTCTCAAGAAGAGGGCCCTATGTGGAGGTAAAACAGGGAAAACACCCAACATCCCCGTACGACAAAGGACACTGTCGCAAAGTAATCCACCCACCTGTTCATTGATGGGTCCCGGGGATGCAGAAGGGACAATCATGGGGGGTCTGTACCAGAGCAGAGAACAGTGTTTCCCTTCTTTCCACTGCAGCTGGTTAGGCAAAAGGGGAGTCTTAACGAAAGACAGCCTAGTGTAGTTGAAGCATCGATAAACCCCTGCTTAATTCTTATATCTATGGTGCAAAACGACATCCGGCAAACCGATACAAACAATAGTAGTCTTATACAAACGACACGTACCATAACGCCAAAATTTCGGAGCATGTTGTTCCAAGTATTCAACTTTGCTAGGAAGAAATGATATATACAGTCATGAAGCGGTCATCATGTGCGACCAGGAGCTCCAAATACCGGCCGGCCAACACTTCGGCTAAGGGCTTGAAGCATCCATTATTTCTATAAAAAAAACGCCAGACTCGACTTCAAAGTGAAATTTATCAGGAAAGAGAGGGGGGAAGGATTTGACGGAACTTGCAAAGTCCTCATAGCTGATGTCAAACGATATACAAAATGAAATGGTAACTGACTGGCCGACTGGACTCGATGGTCACTGGTTTGAGAAGCAGTTCTCTTCAATCAAGAATCAAGTGGACTAAAACGGGAAACTCAAGTAATTTGTCCTGGAAACTATAAAAACCACTTACCAACAAAGGTGCCAACTCCAGATCTTCTAGGTTTACTGTTGGCCGGCAGTTTACGACAGTCACCGTTTCATTGTTTGCTGAAACGGAGTTAACTCGCTCTGCCTAGTTCACAACGATAGCAATTGCAGAGAGAATTAGAACAGCTATATCAATCAATCGTTCAGCTCTAGCACCCTTTCGGTGCCTAACTGCCATGCCACCCGAAGGTTGTACGAGGGCTGGGATACTGTCAGGTTGCCCAAGCCTAGACAGGGGAAGTCGAGAGGCAGAGGTCGGGTTCGAACCACGAACCTTCCGGTCAGTAAATTCGCGCTCTGACCACTTGGGCCATCTCGCCCCCGAAAAGCTATATAAAGGATATAGGAGAGCAGTTCCGGGTTGTTCATTTCAACCAGTCATCAAAAGAAGGTCATCGCCCCCATTCTTGAACTTGGTAAGAGGTGTTGCGAGATCCGGAGACTAGTTGACGAAATCAGTTTCACTCGTATCGTCAGAGTGGAAGTAGCTGTGGCTGGCGATGATGACGATGATGATGATGGTGATGATGTGACCAGCAGCAGAGAGTTGGTACCAACTACGGCACACTATTTTTCTCTTGAGTAATCCAGTTCATTTCATAATACTGGCAAATAAGACCGTGCAAAAAACGTCAGCAGAGTTTAGGTCCTACAGGTGACTTCCATAGCCAAAACATTACAACCGAACTCCTGGAATTCACCCATCTGTCGAATTTCTCCACAATCTGTTGTATTCATCGAATACACTGGGTAAAAATTGGAGTGCAAGTGCCTGATGTTGGTCCACTACCGTGTTTCCCCCTAAAAAATTTTTTAGAATTTAAACAAAACCTTATAGTCACGGAGTTATCTATGAATACATTTGATTTATGCGAAGCTTGATGAAATGGTCATCCCGCTGTATGGAATAGTGAGATGGCGTTGGTCTCATGCATCGCAGGGTTAATTTCGTCATCAAGCCTGTAACATTACATTCAATCAAGCATACAGTCGCAACAAATTGTTGGGCCATGAACACTTACCCTTTCGTCTCCTAGTTACCGTGCCAACCGAAGGAAGCACGGGGTCCGATATACACCCAGATTGTCCAATCCTAGACAGGAGCAGTTGAGATGCAGAGATCGGGTTTCGAACCACGGACCCTCCGGTCAGTAATTTCGAACCTCAACCACTGAACCATCTCGAGCTCATACGTCTACTTAAGTACATCTGCTTGTCATCTCGTTCAAACAACTGTGTAAAAACTGAAAATACGCGTAATTTACATAACTTACATACGTATATAGTTGATGAACTATCTTGGACAATCCACTTTAAGTTTTTCCCTTATAGAAACTCATCAGTTAGGCAGTGACTCCAAGTTTCTGTCAATCATATTTTCTATTTGAATATCGATTTCTTCAACCTTATAAGTCGTGGTGTGTCAAGAAAGCCATTCCGATATGATGGATATCGGATATTGACTAACGCCCTCAGTTACAGAGTAGTTTACACGAGAGATTCAGCTGATACTGGGTTGAGTATCTCATCAGCATCAAGCGAAGTTGAAAGCAACGATGGTATTGTTACTACATGTGGAGAGAATCCCAAGTGTTGAGCTTTATTCACTGTTTACATGTATAGGTAAGTCAAAGAAAATTATCTCCTGCAACTTTGTGATAAGATCAGTTTGGCCATCGGAACTCACGTCACGGAAAAAAGGCACTAGCAACAACATGAGTTCTGCTTCACACCAAAAATATCTTTTCTCTAAAGGATTCTTTTTTAATAGCAACGATACGGTGTGTATCGGGCACAGGTCTGGTAACTTTGTGCCTGTCTGAACAAAAAGCACTGTTACGCCAATCATATCGTTATGGGGGCTACTAGATATGCAAATTAGTGTTGCACCCACTGGTAGTTGAGACAGACTATTCCGGTGGCAAACTGAATATATATTCATAAATGTGGACGTTGACAAAACGCTTGTCAGGAAGCTTGGTGGCTAGTCCCTGGCTACCGGTTGCCACAACGTTATACGTACTAACCCAATTACCAATGAGGAAGAACCTCCTAATAGCTTATCGGTCGATCCTGTTAATCAGACCATCCCTAAGGGAAAACAAAGTTGTGTTCACAATCGTTCCGATGAAAGTATTCTTACCTCTTCTGAGCAGGTGTATTCTAAAAGAGAGTTACAAACCTGTGGTCCTCTTCAAATTTACAGTTTCCTAAACTGGACGCGCAGCAGTAGTTCACTCGTTCAGTTCACTCCTCAGCCAACTGTGTAAGCCTATGCATTTCAGGAAAGGGAAAGCAGCTAAATGTTAAAAGTAGGACGCCTCCTCCGGCACTTGAACGTGATCGACTTTCTCAAAATATTACCCTAACCTAGGGCTGTACTCCTCAAACCTTTTACGACAACCTGGGTGCATGTGGCTCGACTTGGATCGCGTTGGATCCCAAATTGAGAAGTGCAGTGTTTAAGGGGAACTAACAAAGCTTCTAATCTTCTTAATCAAGTTGAAATGCTGACTACCTATCAGATTACAGTACGGAACAGACTGGAAGTAAGACTTCGACAATTTGTCCCATTGTGGTGGAGTGTTATCTCGTACGCTCGCCAGTCCCACAAACGATCGTATCCATTTGCGAGGAGAAATCACAGAATCCCGTAGCCTGGACATTTCGAGTTTCGAACCCCAATTTCACGGCCTTCTTGATCGAGAAAGTGTCTGACGAATAAGACTCTTCGTTTCACAGCCTTGTATCAAACCCAGGCAGCGCGAGTCAGCGTTGATCAAGGTCAGACAACGCCCCTGCAATACGCAGCGCGTCGCAGCCGTGTACCAAGGCCAGACCGCGTGCGTCAGCATCGGACCAAGTCCGACAGTGTCCCATCAATAAGTAGCTTGAGACAGTTGTATTCTCGGACTCGCACGCACTCACGCTCTCGCACTCGCTTGTTCGGAATAAAGCTGTTGTGTTCCCTTCCTTTCTGTGAGTCTTTTTCTCCGGCACTAGGCACTGGAGCAGGTTAGCAGTCAGATACAGCAGATTGGCGAATCAGCAGACATAATACTTACCGACAGGACAAAATGGAAAAACACCTGCGCAGCGATGTTTGCTCCTTCGCTTTCCTAACACTTCCCATGTCATCATTTTTGTCCCAGTTTTTGTCGGTTATTACAGTCCAAGACAGACTATTCCACCTTATACAAATATAAAATCAGAATACTGAACGTACGGATGTGGATTTCTGAACTTTGTCGGTATCTTGCATGTTGACTAAATAAGTAGTGTATTACGTCTATACAAGTCCTAAAGTTGTTTATAGAATACCAAACTAACCAAACTAAATGTCTCAAACAGAGCTTCCTCTATCTAAGTTTATTCGCAATTAATTTGGTCGAAATCGACCAACAGTCCTACGTTCATTCTCCGGAAGTGAATCAATCAATACTCGCTGGATGACACTAGGCCGTGGCCAAGTTTGCCAACGAACCCGCCAAGAAGACTCAGGTAGAAATGAGCAACTCTGATGCTGTGTTGAAGTCATCCTTGTGTTGATATGTCCCAAATAACGGTTCGAAACTGACGGATGAAATAATCAGATGTTTGAAAAACGGCGATATATCGGCAAGCAAAAAAAGGGACGGGCAAACAATAGTAACTTGAGGCATCCAAATATATCCTAGTGGAAATGTGTCTACGACTGATCACTCTAAGGTCTCTACTGGGTTTCATTTGTGACTTGATGAGATCTGACGCACCATGGAGACTGGAGATGGAATGATTGGTCGTATGCATCTAAAGACAGCTTCAAAAACTTTTGGGTTGAAAGCGGTCTAAAAACAACCCAGTTTTCTTTCTGAAACTCATGCAGAGGATTCCTTAGGAATCAGGTTACTGATCAGCGGTCAGACAATTGTTCCCAGCCTAAGAACCCATTCGACAAAGCTGCCACGTGACCATATGGAAGCATGAGAGTTGAGATACTATGAGCTATCACATGGCCAAAGTCGGGTCTGTAATACGGACCCTCTGACCGACAGTTTCGAACGTGAACCGCTGGATCCGTTTCAAAGAGGTTTGGTTAACAAATGCTGGATGCACTGCTTTCAAGCGTTCTGCTGTTGACACGAATGCTTCGTCGGATCAATTGAATAGGTTTTAAGGCAGACGGAGAAATAATTGGAGAGGTTTTTTTACCCAGCCGACTTAACTGGTGAAAAAATCGTTCAGCTGTAGCACCATTTCGGTACCTAGCTGTAATGCCACCAGAAGGAAGCACGAGAGCTAGGATACTGCCAGGTTGCACAGGCCTAGACAGGGATAACTGGTGATGAGTATTAGTCAACAGTTTTTGTTGGTTAGCGGATGGATTAGGAGGTTCACCTTGAAGAAGCACTCAGTGCTTTTCGTCCTCATTGAGGCTCCCTAGGTGGAATTTGCAGGATTCGACTTCCTACTGCTCAGATTCCTTGTGAAATGTTGCGAAAACTTTTTTGACTGTTTAGCACTAGCAAGATCTCTACGAACAAATCCGGCGCATAACCTAATTCGATGTTGTACTTGAATAAACAACTACAAGCCAAAAATTCTCTTGTCCCTGTGTCATACAGGGAAGAACATGTGACCTCTTGAACACGCAAAGAAGTAATAGTATTTTTCGTTCCACCCGTGAAATATGCATGCTCTTAAAGTATGTAAGTATACTGTTGTGGCCAAATTCAACACTGGCAAAAAATCATTCTAACTAGCCCTGACTCTTCCAAGAACTAATATGAATGGCGTCAGGAGATGAGTATTTTATAGAGCCTAGCAACTGTAAACCAACGCATCCCCATCACTCTCGTTTGAACAGTCGTTCTCCTGTCCTGGTGCAGTGATTCTCGTGAGTCCACACCGATTGGGAAGTGGGCTGAACTAGAGTTCCGCTCTTATGAGAGCTCATCAGCTGGGTTGGAACTCCCCACATTTGACCTGCATTCACTGCGTCACCAGCTCACGCTGGACGCATTCCAATTATCACGTGTGAACAGACGCTTGGGCGATGTGATCGGTTTGCTCAACGACTCGAACGACGACCCAGTAGTAATTGTCCTGTTTGTATCGACTTGTTGACCCGCCTGTCAAGTTGAATAGTGAAAACACACTGACCTCGCATGTCAGACGTGCGGAATTCAAACCCCGGACGGCCAAAGATATGAACTGCTGATGAGCGAAACTCGATGCCGGTACTTCCCCCCTGTGGTGTGGACTTGGGGGACTGACTGAACAAGGACAGGTGAAATGCTCAAATGAGAGTAATGTGGATGTGAGTTCTGTGAATCTCCAACCATATACAGTTACATTGTTCGCCAAAACATTACACATAAGCCACTCAGTATCGACGCACACAGGTGGGTGAATAGCACGTTTACAGAAGGATTTGAAGCACTATATTTGGGGTTTTTATATACGACCAAGTCAAACAAACATCTTTTCGCAGTAAAACATCTTCTGCACACTAAGGTGTAGTATCCTTTCTCTCTTTCAATCGATCTTTGCAGCATATCTGGCTGCACTACTCAAAATTATGTAAATTGTGTTGGCCACGCATCGAAACGGTCGATCTCGGCGCATACACGTCGCAACTGCCTCTTACCATCGAGCTATACATTGGCCTTGTCACAGTGCATGTGGACATTAACCTGAAGGACAGTTTGATCTAACGTGTGTGGCCTAGATTATGTTGAGTGTATTTTCATGAAGGTAGCCACTCATAAGTTTGCTGAAAGATCGATAAATACACTCATTTGCAAAGCAATTTGGTTTTGCGAGAAACTCACCCGGAATCCAGCTGAATCTCCCGTTTATGATGTCTCCAGGCAACTGAATGTGCTGCACCAGGCCGTCTCACGTTCCAGTTGCTACGATCTTCGAAATATCGCGATACATGTATGCACGTAATGCACTACTCATAAGGTCGCCCCAAGAAGGGCGAAACCGGTCGTGGGCTGTTGAAGAATTTTCAGCAACCTTAGTGCATTAAGTACATTGCTGAAAGCTCATCGACAGCCGACCGGTTTCGCCTTTCTTTGGGCGAAGTTCCGTGAGCCTTGTATTCTGCTTGAACCCGAATTGGACAGATTTCGACAAATACAATCATTTGCATATCAACTGGGTTTTCACGGGAGACCCACCTAAATTCCAGCTAAATCACTCGTTTATGATGTCCCTTTTCAACTGAATGTGATGCACAATGGCCAACTCACGTTTCAGTTGACCTTGCACATGACCTTGAAGGACATTTCTATCTAACGTATGTGTGTTGGGCCTACTTAAACGCTCCACCGGATGATCAGTCCACTAAAAGTTTTGACATAAATATCCAGCTTATATTTTCTAGGGGGGAACTCGAAAAGCACACAGCACTCTGGACTTAGGCACATACTCAACCCACATTGGTATGTATTAACTCAGGAGGGAAACACACACAATGAAAGGCCAAATCATCACACCTTTCGAAGTCTATAGGATATCGGTGGGTAACAAACTGTATTGTAAAACAGCCCCAATAGGCACATTACGAACAACAGTTTGTTTTGATTACTAACTGGAAAAATACGTGGTCCAAACTTCGGCATCATCATGTAAAACTGAAAGTTTTGCTTAGAACTAAAGTTTATCAGAATAATCTTTAAAAGCCTCACACAATTAGACATAAGAAAGCCGACGAACTATAAAACTTATTTTGAGGATTCCGAAGAAACATCTACGAACAGCAACCGAATAATTTATGTAACAACAAAAAATCCCGCACACCCAGACTGAGAGAATTTTGCCACACGAAACCAACGAAACCAGTTCTCGACACATCAATCAATTCTACCAGGGATGGACATCCCTCCTCTGCAAGTTTACACTAACTTTGTTAGTGTTTTCAAACTTTCCAGCTCCCAAAAGCCGTCAGGAGATAAGTGACCAATTTTGAAGGATATTCCATGTGCATTTGAATCGATCACTGTGTGAAAACTCCGGCAAACTTATGAGCATTCACAGAATACTAGCGAAAAAACGTGTCTCCGCAACTTGCATTTATCCATAATTCAAATCTCCAATGCACAATGCAACATATTGATTTATGCTTCTGATTCAAATCACAACACACTTCCCTGACTATGTATGTATGTATGTATGTATGTATGTATGTATGTATGTATGTATGTATGTATGTATGTATGTATGTATGTATGTATGTATGTATGTATGTATGTATGTATGTATGTATGTATGTATGTATGTATGTATGTATGTATGTATGTATGTATGTATGTATGTATGTATGTATGTATGTATGTATGTATGTATGTATGTATGTATGTATGTATGTATGTATGTATGTATGTATGTATGTATGTATGTATGTATGTATGTATGTATGTATGTATGTATGTATGTATGTATGTATCTATCTATCTATCCATCTATCTTAATTAATGTGTTATCTTTCTTAAAGATTTTTTATCAACTCATGAATGTCTTGAGACTATCACCGGTGGCCGTATTTCAGTCAATATCAAGCCATTCCAAATCCATTGAATGCATTCCTTCCAATTCGACTCCGACACATCCTGGTTAAATTTCAAATGAACTTTCTGATGCGCGAAGTTCGTTGTTGTGGCTGGCCTGCATAATCGTGCCCCAAAGCTGTTGCTTTCAAACTGTGGCCACTAATCGATGTGTCATCCCCGTTACCTTCATTCCGTTGATGTCGATCGCCCCTCACACAATTGTGCACGAAATTTGACCTCCAAGTAAGTTTGAATCGTTCTGCGCACTGTCACAATCATCCTGTTCATCTACGCTTGGCAGCCGTCATTCGACAGCTGTGTGAATCGTGCGGCTCCGAACTTGCGCGCCGTAAGTACTTTTGAGTTCACTAGGTGTAGGCCGTAAGACCTCGTGTACGCAGCTACAACCAACACACGTTCGCCTGTCCCAAACTCCAACCTACGCCTACGCAGAAACAGTGCGATGAGTGGTGGGACGATGACACATTCAATGGCATCGCTGACTCATACCACAAAGGTAAAAATTGGCATCCTGGTGGGAAAGAGCCGTCGAGTGAAATACTAAAAATTATGGTCACCAAGACCAAATGGAAGAATGAAATGGGGTCTTGAAGATTTCCTATCCTCTGACGTACCAAGACAGAACTTTGTTGTTTTTGTATCGCTGAGGCCGAGTTTTTCTTTTAACTTCGTAAATTTTAGAAGTAAACACCACTCCAGCCAACTAGAAGGTGTAGTTGCACCAAGTTCAGGACTAGACCTCTATGTCTTTAGTGGGTAACCCTTTAGTCTCGCCACTCAAAGAGAAATCGATCGAAACCGGTGAACTGGTTCAAAAAGTTTTGAAAATTTGAGAAAATAACCGCATCTCAATTCTAGTGACTGACTGACTTCTTACGGTGGGACAAAAATCAATCACAATGTTCGTGGCTAGTGTTGAGAACCGTAATTTAAAAGCCGATGCTGAACGGAGAGGTCAAGTTAGGTGCGCAATCGTAAATTGTTCCAACGTTGTCGGAACACGTTGCCCACCTGTTATCTGTCGGAAGCGGGTATGACCAACGGCTATACGCGACCTGAGAACGAGCGCACGAGCCCCCAGCTACGGGGCGAGCCCAAGCACTCCTAGCGCAGAGAGAGAAGAAGACCAGACCTTCAGAGGAGGGCTTTTACTGCCTCAACCATAGGCGAAGTACAGTGGGAGCACCGTCGAATATATATATATATCGACTGACCTTGAGGAACAATAAATCCGTTAGCACACACAAAGTCCAACTAGCCAATAGGAAAGAGGCGCGGCTTTTTGGATTGAAACGCAACATGGCTAAAAAGGCGCGAAAGTTCAAATTGTTAGAAGAGAAAATTGGTTATACCTCGAAAAATAAACGGTTTTGGGGGATGCTGATATCCCCAACTCCATCTTCATGGAGAAACTATTGACTGAGCGCGCATAGCATGAGGACTCCCATCCGCACCATAAGAACTCCGTTCTCAAATTGATAACAATCCGAACTTCCGAAGTTGTGCCGCAAAACGCCGTACATTAAAAAAAAGAGTATACGAACGAACAGATATTGTTTTTACGAGTCCACTCCGTCCAGATTTTTCATGGACTTATATAGGACATCAAAGTTATGGCTTCTTTTTAAAGTGGTACCGTATGGATGGTGTGTCAGAGTAGTGAAGCCAATTGTGTTCAGTTGACGAAGTGTCCACATTGGCAAATTACCTTGGTGTTAACGAGTGACTCAACTGAATCTCTCGTTTATGATATCCTTGAATTGAATACGCTGTATAAATACCGTCTCACGTCTAAGTTGATGGAAGGCACCAATCGGCAGAAGACTTTGCGACAACCGACTACCGGCCCTCCCCTTCTTGGGACTCACCGGGTAGGCATATCCTCGGATGCCGTGTAAGTTGAAGCATGAGGCAACCCCTGTACAGCGTTTTCATTGAAGAATATCATAACCGAGAGATTCAGATGTGCACTCGCTAACCAAACGTTTTTCAACATTTTCATGCAATTCAATGTTCAAGTGGAACATAAGTCCGATGGAAGCTCGGAAAGTACATCCAGTTGATGAGCCCCGATAGCTGGGAAACCGGCCGTAGGCTGCCGAAGAGTTTTCAGCAACCCTATGAGTAGCGTGTTATGTAGGGAAAACTATGCTCACTTTCGCTTGCCATTGAGAAAGGAAATACGCACAGGGGCTTCCATGACTGCGTTACACTTGTGACTGCTTTGTGTCGCTGTCCAACGAAACGCAGTGCATTCTCACCATTGTGTGGATTTTACCTCAGCATACCTCATGAGAAATCGACTACCAACTTACCAGCGTAGCGGTGGATACTACTGATAGGGCATGCGAGTAGTACGTCTTCTCGTAAATTCGCTTTGCGTCTCTTGAAAAGCGAGATCTGTCACAGAATCGGCGGAGTCTCTTTGTAGCATTTGCCTGGATTTGAGTAACAGTCAATGAATATCCAGAAAAGTTCACGAAGACGCGTTCAAGGAGAAGGTGGATATTCAGTTTTGTAAACGAGATGCATATGAGAATTTTGCTCCCCTGTTCACTAGTCTGTAACTGTTAAGTTGGTGTTCTCAAATGGACGACTCTGCAGCGAAGGTCTTCTTCCTTTCACCAGTAGGTCAGGAATTCATACTTTGGACATAAACAACGAGTACAGCTGACGTGCGCAGCTGTAATTCCGGGTGAACCTATCCTACTCGGAAAAAGCAGCAAGCCGAGCGTGCTTATATGATTAACTGTTCTAACTGCCCGGGGATCTGACTTGGATAGGCTACCAGGCGGTCGTGAGTTTTAATCAAGAAGCAGAAAATGCGATCGCTACCTCTGGGACGGAACCAGCGATTCTTCGAAAAGTCCCGGAAACAACTCTCCAGGTATTGCCGGAAAGGTAGCTGACACAAACTCATGTGCTTCAATCCTGCCTAGTTTCCTACGAACAAAAGTTTATATGCGGAGTTGTCATAAGCCGCCACGACCAAGGTTAACAGCGGTGCCCAAAAGACAAGATGTCACCAATCTTGGAATACCGCGTGGACGAATCCTTCTCTATTCTCAGCAGATAGCTCTTTTAGACATCATTATTGTGACCTAGTTGAATACTTCAAATTTTACCCGCCTGATTGTCACTTTTAATATATCTTTTTGACAAACAGAGAATTCGGTTGTCAGAAAATCGAAAGGAATTTGTCTAGCCAAAAAAGCTACGCAGAGCCTTACGACTGGTTACGTCAAAGTGCGCATTGTTTAAAAGTTGACTCAGCTTTTTTCTGTCCCCCAAGGAACAAAAGTATGCAGTTTTTCTGTCACTCAGTTGACGAAGATTTGACTATTCCAAGGCACCTTAAAAGAATATCGACATATTTCCCGAAAAAAAACTTTGCCAGTCAGTCTTGGGGCTCGTAGATAGGTGTAGCCTGCAGGTTTCCGTCACTTGTACTTCATATCTGAGCACTGATTTGCAACTAAGTTGAGTTATACACCCATTTGTACCTCAGTTTGTTGGAAATTGGAGACCTTACGGAATGCCGATGAACTAATACTAGTCTAATATTGTCAACCTTGTCAAGCAAAATACCCCAATGTTTTGAATGTTGCACTAACTGAAACATGACGCACCACTTGTGCAGTTGATGACTGTCATGTGGGAGAGTTACACTTGAGACTCATTTGTGTCTCCCAATAAAAGGAAATCAATTTTAGCTGGTTACCTTAAAGGAATTTAGAGAAATTCCTTCAGGTGACCTTGTCAGCACATACTCCTGACTACTGACCGACAGCCATACATTCGTGCGTCATATGAACTACACAAATGAGGAGAACTCATTAATATCTCCCCATTAGTATCGGCCTGTTTGAATTTTATTGGGTAGGTAAACTCTAGAATGTCAAGTTTACGTCTTGCGCGGAAACGTTTGAACTTTTCTACCAAATGAGATGGTGATATAATGAAACTCAAATGTATCACTCGTTTATGATGCTCTTCAACGAGATGCAGAATGCAAGGGAGTTCTCACAATTCACTTGAGAAGCCGAGTTGTCCAGGATACCGCTTGAAATGTGATGTGGACTCGTGAAAATCCCACTACCTGTTCCTCTCTGATTGGTACTCATTTGGAAAGTGCAGGTTTCGAACTGCCCTTGATCTTCCGACTTCGGATTTGGATTTTTTTCTTCACAGGGATCGAGCAATGTTCATGCCTTTTTTGGTAGTACGGGGAGATTTGGGAATTTTCAGCTCAGATTTCGTCATGTAAGTGGAGTCAGTCTATGCTGAAGAGCCGGGAAGCACTGTATAGATGTTTCATCCCTATTGAACACATGACGACCTCCCGGTCAGTACTTCAAACACTCAACCTTTCGGCCACGAGCGACTGATCAGCAGTGTGAGTAACCAACACATAGATGGGGTATGACCTTGCTCATACTTTATATGTGTAATCGCCCAGTGGGTTTCAAGCGTGTCACGCTACCTAACTGGGAAGTCCTGACTGACGGGTCAATCGATCGTCACAACCAGGACAGCTACTGGGTCGTCGTTCGATGGGTCGGGTACACTAATCACATCGCTCAAGCGTGAACACGTTCGCCTGTTCAGACGTGAAAATTCAGATGCGTCCAACGTACGTTGGTGGAGTAGTGGTAACACGCTCACCTCGCATGTCAGATGTCCGGGAATCAGATCCCGTCACAGCCACTGGATAAGCACTGCTGATGAGCTCTAATAAGAGCGAAACTCGAGCCCAGTGCTTCCCCCCTTTGGTGTGGACTCACCGGAATAATTAGGCCAGAACAGGAGGACGACCGTTCAAACGAGAGTGGTGTGAATGTGAACAAAATACCCATCCCGCAAAACCCCAACTGTAATCCAGGTTACTTGGTGACACGCTTGTTGACTCCTCGAGTGGCGACTTCCCGGATGTAAGGTGTACCGGCCGTGCGAGTTATTCATTCTTCTGGGCTATATATTGATTGGTGGAGGTGTAGGATGAAACTATCGCCTTTGCAATCATTCCTCTGTGAGGACATTGTCGCCCGTCCACCATACACTGTAGGCATCGGTGTAAAATCTGACAGGATATTGTCAGGCTGCGGTCACAACGAATCAGGTGCAGTGCGTAGACCAGACGGCCCTCCGAACCAGATGACTGCTCTTTTGGAGCACATTAATTTGTAAAATTCTTGTTCGGTGTTCTGTTAGTGATCAATCGATTGCTCACACGTATCTACCAGGCCTCAGATGGTGTTGGAATGGCGGTTCCTTTGCAATCATATGCCAAGCTGTAGTCAGGGAAGCCATATCCGTCCGATTCACCCTAACTGTGACTCATGAACACTGCTTGAGTTGATGTTTCAAGCATCGGACAGAGTTATTTCAAACTACAAGCCTAGACGTGAGACTCGGTTAATCACGGTTGAATGGCGTCGAACTTTGAGTTCAGCCCCTGGTTGATGCAAAGGTACCATTCAGCCCATTTGTACCTGACCTAGAGTTAAGCCATCACCGAAGATGACCGATCCGTTCGTTGTTTGAATCCACATGAGCATAGAACCTGTGTGATAAGCAGTTTACAGTTAACCTGTCATCCTCGGAGAACAGTAAAACAGCTGATCCCTTTTGTCAGTGACTTTTCAACTACCTTCGAATTACGTTTGAAGTATGATTTAAAACAAAGCCTGAATCATGTAGGCCAGGCATAAGTATCTTAACTCGAACAAGCCATGAAATTGGCATGTAGGACTTTTTCTCGGATGACACCGGATGTCAACAAGTCGACGTGAATAAGACGAGGACCGTGGGACCACGGTAGATTCAGCGAACTCATAACTATACGTGTGTGTGTGTGTGTGTGTGTGCAAGAACAATGTAAACATTTTCCATCAACCAAAATGTGATAATTCTCTGAGATAAGGCAGACTCGAAATAAAAACACTTCCTAATTTTGTCACATAAATCGGTGCGCGTTTTCCGTTGTCATGGTTACCGTTCTGTGTCAACTGAAACCCATATCTATCGGGACTTCTCGGTCTGTGTCCATCTGTCCAGGAGCACAGAACAAAATTGTTTTTAAAGGCAAACAGACAAGTATGAATCAATATTATGTTTAAAACATTTATTTCGCTTCATAAATATGAATATTACAATGAAAACTCGGAGACTGGGAAAGGCAACTAATTCGTATCGATCCGTCAGTAACAAGGCCAATAAAGGAAAATATATCAGGCTTGTAGCAACATGAAAAACAACGTTTTTTCACGTGACTACAGATAGGATGGGTTACCTGACCAGACAAAATAATGACCTATTGCGTCATCAAATCCAGGACAGCGTAAAGATCATATCAAATTGCTCCTGAACAATGGATTTGCTCGATCTGATGAGACGGTGAACTTTATGGAAGACGTTAATTTCGGTGTGGGAGCTGATTAAGTTGATGGCCTCTGATGAGTAGTAGGTGTCTAGATGCCTATAGAAGTGTTTTTCACCCCATATTCAATTCAGTGAGATAAGTTTGGAGCCAAAGAGGCACGTGCTCTGTCATCATGGCGGTGAGACATTTATCGATCTTGCCAATGTAGCTTGGTGATTTGGCCCCCAAAGGGAGTCGATTGACGATAGTGATAACCCCTGACTCCTGTTGAGAACATGTGTTTATGCCGCACTGTTTGTCCGCTTTCGTGCAGTGGCTCAGCACTGTGTCCCTATTCTCATTGTACCGTCTCCTTTGAAGGGGATATCCTCGTAAATAGGCTCATTAGGTAAAGTGTCGCGTTTCCTGGATTCTAGTCCATAATGAAACATAAAGGTTACCCGTTTTGGTGAGAGCCATCATGAGTAGTTCCAATTCATCAGCAAACCAATCTGGTGGAGAAACCCGATTGGCCCCTTTGAAAACTGCTTTTTGCCAACTTCCGTTTGTACTTCAGTGTGTTGAATCCGGAGAGGTGATTGTACTGACGTAGGTTCTCCGAAGACACTATGCACAAAGGATTTACCCGCTCTGCGCAATTTTTGATGTCCAGAAATGACGAGGAGCCGTTGACTTCCTCCTCAGCAAGATTGGAGTGAACACTACTCAGAAAGGATTGACTAATAGATTCAATCTCTCTGGTCATCGTATCTGCGTAACTTTCATGATCAGTCATTTCCAAACTAACTCCTCACCATTTTTAACACAGAAAAATCAGAACTGGGCTCAGTGAGCTCCTGGTCGCGACGCTATCAACTTGTTGATAAAACGAGTTCGGGAACTTTGAAGAGTACTGGTTCTTTGAGAAGCTCTGTCGAAATGGGAAACCACTTATCGGACCCCACCAGGATACACAAAGTATCGATCATTTCATGTGGAGAGAAGCTGTCTTCTTCTACAAAAATACTTGTACGCTGACTGCAGTCCGTCAAGTAATCCTCACCTCAGCATACTTCTTGGCCACTGATAGTTCCGTGTTCTAAGATTTGTCGTGGCCAGTGCAATAAATCGATCAAAACCTTCCTTTGCATCCAGATAAGGTTAGCTATGATCCTTGAACTACCCTAAACTTAGTGACCTAATCGATTGTGTTCTTCCCACAACCGAAATCACGCGCTGAACTTTATTTCTAAATTTGTTGTAAAACCTGTTTTTTTTGTTATTGGCAATACGAAATACTTGCATATGCCAGTGTCCGCATGCTGGCTGTATTATTCAGACGTTAGTATTTTTAGCAATATGGTTGCAACCATCACCATCCTCTGGCAAATGTGTTGACGAAACAAAAATGGTGGGGATTCCGAAGAACTAAACAAAGCTCAAATAAATGTGTTGACGAAACAAAAATGGTGGGATTCCGAAGAACTAAACAAAGCTCAAATTGCAATTGCTAGTGCTTGGCTGCATGTGTGTGAAAAAGTCAAGTTGCTGATGTTGGACAAAACATAATCATCGTCATCATCATCATCAGCAGCAGCAGCAACATCAGCATCAGCATCATCGTCCTCATCATCCTCGTCGTCATCATCATCGTCATCATCATCATCACGATCGCTGTGAGCATCAACAGCAACAGCAGCATCGGCGTGAGCGACATTTCGAACACTGGCGCTCCTTTGTATAGTGGTTGAAGAAAGTTTGATTTTACGCGCATAAATAGACACATATACCGCCAGACGCTTACTCAGACTACGGGCATACAGCTGATAACGAGCTTATTTCGCACAGATCAGCTACTCTATCATATAAGCATCTAAGCCGAAAACACGCAGAGTAACAAAACCATACACCAGAAAGCCAGCTCTACCATTTCATAGGCGCTTCCACAGGGGCTGCGCTTGTGCCGTTGTAAAAACAGCGCGGGAAAGAATAGCTCTCTGAGAAGAAGGCGACTCAATATGTGCAACAGATTACGGTGCTGAAAATCTTACTTAGTTGAAGGCCTAGAGGTATAACCGAAAAATTATTGTTTGGTGACCTCTTCGTAAATTCAGAATTACCAGAATCCGGAGTCTAAAGTATCCGGACAACAAATAATAGGAATCTAAATGCGTTCCGGTTCCGCTAATCATATGAGTACAGTTTGTTGTTGATCAAATGGCTGTTAATCTGTTCGCCGAGCTAGCAAACTTTCCGTCACCATAGGAGAAGACATTGCCAGTGCGCTTTTGGGTGCGCAATTCCTCTGCGTCTGCGTGCGGTTATGCAGAATATGAAGATTATCTGTCATCTCTTAAAATGACTGCCCAATTTGGGGACAATGCTTTCGTGAATTTGTTGGTGCGTTTGTGATTTTTGTTGCGCTCTGGTCTTCGTTTCTTTGGGTTATCCCAGTCCTTCCATTTTCAGTCATTTCTTTTTTGCTTTGATTGGCCCTTTCTCAGTTTGCATTGCGTTGTGGTCTGGTCATCTCGAGATTGATTGGTCGGTTGAATTGTCCTACTTTCTCCATTGGAACAACTGATGTCCTTGCTTCCGCCGGGTGAGTCCTTTAATATTACAACACAATGGTCGCACTGAAAAACATTCCTCATTTGCCGTTATTTCCCAATTAAAATGTGGTCAAATTTAGTCAGATAGGTCCACTTGCATAACAATTTGCTCCTAACGAGAGACTGAACAAAATCCAAGCCCAGTTCTTCTGTATGGTATTCTTCAACCGAATATGCTGCATACTGGCCAGCTCGTACAGTTTTCCATACATAGCTATATATTATCTGAAGGGAACTCACTACCCATGAAGTAACTGAAACTTCCTCAAAGGTGCACGACCACTTTTGTCTCTAATGTAGCTAACCAGGTAGGCAGTGTACCCGGGCACAGATTGTGCGAATTGGCAAATGTGATTCTGAGCCGAGCGACCTCGTCTGATCTGTTCCAACTGGAGATAATCCAAAATTTTGAGAGGTCCCACAACCCCACTCGTCTACCATGCTACTAAAACGTGTTCAGTTTACGACGGCATCCGAAGACAACGGCAATTGCTACTCTTGCCTGAAGGTAAAAGCACATCTCAGGTAGACAAAGTTTTCTTTGGTATGCATCCTGCTTGTCCTCCGATCTGGTTGATGAAATTCTTGGTAGAAACGAAGAGGAGCAATATTTTGGAGGAAATTGATTGAGAATCTGTGAACAAACAATCATGAGTTTTCGCAAAAGTTTGGTAAGAATCGGTAGACTTATTGCTCGGCAATGTTTCGCTTTTGACACAAAAGCTTCGTCAGGCCAAGTGACTAGGTTACGAGGTTGGTCGAGATTTAAGGCTGAAGGAAAAAAATTCAGCCAAGTCAAGTTAAATCTGTGTTCGGCGTCGGCTGAGGGATTTTGTGTGTTAGGTGAGTGACCAAGTGTTAGGCCGTTGGGGAACCTACATGGATTTGGGTCCAGCCTAGGGTCTAGTTCTTCCGGTTCGGTTCACGTGAAGATCCCTCTTGAACTTTGGTTGCGATTTCCATCTCCCTGATTTGCTAATGATTCTACGTGCATTGACACCCGCACACAGTCACATGTCAACTCCGTTTGTTTAAGACCGCTTTCCATATGCTCGCCAGTTCCCACACCCTCGATTCTGTTCATGCTGTGATGCTTGGTGATTTCCACCGCCTCGGCTATCAGCCGCTGTGGTGTGAATCGCAGTCCCCGTCTTAAAACTTCCACATTATCTAGACCTATTGTATATCCCGTGTCTAAGGCATGCACCGCCATCGCTGAGTTTTTGACCAGCATTTGGAATGAGTTTGTGCACATAGGTACGCGTTAAATCTAAAAAGTCTTCTAAGCTAAAATTTAAAAAAAAATAACGGATCAACATAGTCCAGTGAGCCTTGAATTTCAGGATATCAATGTTTTTATCAAATGTACGTAACATTTGTGACATTTGGCAGGAACGGAGTTGTGCAGAACACTACCCAGTGGAGTCAACATCTCGCTCAGTTCTCTCGAAGCAGCTCTTTGCATTAGGTAATAAGACGACGAGGAAAAACTGATTCCAAGTGTCTTGATAGAGCAAAGATCACACATTATCTCCTGTGAAAACATTTATATAAAAAAGGAGAAAAAGAACGGATCTGTTTTTTGTAGTTTGCGGTAGTGAGTTCTTCATACATTAGGTGAGAAATGTGGTCCATATCCTTGAGAAGCATGGTGGGCGCATCACACCCTTGAGAGTCCGGATACGAGTGAGGGTACATAGTTGTGAAATTTCGAGTTACCTGCGTCACTCAAAATCTTATTCGTTTTTGACAATCTCTTTGGAAAGTAGGTGGTACTCAAAAGCTATTGATTCAAAGTGCTTGGCCCAGCTGACGAAAGACTGATCGTAGTGTGAGAAGACTTGGTAATTTTTAACTGAGATTTCGTCCCGTCAGTGAAGTAACTCTATACTAAAAACCGAGAAGCACTGTACAACCGTTTCATACTTATTGGAAATCATTAGTAGTGCGCATCTCACGAACCCGTGACCTTCCGGCCAGTTGTTCAACACTTGCGAAGTCAGGATATAGCGCCACGCATCCTCACACAACAAACCTTCTCCATATTTGGCTCAAGGGAAGAATAATTTCACAAGATGAGTGAAACTTCCATCTGATAAGTCGTCACCAGAGTAGCAAGCCACATCACGTGGTCACACGTGATTGGAGGATGAGTGGGCGCTATATTCTGTTCGACTGATAGCTAATCACACTACGGATCAGTCCCTTGTGCGGAGCCATGAAATGGGATGAAGCCCATTCAACCCAAAGTACTATTTTAGCAGGAAAATTATTGGCGAGAAATTGTCCAAATCCAGCGGCCCTCATTTGACCTCAGTTAGTTTGCACAAGAAAGTCTTGTTCACAAAAACCTAGGGTAACACCTGCTTGTTCCTTGATCCACCAGGAGGCTACTGGATATGCAGAAACTGCAGTCCTTCTGCCCTGGCCAAAGTAGTTCGGTAAGTCCCCATTAAACATTGGGAGCAATTGAACCGAGTCTTGCTCTTATTGCTTTGGCCCACTCGCTCTGTACTTTTTAGCATAATCCACCAGCGCACAATCGATGCACAAGAATCATGTTTGAACAAGGGAACGTGTTCTTGTTTGACCGATGCGACTGTTTGCCCGATGTCTCGAAAGCCGTCCCAGTTGTATTGATTGATCGGCCCAGCCAGAACGCGTCACGGAGGCTTGAAAGACCCTGGACAATTTTTCGATCAGGTCTAAGTGATTAGTTTTCGACGTGAACTAACCGGAATAATTGCACTGGGACAGGAAGACGACTGTTCACACACACAACAGCGACGCGAATGCGAAATATCGTGAATCTCATGTTTCCCGACAACATTCAACACCGTGATATTCAGGCAAGTTGTCTCAACAATTGTCGAGATTTCAGGAAAAATGACGGCTTGCATCAGATAATCTGCACTACTTTGGTGAATTGTTGTGTTTCCGGAAATCGATCAGAAAGGGCTCGTTTCACTCCAGGGATATCTAAGTTTACCAGAAGAAAAGCATACCTTTTTATCAGATTACAGGCAGTTTCGTGCATATGCATATATGCATAGTTCATTAGATGTTCAGATATGTTGGTTGCTGATTGGTCCACCATCCGTCTGGCTCGGCCGCATTTGACTTGCTTCGATCGTTGCCAATCGAAATTCAAGTTCCCCTTTTTTTACAAAGCTCAGATAATTGGTCGAAGGAGGGCTTCTCAAATCCAATTCAATATTGGCCGATGGCGTCGTCACCTTAGCTGCTCTTTGACCTCGTCAACTCCAGAAAGCATCAAACATGAGCTGCGATCATTCAGATGAGCCCCGCCAAAAAATTAACCCCCGCCACCCAAAAAAGATTAGAAAAAAGAGGATATGAAATTTGTACTTTTAATTTTTATTGAAGAGGGTCAAATTGGGATATGTCATTATTAATTTGCATGAAAAGGTCCGGTTTTCGGTACCTTTGCCTCCAAACGAACTCACACAAGTAGCTGTCCACTAAAGATCGGTCTGCATCTTGTAGACGTGCCAAAGAGATTCGATGGTTTGTGTGTGAGCTCCAGTCGTTGGATCCACAAATTTTTCGGTATGATTAACCGTTTCCTGAGTATAATTAATGCCAGTCATCGTTTCCACTGCTGGGGAAAGACTCGCCCCGCGTGGATTTTACGACGAGATATTAGCGTTTCATCGATCTCGACGTGTAGACCTGGGCCGCCGATAACTGTTGGAGTCTGTAAAAGCCGCCAGGCGCAAACTTCGCGAAGAAGGTTCTTCCAGTCAACAGCGGTCGTGTGGCTAACAGATAATTCCTCTGAGCAGAATTTGATTATTGCCAAATTTTTGGACCAGTGATAAATGGATAGAATTACTGTCCTAAACTCCATCTCAGACCGCTCCAGCCAAGTTCTCTTTCGAAGACCGATTTTTTGCCGACACTGTCGGGCATTTCACCTCCATCAGAAACAGTTGAAAGTGTCATTTGGTAGCCATTGTTGCATAGACGTTGCTGATGGATCACCCCGTGGCTTTGCAAAAACGTACTGCCGTCCCCTTATCATGAACGAGAGTTGAAAGCGTCAGAAAGTTTATTTAAGGTTTTGCGTCCGAACGGAGAAGATTTTGGCACAAAATGAGCCTAGATGCAGATGAGGAATTGTTTTCATCAAAAATAGATCAAGGTTGTGTGCGTACCTTAAATTGGAGCTGGCAAAAAGAGGCGGGGCTTAACTTTTCGCACATGCAGTTTTTGCATTAGTGGCGGTGCTTATCTAGAAAAGATCCCTGTCCTCTCAACGTGGCCTACAAATAGCTTGCCTAAAACCATTCTGTATGTTTCCTTGATTGCCCCACTGCTATCATCTCAGCTTCGAAAAACGGTCCGGTTTACTTTGTCTCCTATCATGGTCGGCAAAAGGGCGACAACGTTCTTTGTACTAAATGATCGATATGTTCCATATTAGCTTTGTGTTGAGAACACAAAGAACTTGCAGTTGTTAAATGGACTATTTGGAAAACTTTGTGAATGCCAAAATCATCGATGCAAACAAGGACGGAAACAACGACAACAGAACAAGAGATGAGAAACGTGCCGAAATAGATTTTCCTATCCTGCTGGAGTAGCGACTTTTAGAGCAGACGAAAAATGACGGAGATTAAAAAGTTACGGTGAACTGCGTTGGTCATTTTTGTGTTCCGTGCTTCGCAAATTTGTTTCTGTCTAAAACCGTTCGAGAGAATCCAGACACGCATAAGATTGATTTTAACCCAATTTAAATGTTCGAGAAAGGCTGGTGTTGGATGGGAAATGATATCCATATTGAAATGTAATCTACTGCTTCTGAGCGAATATATATATATATATATATATACAGTATTGGGATGCTTGCAATTCTAGCGAGTATCCCTGTAAAACACCACGGTATGATATGGATCTCGTGATTGAAGGATGCGAGGTCCTATATTCTGTCTAAGTGCGAGTTAATCACACTGCTGATCAGCCGCTCGTGGCCGAACGGTTAAGTGTTCAAACTACTAGCCAGGAGGTCGCGGGTTCGAGGCTCTCCGGAGTTTCGTGAGTTGCGCACTGCTGATTCATCCCCATGAGGATGAAACGGCTGTACAGCGCTTCTCGGCTTTTCAGCATAGATTGGCTTCACTTACAGGACGAAATCTCCACAAAAAGTACAAATCACCGTGTTATTGTCATAAGGCAATTTCAGAAACTGGGGTGAAGACGGCCAATAGGAACTAGACTACAGGTAGTATACTACTGATTGGAACGTTTGGATTTCTGGAAGAGAGTAAAAACTTCCCGCCTTCCTAACAGTAGTTGTACAGGAAAGCGGAACTCCGGGGGCTCTGTTAAGGAAGTGGACTTGGACAGTTTTGTCTACTAGGCTTGGATGTAAAGACCGTAAAGCTGGACAGGTATGGTGAAAAACTGTTCGGTTACACTATGGTGTGTTTCACCCTCGATCCCAAGGTTTTTCTCATTTTAGGATCCACTGAAGTGTACCCCATCGCCAACGTCGACAGAGTACGCGCTGTTTTGCCGAAAAGGATGGCCTCCATCGTATCTCTCAACAGAGTCCGATATACAAGAAGGGCTCACACAGTGCATTCAGTCCATACTTTTTTGACAGACGACCGTGTCCGTTTTTTGTCAGCATATAAGCACCAGAAAACCGCGCGAAAGCAAACAATGTTGCTGATAATAGATGTTCTCTGCTAGGTTTTATTAGGACTGAAATTCCCCTCCATTTCTCGTTCCAAGAACTAGGTATGACCTCGACAAATACACCCATTTGCGTATCAATTTAGTTTTCTCGAGGGACGCAAATGAATCTCTGGTTTATGATATTCTTCAAGTGAATGTGCAGCACAAAGTCCACCTCATGTTTCAGTTGGCACGATATTCGAGATATCGCGGTATAGTTTTCAGGGTTTTAAGTGAGTCTCCTGTCAAAACCAAATTGATATGCGAATGAGTGTATTTTTCGAAATCATTCCAATTTGGTTTCAAGTAGAACATAAGTTTGACGGAAACTCGGCGACTGCGTCTACCTGATGAGCTCGAAGTGGAAGGGCGAAACCGGTCGTGGGCTATTGGAGAGTTTTCAGCAACCTTATGAGTAGTTTGCTTTATAATTCGACTTCTTTATATCCAACAGGAATGATATCGATGGATTCTGGAGGAATGCAGACATCTCTGAATTACGCTATCCCACTTCCTAGTACATCCAGTCTCCTTTCAAATGTTTCAATACACCATATTTACATCCCGCGGTTTGGATTCAATATGTGAAGGTATCAAGCACTTGATGGCGTTTCCGGATGCCTGATAGCCCACGACGAACTCAATCGGCTGACAAGTTGAACTGAACTCATTGCATACGCCTCTACGGGAAAAGAATCCCGAACTGAATCGAATAACGCAAACACGGCCGAAGATCAGATAACTAGATTAGATTGCATGACCAGTCCGGTAAAGGTCACAACGTACCAGTCAAAAAGGTCAAATTCGAAGGTCACCCGGACTTCGGCCAATCAGAACACAAGGAAAAAGTCCAATCGATTAGATTACTTACCAAGGCAACCACTCTTAATAGAAGGTCACTTCAACCTGAACCATGTATATAAATTCAACGCACAACCACAACGCACTCATGATGTCGCCTTATTTGGTGATAAAACGTTTGCGACAAGATTGTCAAGCCCAATGAGCAAACTGAGCACCAACTAGGCGAGTCGTTCCAAGCCATTCACAGGGCACTTCGTAGATATCGATCCAAAGACGTTGCCTAGCCACAGCTGAGACAGCTTCAAAATGGATACTTGGCCGGCACTATGCGGTTAAAGGTGATTTGTACGAATTTCGAACTTCCCTGTCCGATTCACCCAATCAACAAACCAAGTTACCTTCCAACTAGATGACACTTAGTTTTTCTACCTAAGTTGTTCATCGTTTATCTTAACCATTGGACGAGCACGACCAGCACTAATAATTTGACCAGTAGATGTGTGCTGACCTGAGGATGAGATGCCAAAAACGTCATTGTTCGTCATTTTGTGTTCTTCATAACTCAACTAAATTTCTTAAGGCATAGTGTAGAAGCTGTCCACGATAGGACTTCTACAAGACCCCAACGGAAAGGAATAATTGGTGGACAGTAGTAGTTTACTGTCTCGTTTGTTGGCAGTAATTATCACCTCTCCTTGTTGTCACTCAAAACTGTGATGAAAAATGTACTTTAAGAATACGCTTATCCAAGTCTAGAGAGGTACCCCGGAATTCTAACAAAATAGGTCTGTTCTCTAAGATGGTGTCTATAGAAGAAACTATAAAGAGAGGCGGGAAAATTCAATGGTTCACACATCAGTAAGTTGCAAACTGCATTTCTACGCAGCAATATTGAGCAATATTCAAATCGCGAGCTGCTTTTATAGTAAAAATAACCGTTCAGCTGTGACACCCTTTCAGTGCCTAACTGCCACGCCACCCGACGGAAGCACGGGGGCTGAGATACTGCCAGGCTGTCTAAGCCCAGACAGAAGCTGTAGAAATGCTGAGGCTGAGTTTGATCCATGGACCTTTCTATCAGTATACCTGCGCCTATCTCGAGCTATCTCGAGTTCTGAACTATCTTGCTTGTCGCTAATTGCTGATAGACATTGTTTTTGCGCTCTCTTCGAATAGAGCAAACCATGAAGTAGACCGTTCAACTGTTCCACAACAACTCGTCCTTGTTCATCGGTGGCGATGTGTAAGGACCTTGAAGACCTCAGCCAACCAAGGAATTTGTTCTGTATTGAAACCCATCAAGTGGGTTTTGGTAGATTGAGCTGAAGGGAAGAGACCTGGCGCATGACTGAGCTTTCCGGGTTCTTACCACGACGATTCTAAACACGGGTTGTCAAATTGTTATATATATATATATATATATAGATAGATAGATAGATAGATGGATAGATAGATAGATAGATAGATGGATAGATAGATAGATAGATGGATAGATAGATAGATAGATAGATAGATAGATAGATAGATGGATAGATAGATAGATAGATGGATAGATAGATAGATAGATGGATAGATAGATAGATAGATAGATGGATAGATAGATAGATAGATGGATAGATAGATAGATAGATAGATAGATAGATGGATAGATAGATAGATAGATAGATAGATGGATAGATAGATAGATAGATAGATAGATGGATAGATAGATAGATAGATAGATGGATAGATAGATAGATAGATAGATGGATAGATAGATAGATAGATAGATAAATCGGGAGTTCCGTTAGCTTTGACGGTAGTGTGACAGACAAAGTGGACGCACGAATCTCAAAGGCCGGAATTGCTTTTGCTAATTTGCTACACCTGTGGCATAAAAAAGACATCGTTCAGTCCTAAAGAGAAGGACAGAATTGCGGTTGCTAATTTTCAGGATTGTCGCGTCAAAAAGGCATCTAACTGGGTCTCAAAGGAAGCACTATCGGGCTGTATTGTTGTCCGGCTGTGTGATTTGGCCACTTCGACCGAAGGGTCTCAGACGTCTTCAGTTCTATGCTTCGCTATGATGCATGTGATCCATCGTGAAGTCCAAAATTCCGGACAGCTCTCAAATTGATCAGCTTCATATTTGAGAATACGCCCAGTCTGCTCTGGGCTGTGGTTCATTACCGTACTTCTCGTTTACTGCACATAAGACAAACGAATACGCGGGAGTTGGCCAGACAGTTTTTGGGTCGACATTCCCATTGATGGTCTTTTGAACAGGTAACGTGCACTCTTCCGGAACACCAAAAGGCCTCCATGGGAAAGTCAACAGTTAGTTTCCACTGGAGAGGATTATGATGAAAATGCACCTCAGAAATTGGTCCGAGCAAGTCCTTTTAGGGTCCAGAAATTCAGTTCACCCAAAATTGGTCTGCATTTAGGGATGACCCATCCCTCCACCCTGGGCCAGTGAAGATCGAGTCCATAGAAAATCGAGAGCACTTTTTTTATGCGTATGCATTTCATGTTTGGAGCGCAGATGATTGCACCTGCTCCAATGTTACCCTCCTTTTTTTCTGTATCGGTCTCCTGATACATATCATCAGTCGGAAAAATGTTAGAGGTACACTGGACTTGCTGTGAATCTTACCACCTGTAGCTGACCAGGTGTTTTGTGCTTCGTGCTAGATTCTTTAGGCAGTGTGATGATGCCAACTGTTTGCAGCGATGATGTTTAGAGCACTCTTCTTCAGACCTATTCAATCTTTATTAATCTCTCACCCCACCGGTTATCGACCCATCACCTGTGGCGTTCCGTCTATTAAAACAAAATGAACCTCATTTTGAGATTGGTAGAATGGGCCATATTTGCATCTCGACAGGTAAGAAGACAGATAATAAGAGACCTTAACGATCGTGTGCAGCTTATCACTCAGCTACTATGCGAAATCACAAATCCGTCGTAAAATACATCCTAAAGTGTGAAAGAGTAAAGACACATGAGTTAGAAACAGTTTTAGACGAGATGAGGGTCTCTTGTCAGCAACACTAACATCCCAGTTTGTAATACTGACAGGTGATCAGGTGGCTGTTGATCTGTTCGCCAAGCTTGGCAACCTATTTGCAAAGGTTTCGCCATTGTTCGAACAGGCATCGTTGTTGCAGTTCCTTTCTTCGTGTTTGCGTTTATATAGCTTGCAAAGAGCGTCTCTAACCCGATTGACCGTTCATAAGTTACCTCACTCGGAGTGCGACCTTTTAATATCACATCTCGAACGCCTCTTTGAAGCTAACTGTCCTTGAGGAGATAGAATATCCGTATCACGTGATTATAACCTTGTGAGCCTATATAGTGCAACGTGCCTTTTGTACCCTGATTCCCAGTCTACGCGTAGGTGGCTAACAGCTTGCGAAAAATCATCTAGTTCGTCAAGAAGTTAGTTTCATGTTCGCAACCGCTGCACACCAGTTTGGCCGTGAGATCATTTTATTACCAACATCTTTTGCTTCAAAAGACCGCGGTCAGAAAACTCAGCAGCTATTTCTATTTGGTGCATAAGAGCTGCAAACCTGGGGCCATAGACACCTAACTGAGGTCGACTGGGTCACAGCATCATAGAACAAGTTTCAAGAAGTCGGAACCAACCAGAGCTCACCCCGATTTGAAGGGGAATTGTCAACGCCAGCATTGTTTGACAAAAAACTGACGACTGATTGAGCACTGATCGGTATTGCCACCGAGAGAGTCGAGGCGGCGGCGGCGGAGTGCTCAATTTGTTCTGTCCGGTACAGTACGCACAGGAAGTACAACGCAGGTGTCTAGGGTCAGTGTTCTCAGGTCTGATAACTAGGGGATGCAGCTGTCGATTAAAGTGCACCTAGGTTAAAAAAACCGAGACTGCTGTGCAGCCGTCATGTGACCCATAGTGATCTCTCTCACTCTCGCAAGTCGGGCCCTTGAATTTCCAAAGGAAGTTGTGCTCGTTGGGCCACATCAACACATACTATTTTGGGACGGATAGTGATATCACAGACAACTGCAGCACAACATAGCAATCGATATTCCATTTATCTCGATTCGAGTAGTTCTGAATTACCCGAATCAATAATCCGGAAAATTGTATGGATATATTCTTATCGTCGGGGAAAGACATTTCCTGTCGAATACACTGGCATTTTGTTCACAGGTAACTTGGTACTCACTTAGACCAAAAATTAGGATAAAATGGCAATTTCTCTGGGTGGACATATTCTGTGTGCTGGTATGTTCACTTGTGTGATCTGTAGCACGAAGACCTGGCGATTACAAAAGAGAGTTCTATACGAGCTTTTTGGAGCAGTCATTTAGGATAATACACCAAATGATTCAAAATAAAATCATTTCAAGTTCGAATTAGTCAATCGCTTGAGTGAACTCATCGTTTGGATATCCAAGGTTGGTTGGTTGGGTTTCACACAATGACTGCTCGGTTTTCTACTCCAAAAGGTGTATCCTTGTTATAAGGACACTATGCTAGATGCCATCCCAAAGCCGCGACCCCAAGAGCTGAATTTCACCGACGAGAATTTCAAGACTTGCGCCAAAGTAGCCCTGAACTTCTCATTTGGCGCCCCAATGATTTAAATCCGTTCGTCGTACCAACATCTTGCAAAACAAGCAGTATCCATTTGTCTGCTCCAGAGTAGTCTAATGTTCCCATAAGTCCATCGTCTGGTTGACACGTGAGCACCTGTCAACTTACGATCATCGTCCACATATGTGTGCCGGGGTGTCCATCAATGGCGGTGAATTCAGCTCCAGAACAGTATATTAAAGTTGCTGCAGTTGAAAAGCTCAGAGTTGGATCTGGGTCGCATGGCTACATGCTGTTGCCTGTATTCCTAGCCCGATTCCCACCGGGACGGGTTTGTTTCGTGTCTGTTTCGGCAGGCGTTCACATGACTGGCCAGTCATGCTGACTTGTTGGCGTGCGTCCAGGTGCCCTCAACTGGGGCTATCGGGGGAAGGGGGTAAGCCACGAAAACTGGTACCCAAAGAAGCATGCGACCGATCCTCATAAGTCACGTAAAGGGCTCTACTCAGGACAAAATACCTAGTGGGCTGGTTCCAGGATTAACGACCTTCTGTCTGTAAAAAAAATGCAGCCACGGTCGACAGCGAAATTTTTCAAAAGCGAGGGTCCTAGGCGAGGGGATCAGGAATCAGTGTGGTTATTGTCTTTGCATTCGATTAAATTGTCTGAAGGACGATCATTCTGCGCTAAGGATGAAAACGCAAAACTACCGGAAGAATCTCAGCCAAGTGTGGCAGGAACCACGAACCACCTCGCCCCTAACCGTCAACGCACCAGACGGAGGAACTATATGTAAAAACTTTAAAAATGGTTCCCCTATATCTGCAAATTACTTGCTTGTAAATTCTGTCAAACCGATCTCCTTCCTTCCCGAGACTCATATTAATAAATTCCATTCGAGTTTACTTGCGCAGATCACTTTAGCTGATGCGATCGATAACCTCGGAACGAACACGAAACCCATCTTTATTCTGAAAGTGAACAACATAAAAGGGTAAGCGAAATGAACATCAAGCACACTAAACGGGAAATGAAATAAAATCTCCGACATCCATCCGATATAGAATATAAATATATATATAATATCCGAAATCCCCCTGCACCCGAAATGAAATGTCTCTCACGCTTGGAATTAATTGCCCTGCAGCCTGTTCTAACAGCCTCTGAGCAGTCTGAGAGAACTTTCTTTTATGTGGACATTTTGTGTGCTCCAAGGAAAGCAATTGTATGCTGAACAGACCGTGACAAACATTCATCTGGCGTTTATTATATGACAGGTTCTCTGTGGATATATTCATCAGAACAGTTCGATTGGAACATAAGGTTGACGAAAACTCTAGAACTGCGCCTACCTGATGAGCCTGAAGTGGAAGGACGAGACCGGTCTTGAGCTTTCAGAGAGTTTTCAGCAACCTCACGAGTAGTATGTTACGTCCAGCCGACCTAAATGTTAGGTTGTATGTGGTCCACATTATTTTCTTATCGGATTGGAAACCAAATCAAGCGCACCGTAGCAAAAAATTCAGTGCGCAAGCGAAACACATGAAACCGGAGTTTCGCAATCTACCCGCCGACCTCGAAAGAAAGTAAATTCGTTCCTATTAGAGAAGTGAATATAGTAGGAGAGGTGAAATGTTTAGAGTGCATCGTCATCAGGGAATGCCATATACAGTGAAATTTGCTAGAATTCACTTGGACCATCCAAAGACCAGAAGGCAATTGATTGGAGCTTCGCCGCCCAGCAGAGCCAGGGGGTCAGAGACCCTGGGATTCTGGCTTGCAAGGTAAGCTTATTATCACTACCCCACAAAAGCTCTCCAGTGACACTGAAGTAGTCATTTCCGATCGGACAGGTATCTCAAACGCTTAAACAATGTGATTTGTTGGTCCAACAGCTCTTGCACCGGTCGCTTGAACTATCCGTGAAGAATGCACAGACAGGTAGCGCACAAGATGTCGGAGCGTACTGGACAATTCTTCTTGGTCGTAAACAGAGCATTCATGGCATAAGGATGGACTTAGTTGAATCCCCCGTTAAAGCCAGACCAGCTTGCAAATGAGTGCGTTTCACGACAGTTGTCGGATTTTTAGAAGTTATAGTTGCTTCGCTCTCATTTGGACAGTTCTCCGTCTTCCCAGGAGGCATCATTCCAGTCAGTCCACACCAATTCCAGTAAGCACCGAGCTCGAGGCTTCTCTTATCAGAGTTCACAGACAGTACACAACCATAGCTGTTCTGGAGACTTGAACTCAGGGCATCTGAGTCACTAAGCGGACCTATTACCACAAACAGCATATGAGGGACGCCCCTGAAGACGTGGGCCTTTCATCGCTTGTGCAGCCCGAGTGATTGGCCCAAGGCCAAGAAAAACAACCCCGTAGTTGATCTGGTTGTGCCCGTCTGTCGGGTAGTGTCAGAGGCACGTGAGATCCACTGGATGGTCTTGAGTAGCTGTATGTGGATGAGACATTTGTAGAGTCTGTACTAACAACCTCGTTTGAACGGTCCTTCCCTTTCTTGGCGTAAGTAATTTTGTCTGTTCAGAGGTCCAGCTCGCGCTAGTGGAGCAGTGGAGCGCAGCAGACCTACGTCCTGATGTCCGGGATTCCAAACGCGACATGGCGGTTGAGTAGAGGAAACCGGATATACAGGTTGATGAACTTCACAATGAGGGTTCTCATGAAAACTAGGATGTGCGCGTGTTGAATGATCGCGGCTTACCCCACAGGCTCTCTGTGAGGTTACCAGGTCACACAGAACCTAGGGTGAGACCAGCGCTCTGTAAACAGGCGACACAATCGGTCAATAATGATTACGCCAATCACCTGAGCGTCGCAACGAAGGCGAACTCAGGTTTCGCTCAGAAACGACTTGTTTTGATGAATACTGCAAAGATCGAGCCATTTCTGATCGATTTCCGGAAACAAAATTTCATCAAAGTAGTACAGATTATCTGATACACGTCGTCATTTTTCCTGAAATCCTGACAATTGTTGAGACAACTTGCTTGAATATCACGGTGTTGGATGTTGTCGGGAGACATGAGGTTCACGAACAGTCGTCTTCCTGTCCCAGTGCAATTATTCCGGTTAGTTCACGTCGACAACCAAATCACCTAGACCTGATCGAAAAATTGTCCAGGGTCTTTCATGCCTCCGTGGCGCGTTCTGGCTGGGAAGTCCTGACAGTTGGGCCGATCAATCAATACAACTAGGACGGCGTTCGAGACACCGGGCAAACAGTCGCATCGGTCAAACAAGAACACGTTCTCTTGTTTAAACATGATAATTCTTGTGCATCGATTGTGCGCTGGTGGATTATGCCAGAAATGCAGAGTACAACTCCTGAGTAAGCCTCAATAAGAGCGAGACTCGGTTCCAGTGCTCCCGCTGTTTGTTTTGTGCATTCGCCGGCCTACTTTTGCCAGGACACAAGAGCTGTTCAGTCGACAGTGATGTGAATACTGTTCGTCCAAAGCGCCCTCAAGCATGTACAAACTAATTTTGTTTGGTTGTTTTTGCTATAGAGTGAATCAAAATTCATTTGAGGTCAGTTTTCGTGACCATCGGCGCATTTCGCAATAGAAGAGCTTTCACGGTCATCTCTGAACTGACAGCTTTTTTCCCCATGTTTCTAACAGTACGCTTGGAGAAAAACGACACCACACAGGGAAAATCGACTCGTCAAATCATGATACTGAAATGTCAAGTATGATCAAACAACGTGCTTTCTGAATAGTATTCGCCAACCTTCCCCGGTCTAGTTTCACCACCAACCAGTAAAAAGTGCTTTTGTGGATTGCAAGTGAAACAGCTGTTTCACCTACGATTGGGGTAGTTAAACGGCAAATAGTCGCAGTCCCTGTGTGTACAGACCTTATGTTCGGCTGGAGCGCAAGCCAGTAATGTCGATTTTTGTGTACGTGACAGTATCCTAAAGGCCGGATCATAGATCCACACTGGGACATGTGAAAGCAACCAGCAATAGGCTGATATACCCATCTCAGGGAAACAGTTGCAAGTATTGGCCACATGAAAGCGCGCGTATGGTTAAAAAAGTTAAATTTAGCCCTCTAACACTCCAAATGGGAAGCACTGGACTCTTCGTTCTCATTACAGCTCATTCGGGGGCGTTCCGAGAGTTCAAATCCTTACATCTAACGGACGAAACGAGCGTGATATCACTGCTCCACCAGCGCACGCTGTACGAATCCGTATTTTCACGTATGAAAATGCTCACGCTTGAGCTCACGCTTCATGCCTCGAATGATGACCAAGTAATTGACCTGGTTGTGACGATCGACTGACCCACCTTTCAGGACTTCCCAGTCAGGTAGTGCCATGGACTTGTGAAACCCGCTGGACAAATTTTGATTAGTTATAGGATGCTGCGGGGGTTGTAGAGTACACGTTTGCATCACTCTCGTTTGAACAGCTTCCCTCCTGTCCTAGCGCAAATGTTCTGGTGAGTCCGTACTAGAGGGGAGAAGTGTAAGATGTCAGATCTCAGGTGTCACATGTCAGATGTTCGGAGTTCAAACCCTGACACGACTGCGGACATGCACCGGTGATGAGCTCTTATAAGAGCCCAATGCTCACAAGAATAATTGCTCCACGGGAGGATGAGAACTGTTCATATGAGAGTGATGTGAACGTGTATTTTTGTCTTTTATTTGAGGTCTCCGTACCAGCGGCGGTCGACTGGGGGTTGCATATGGCGGTTTGTACTCATTTCTGACGTTGTTCGCAGGCCATCGATCCAGAACAAACGTAATTCTACTGGCCTGAATGGAAACATATTCTTTGGTTGTGATTTGGAACAAGTTGTTTTGAAAAAAACTTTCAACAGATTTCGATGGCATTCACCCAGGGTGCAAAGATGCGTTTAATGTTTTAATAAGATGTGAAGTGTGTGGAAAAAAGCGTGAAAATCCTCGGGACGGCAACCAGAAGCCCCTTTTAAAAGCGTCGGTTATGACTTGGAAGTCCAGATGCAGACCCACGCTCTCATCAACCATGCTATCCCCACACAGGACGAGTATGTTTGTGTGGGCAGTCTGGCTCAGTCGAAACAACAAATGGTAATGATAAACAATCCTACAAGACTGGCACATTAGTAGAACGCGGATGGAATTGGTTCCTGACTTGCATTCCAACTCGATGGGGTCTTTTCTGCTCTCATTAAAAAAGACTTATCTAGTCTCTTCAAGACATACTTGGCATATGCGACACTCCAGAACTGTGTTGTTGTTTTTCTCTCATTCATGTCAGTTTCCCCATGCAACTTAGCCAACATTTGTTATACTGTCAAAGCAGGATACCCATGATTCTAAATCGAGCGTTCACACATTCTTTTAGCGACGGTTTTGCATAAAATGGAGTCAGAAGGAGAAATGCGCATGTCTAAAAAAAAGTGTGCTCTAATTTGCTGTGTGGTTTACACCCATGCCTCGAAATAAGTAGGCCAGTATCGCCCGTAGATGATGTGCGGCTTGAGATTGTTACTGAAACGTCAATGCAGAAAGTCGCCATTGCCTCTGACAACGGTTTTTTTGCGTGAAAATGCTTGTACCGTCCATTACCTTGACATCTGAAATTCCCCACGTTTCTTCTGTCCCTATTTGTAACCGCCGCTCCACTTTTGTGTTTAGTGCGTGTGAATGAACTGGCTTTTGTTTGTCCTAGCACTTCACTCATTTGACCTTGAGGTCATCCAGCCATTTTGTGACTGAACTTATGCATGTGACTGTCTCAAGTGGAAGCCTGTTTGCTCATTTGGTTTGTAATTTTATAGTCCAAGTGGACCATTTGTTGTGAATGGGTATCTACTGTCGAGGTTAATTGATGTCTTACATTAATAGTACTGTATAGAAATCCAAAACTCCGACTTTGTTTTGCCTTCCCGGAGGCTCTGGTATTACGCGTCACTCGAAGATACCGCTCGACTGTTACAATGACAATAACCAGGTTGTAGTGACGTGACTGTGGCTAGTTCTTCAGCGTTGCACTGCAGCAAGATCAATATTCTAAACAAACGGCGGTAAATGATCGTCACAAATGCTTTGGCATTCTTTTGAAAATGAGGACCAAAAAGGAGGACTTCCACGTTACTCCGGTCTCTGTCTAACATTCTCTTCAACCCAGGCGGTAATAAAATCTGTGTACAAATCCGTTTTTGCTAACACCCAAATTGTTTCAACCCAGGAGAGGGTTGGATCTGTGATTTGGGAGAACGTTAGTACACGGAATCGAGCTTGTCAGAAAACGCATGGTTAAACGACTTTGCCGACAATTATTTTTCAAACGATGTTAAACTGATTATTGACTCTGACACTTTTGTGGCTTTCCCACCCCGCTAATTTCACTGGTTTACTACATTAGAATGCCCACATGGCTTGAAATAGTCTTAGGAATATTGGAAATTGTATGTTTTACTTCACATGATGGAAACTCATCTGATTCGGCGCTCCCCACAAAATGGGGACACTTTGGTAACCAGTTTTCAGAGTGAGTCCCTCCCATCCAAAGTCGTTCCCGAGCTACCGCGTTTCTGTCGTTCTATACATTCTTGAGCCATTATCTTGCGCTGCTGCCAACAGTCTGATAATCTGTTTATCGAAACTGAAACATTTCACACCTTCTGTGCTGCCAGCCCAAGTTCTATCCAAGTCCACTATACTGCCGTTAGATCACAGCTTCGATTGCAACCATACCCGCGTTTTTCTCGCTTTCTGCGATTTCCCATGAAATCGTCTCCATAAGCTCCGGAAACATCATACACCCGGGCACATTGCTGCAGCATAGAGTAACTTCTACATCATCCGTGCTAGGATCCAGTAAACGGATTAGACCAGTAACTACGTGGTTGCATCAGTTGTTCGAATTTGCTTCGGTTCACTTAGGGGAACAGACGCACGATCCTTAACTTGGCCCATTTGGCCAGTCACCCAATCATCTTGCCATTATATGTCTCCATGTTCAAAAAGCAACGGGACTGTGAGGTTTTCTTCAATGCCAGATATTCGGCATCAGACAAGGTAGAAGTAGCTGAGGATCCAAACACACGCAAGGACGTATTTTGCTATCGGACAAGGTCACATGACGTAAGGGATCGATGTAATTCATTGTGTCCAGTGACGTTGCCCGGCGCCATACTTGTCAAAGCTATCGCAGAAAGTCAATCGTATAAAAGAAACTTGATTGGACAGGTTTTCCCCACGTTCCAAAAATATGGATCAAAGATGTCTGATTCAGTAACACCCAATGGCAATGCTGATAGTTTATGAAGCTTAATCGACTGGGGGTTTCACACATGTACAGTCCTATGCATATTGGGCAAATGGGTTTAGAATGTGCGCTCATATTACATCACGTGAACAGACCTCATATTCTGTCCTGGAGCAACCATTCTCGTGAGTTCACATCGAACGGGGAAGTGCTGGACTCGAGTTACTTCGCTCTTATTAGACCTCAAGAGCAGTGCATGCGAGGTGAGTGTGTTAGTACATTTGGAGTTCACTAAAACTGCTAGGTGACGATGTTTTTCAACACATGAATGGCGGGGCTATGACTTGTCATCAGCACTGTGACCACGCCGCTGATCGAACCACATGCCATCTGGTTGTATGCATTAAACACGTTATTATTATTATTATTATTTTTACTAGTAACCTATCGAGTAACTTCAATCCTGCAAAACGAAAGCACTGACCTTGACGCGCTTCCTCCCTGGTTTTTAAGTCCGCTGGATAGTAGAAACTCTTACCTAACGACGATGCTTGAGTGTTTTATTTTAATGAACCAAGGTATCTGATTTGAGAGGTTTATGGAGAGGCATGCAGCTACTGAAGTTTTTTTTATGAACTACATTCAATAGGGGGAGAGTAAAAACTTTAAGCTGCTGGAGGCTACAAATGTGCCAGGTTGCTCAGATCAGCTGACATTCTTGCCAGAACTAATCGACCCGTTGTAGGACCGCCCGCTGTGTTAAATAAGTTCTATCAATGAAAACTAGCCAGTTTCCCAATGGCTTCCCTACAGCTATGGTCTCCCCTTTCGGGACTAGTTATACCACCAATATCGGTTATGGATTACTTATGGAAGCAAACTACTCGCAAAGTCGCTGAAAACTCTTCGATAGCACACGAACAGTTTCGACCCTCCTATTCGGGCTCATCTGTCGGGTGCAGCCCTCCAGCTTCCATCAACTTCGTGTTTACTTGAATCCGAATTGCATGAAACCAGCGAAATGCACTCATTTACAAACCAATTTAGTTTTCACGGAATCTCCAACCGAATCTCCCCTTTATGATGTTCTTCAACTGTATGTGCTGCATGAGGCCGCCCCATGTTTCAGTCGGTACGATACGCCAGTATCTCATAACGCAGCTGAAAACTAGTCGACAGCCCACCACCGGTTTTGACCTTCCACATCGGGCTCATCAGGTAGGCTCTGTTCCTGATTTCCCCTCAACCCGGCGTGCCGTACCGACTGAAACATGAGGCAGCCTGAAAAACATCGTAAACGAGCGACTCCGTTGGGCCTCCCGTGGTATGCAAATCAGCGTATTTATATGAAGTTTGAAATTCACAGTGCATCAGACATCAGCAACGAGATCGCGCGCTTAGTATGTGAACAGGATGTGAATTAGTTCTGGGCGTTGGTCCAAGGTACACCTGACTGCAGCCGCGCTATGCCACCGTTGGACCATGTGTTCCAAGAAGGTGATATTTCGACAAAAAATTAAGATCAACGTGAACACCACAAGACATGACGTTGAGCAAACAAGTCTAGTTCATTCGCGGAGAATAGCTCGGTGTTGTTGCTGAGCAGCCAGTCATTTACGCATTTCATGGGGCTTCAGTTGTCGAGACAGCTTGTTACCAGTATTTTCCCCAGGTTGACGGTTCTTTTCTCCCCTTGAACCAGACCGTACGATTTGTATTCCATCCTTCGTGAAAAGTAAGGCGCTGTTCTTGGATAGCCAATTTGTTCGCGAGAATTGATTAGTTATCTTGCTTAAGATTTTTGCCAGTGTCTAATCTTCAGTAGAAACGCCTCGCCTTTGTTAATGGCCGAAAGGCAGCAGATTTCCCATCAATCTTTCGCCAGACCAGTTAGTTTACACAATGCAACCAGACGCGATAAATAACATACGTGGGCGCAACCAGCTGCCAACATTCCAGTATGAGACAAGCGATAAACTTCAAAAGCCAATTAAAAAAGAAAACACAGGATTGAACATTGATTGTACGGCCAAACACCGTCCTCTCTGAATAGCTCTTACCTTGGTATTGATCAGAATTATCTTGCTTCCTTTGCTTTTCCTGGAAGATGAAGAACTTTTATGTAATTGGTGGTTTACTACAGTTGTTCTTGACTGTGTGTCATTCGTTATACCCTCAACTACCGGCAGTCAAAGGTATTTGGCTGCCAGTAACCCCTGCTTGCTAGAAAAGGCACAAACTTTGTTGACCTTTACACGAAGCAAGCATAAAAACCTTGACTCATATGATGGCTGGCGGCAACTGTCGCTTGCTTTGTGTGACCTTTTAGTTACTGATGTTAACATATCTTGCTGGAGCCCCAGAGTCCCTGAGAGATACTCACATAAGTTCACCACATTTGTTTACAAAGCCAGTGACATTCTGGATGTTAACCATGACTCCTTGTGCAAGGTTTTCAAAGTGGATTCCGGACAGGACTTTTGATCTGCGGAACATAGGTACACACATGAAAGTTCTACTTCTAGACGTTTAAGGTTGTTCTGGCGGCTGCGCGCTGAGGACGTCAAACGACTTTCAGTGTTTGACCACCGATGTCTTCGGAGCATTGCCCGAATCTGGTGGGAACACCGGACCAGCAATGCTGAAGTACGTCGAATGGTATTCGGGGGAAATAACTCACCCTCGATAGATGAACTGGTCACACTACATAGGTTGTGCTGGCTTGGCCACGTGCTGCGCATGCCACAATCGACCGACTTCCTCGAAGGGTTCTTTTCGCACAACCACGTGAAGGGTGGAAGAGAGCCAGAGGCGGTCAAACAATGACTTGGCAGCGAAGTATCAAAGCCATTACCAGCAAACTCAGCTGTGCTGGTCACTGCCGTCTTCCTGGATGGGGACTCCGAGACGGGCCACATCAATGGTTAGAGACATTGTCAGACAAGGCCCAATCGCACCCTCAATGGCGCTCATACATCCAAACTATTGCCTTCAATGCATAGCTCCCTTCCCAATTGCCCCACGTAACAGCCAATTGACAATGGTGTGTTTACGCAGCTCGCGCCTCCAATAGCCACCTACCTCAGCTCCCCCAAATCATCGGCGGACGAAACTGTGGCAGCTACAACCACCATACGACAAGTACACGGTTTCTTACAGCTGATGATGATGATGATGATGATGATGATGATGATGATGATGATGATGATGATGATGATGACGATGATGATGATGATGATGATGATGATGATGATGATGATGATGATGATGATGATGATGATGATGATGATGGTGATGATGATGATGATGATGATGATGATGATGATGATGATGATGATGATGAGGTTGTTCTGCAGAGCCTCGGCTGACAAGTGGTCGTGGAAACATTGGGTGAATTTTCATTTTTCACAATTTGTGAGTTAACACAGGCTCATACACGTTCGTCTGCTTAAACATACTACTTGCGACGCGAACAGTTTGTGTTGGTGGACATGTTCGCCGCGAATTGCCGATGTTCGGAGTACAAATCCCGGATAATGTCAGGATTACGCACTGAAAGTGAGCTGTAATAGGGACAAAACACGAATTCGGTGTGAAATAACCAGAATGACAGCATCATCATCAGTGGTGCAAATACGACAAAAAACCCGCCTACAGGTGATTTGTGAGCGATCAATATATATATATATATGCATATATATATATATAACCTGACTAAAACGAGGGGGATTTTCTCCTGCTTGAACAAGTTGAATGAAAAATGTGATTGGCATAGTAATCCAGACACTCCTGCTAACTTATGACTAGTTTTACATACTTGTGGTACGAAACAACGGTGTACTTTTACTGTTTTTCGCAAAGTAACCGAAACGGTCGATCGTGTGGAGACCAGGGACGAAATACTCCCCCAAGTTTGATACAAACACTCAGACTCACCCATTTCTGCCAGTCTTTTCTCTATGGAACAGAGTCGAATCGCCCGCGACTGAGCTGGACTGTCTGTACTCGATCATACGGTTACTTTATTTGGAAACTACAGTTGAATTCCTCCGTCACTAGCATCGACGATCGATTGGAGGACATGAATAGTACCACTAAGTGCTTGCGTTTGTTTCAGTCTTGTTTACTAGTGATGTGTACTCCATGAGCGAACAAACATTCGACTGAGTGGTGTTAGCTGATTAGAAAAGCCTTAACACATACGGGTAGAACGGACAGTATTCATAAAACAAGTTTGAATCAATGACGAGTACGAACCGCAGAACCTCACTGCCTGAGAATATAGTCAGTCAAAAACAATAACATTAAACCATTTATCCCCGAAGTGAAGAAGAAATGCCCTCCAATCTGGGGAAGTGTTTGATTCCTACTCAGATGGGGTTCTTTCAATTCTCATAAAGTTATTTACTCGGGAACTACGATGCTCTTAACCACCCTTCTTCGTTTAGCCAAATTTGGAACGTAATGCACTCTTCTGTGTGTGTGTGTGTATTTGTCAGTCACCATCGCCTTAGTTGCTTTATATACATAACTTGGAAGGTTCACGAACATTTTTAGAAGTCATCAGTTTCCCCGTTTTTTTTCAGACACACAGGTTCACCTGGTCCTGGATTTTTCACCAAATACTATTTCGCTGGTGTTCGATCAGGTGGCCACCGAGATATTCGCCGAACTTGCAATTAGCTTGCAAACGTTTCATCACCAATCAGAGTGACACCATCACCCGAACTGATGATGTCACCTCGATTGGTTGCGAAACGTTTGCAAGCTTATTTTCAAGATCGACAAGCAAATCAACGGCACATTCAGTTGCCTGGAAACATCACAAACGGGAGATTCAGCTAGGTTCCAGGTGAGTCTCTCGCAAAACCAAATTGATTTGCACATGGGTGTATTTCGCTAATTTCGTGCAATTTGGTTTCAAGTAGAACATAATGTTGACGGAAACTCGGGAACTGCGCCTACCTGATGAGCCCGAAGTGGAAGGGCGAAACCGGTCGTGGGCTGCCGAAGAATTTGCACCAACCTTATGAGTAGTGCATTACGAACACACCCGAGCTATAAATATTCCAGCCAATTAGACACGTGGCGAATATTGTCCAATTATGGAGTGGAATCACGTTGGAAAACGTGACGTGTTTGTCCACATATACGTCGGAAGCGAACAAGGTTGATGGAAACGGAAAGTTACACATACCTGATGAGCGTCAAAATGTGTGAAACCTCTGGTGCAATTTCCAAGAGCTCTGGTTAACCCGACGAGTGTGTCTTATCTGGAAGAAAGCTTGCATTTCTCGAACACAGTTTCAAGCCAACAATGAGGCGGACTTTCAGCAGTACATTCAGTTGAAGAATACCCCCCTAACCATTCAGACTTTCACTTGAATGTCTGCCTTAACACGAGGCCTTAGGCAACTCGGCTAATGCCATAAATGTCGTATGTATTGCACTCTCAACTCGTATTGATTGACTCTGAAGCACAAGATTCAGTTGAACAAAAAGTGGGTTGATCTCACTCCAAAAGAATATTTGTTCCACTGACATGTCCACAAATGGGCGTGATCTCACGACTGTCACCAAGTTTCAAGTAGTCCACACTGGGCCCCCTGGCGACGCGATGTCTGAATGGCGCGACGTTACAATCAGCCCTTGGTTCCGTTTTGTCAACGATATGCTGTCTAACAGCAAGTGAATCACACTGCTGGTCATCCACTCGTGGCCAAACGGTCAATTGTTCACAGTGAAGGTTTTGAAACTCCTGGAGTTTCGTGGGAGGCGCACTACCAACAAGGATGAAACAGGTGTACAGTGCTACTCGGATTTTCAGCATAGTTTGGCTTCACTTGCACGACAAAATCTCCATTGAACGTGATATCTCGGTCTCTTAGTTAACTTCTCTAACCCACCTGTGCCAACAGCAGCTCAAAAGTTGGCAGAATGTGAGCTTACAACTGCAAAAACACGTACTGTACCTATCTCCGTTCCCCTGGCACAACCACCTATACGGATAGAGACTGGAACAGCAAATAATCACTTGTTTATTCTTTCTTGTTGCCCGCACGAATCCATGTATTCTCGCGTGATAAGTCAGAAAGTTTCCAATTATTCGAGCGATGCTATTTGCCAGTATACCCAGATGATCTCAAATGCGAACAATTTAACAGTCCGTCATCTCTTCGTGTAAAATAAAAAGATGCGATTTACTCGTGGTCTGTCAAAGCGTTACATGCCAACCAGAATCGGGGAACAGACACAGACCATTTCAGGGGTGCAATCTGGAGCAGGTGTTTAGTACACGGCTGCCACACCGCTGTTTATATTTCATGGTGTTAATGTGTAACACCATGTTTATTCGGTTGGTTCACGCAAAAAAAAGCATCATGCAAACCTGAGAGTAATCCAATGCACGTATTCTATCGTTCCGTCACACGGAGTTCTCGGATTTTTTCTCTCTAGAAATCTTAACCATATGCACCCTGTTTAGAGAAACACAGACACTCTCGTTGGATTTATCCGGATTTAACCTAGCACGTTAGCTCTGTATGTGCGCATTTGTGACCAACTTCGAAATTCAGCGGCTGAAGTTACCCACCTTCTGATCACTGTCGTCAGTAGATCACATTATTAATTCACGAGTCTTGTTCATTACTGTGTTAGGATCTCAAAGCAGCGTAGAAATCCATCTTCATGTTACTGCTTGTTTCAAAACCTTCGTTTGTATTGGTCCAGCGGGTGCTTCGCCATTCCTATTGAGTATAATCTCTAAATAGATAGTCAGCTGATACAACAAACTGCGTAAAAGACGAAATCGACACTGTGGAGCATCGTGACAATCCATCGAATTATTTCTGATGGAAATGTCCCCTCCCACCCCCCTCGACAAAGTGTGTAACTTTGCCCAGCATCCAAGGGGGGGTTGTTTCTGTTTGAAACTCTTGAAATTAGGTCGTTTTCTCAGTTTGGAATCACTGCTCCGACTTATGGAAACAATTCTATCATGCGGTCTCCTGAGGGGAACTAATCATCTGATTGCTGAAAACTCTTTGACAGCCGACGACCGTTTTCGCTCTCGTTGAGGTATATCAAGTAAGCGCGGTCGCTAGGCTTCCGTCAACCTTGTGTTCTACGTGATCATAAATTGCACAAAGTTCGCCAAGTGTACTCACTCATTTGCACACCAGTTTGGTTTTTACAGGAGAACCGACAAAATTTCAACTGGAATTCACTCGAGTATCCCGTTAAAACTAAGTTGAATGTGCATCGCGAAACTTTTCATCCGTTTCAGCCAAGGTGAAACTGTCCCTCGGGTAATGTGACACGGCCGAAAAGTGGGTCGCTGTTCCCATATATACGACGCAAGGTAAGGCTGACGACGAAACGAATCAGTGAAGAAAACACTATTGTTGAGTGGCGTCAGAGGACAACATCCCTGTGTTAATTTATTGATTTGCCAGTTCAAAACACTGTGTACATGTTTTGCCCTCTGATAGCCCAAAGTTGTTTTTCCCGTATGATAAAATCTAATGTGAACGATGGGCATTAGTCTGAAGAGCATATTACTACAAATTATTCTGTTCTGTTTTGGGAGATTAGCTTATAGTCAACAAATGTAACCGATTCCATTCTACAAAATTTGGCTGTATAGTAATTAGATTGGTTGTGCGTCTTCTAAGCACAATCCACACTTGTCAGCAGAGCAATGTTGTGGTGAATTAGACCAGTCCTTTCCAGAACTGGCTCACCTTCAGAAGCTCTCCTCAGGTTTCCTTAGCTCAATTCAGAGAGTACTACATCTGGACTGCAACATTTCAGGTCGGACTGTAGACCGGATGCACCAACGCGTAACCGCGATGCAGTCCGACAAACTTGATAGAAATGTTCTAAAACGCGGTCAGTACAAGGTCATCAATAGACCAGTCCTACCCCAGGCTTCGGAATGTATCCCACCAGAGTGATCCATCATCCGGATGTCCTGGGCAGTATTCAGTAAAACATAGTAAAAGCTTATTAGTTGATTAGTTTTTCTTTACAATCATACATCTCTTGAGATAAAATGTAACGCAAGGTCTTGTGAATAGTTTGACAAATAATCAATAGGATAAACGACCTTGAATTCACTCGGAAGTTTGTTTAAATTGATTGATATGTCAACATGGAGCGAATAGCTACCGTTCGATATAAACTGGATTTGCCTACAAACCTACCTTATTTTGAATCAACTGTAATCAAGCTGCGTCAAGCCAGTAAGTTTAATCACGTGAACATTCCCGTGTGACTCGCAGAGCGTAGTGTAATGCTTGGTGCTAGTTGTTTCAAAGCCTACTTACAGCCTACTTACATAACTCACCTTGCAACATCGACCAGTAAGACGAAAAAGAACAAATACTTGATAACAATGTATTTGTTTTATTTCAGAAACAAAGTTCCTAATTATTTAACAAGTGTTTTTAACAAAATAATCACTGCGTTCCAAAGAATACGTATTCAATATTTTGAGGATTTGAAGGTGAACTAGGTTATTGCACCGTTACATGCAACTCTTACGGAAAATCGGTCATTTCTCGGCAGTGTGGAAGATATGTGCAAGATGGCAAAGTACAGTGCTCATGTAGATTTGCCCCCCCCCCGTTCCAAAGTAAGGACCCCCTCCCGCGGGGATAACCTCGTCTAGGTCTTTTGTCATTGGATTGATGGGCAAAATTTCTAACCCTCCACAAGGAACTGAAAATTGATGGCGCTTTTATGCCTACCGCCCACCTTTCGGGAGGGCTAACAGTGTCTGACATGGCCAGTAGGGCGAGATGGCTCAGTGGTTACAACACGGATTTACTGACCGGAAGGTCCGTGGTTCGAACCCGACCTCTGCATCTGGACTTCCCCTGTCTAGGCTTGGGCAACCTGGCAGCCCTCGTGCTTCCTTCGGGTGGCATGGCAGCTAGGCACCAAAAATGTGCTACAGATAAGTGGTTTTTTCTATCAACATGGCCAGTGATTTTTGTGAAACTGTGACCAGGACGCTTGAAGATCATATTTACCTCCAATGAATATCCCTGATACGGAACTTTCCACACAACGGGGTGGTTCCATGGCTTATGTGTAACAGAATAAATCACACGAGCTTCATAACTACTTTCTTGGTGTTCCTACTCAAGGCTACAAACAGTTAGAAGCTTGGAGAGAGTTCACTCAAGTAGCCAGCCCGGACCATTGGATGATCATGCTATGAGAAAGAAACACTGCGTTACTGTCCTTCGAGAGGTCACAGTATTTTGAAGAAAATTGATGAAGCGACAATTGTCTTCATATCCTGTTTCCTCATCTTCTCCAGCAGACAATGTCTCAGTTTATTTTCGATCAAAGTTCATTTCTGAAACGACTTGTGTGTACTGACTATTTATAACGGCAGCTGGCAGGATAATCGAAATAGCGGCCCAGGATTTTTTTCAGCTGGCCACAGGGGCGAATTCTGTACTAAAGTGTTCCACCATAGAATTTTGACCAGGATTTATGGATGTTCATCAGACAGGGAGCTCACAGACGATCAGTTGTTGGAGAGCACAAACGTCTGATTAGAAATGCGCTTAACTCGCACCTGGATGCAGCGTGACTCACCCTTGAGTGACGGAGTTTGCATCACATGGTCACGTGTTGACTGGTCACGTGTTGCTTTAGGACTTCACAGATGGAAATTGAGAGCTGGCTAACAGGCCAACTGTGATTCATCAGCGAATCTTTGCATATTGCTTTGCCGTGATGGCAGATCTGATGAGGACCAATGAAATGGCCCCGAGTTGAGTGAGGAAAAATAGAAGACTTATTTTCGGGCTTCGGGGAATGCCGGACAGAATGAAGCCTGTATTCAGTTCCAGTTGGTACAGTTTTCGAGACGTCGACGAATATTTTGCTGATATAACTTACTATTCTGGGAATCCATCTATCCTGTGTTGAATCTTTTCTTCTATTCTTATTGCGTACAACGGGATTTTTCTCTTTCTTGTTTCTGTTTTGCGCCTATATCCTCTTTCTTGTTTTGACCTGAATGTAAACCGTTCTTCGACCTTGTCATCGCAGTGTTGTTTAAATCAGTACCTGGGTTTCGTTATGTTCTGGCCACCGCTGTATAGAAGCCGGCGTAATCCTACGATTTGAGAATTGTACGATTTTATTATTTTATTATTTTATTCACAGTACCGCATTTGTTGACAAACCTCCATTTGAACGACTGGACTTTTGGGATTTTGTGCGTAACTCAACGTGGCCCACCTGACTACTGGAGACAATCGATACCCTGAACTAGCCCAAAAGTGCTTAAAAGCTTTCAACAACCTTATGAGTAGTGGCTTATCTCAACGAAACACAGTTGGATATTTCGAAAACCATGTCAACTGAATCAGGAGGCCATCTTCGTGCGACACAGTTAACCGCAAACTATCATAAAAGAGAGACTTAGTTAGGTTTCCCGATGCTTCGACATCCTTTTAAGGCTCATTGAGAGGGCCATAGTGACTGAATCTCGATCAGTAAGACAATATAAACTGAATTCTTTTGTTCCTTAGAAGCAGAAAAAAGCTGAACGGACTTTCAAAAAATGCCTCTATTGATCTAGTAAATATGCTTTCCTTTCGGTGGTTGTTCTTTCTAGAATCTTCAGAATTTGGGGTGTCTCTGCGTCGCTCGCGTTCGTTGGCTTTCAATGCCCGGTTATTTGCACAAGCTTTTATTACGTTGCACCAACTTCAATCCTTAGATCTTACTGATACCACCAGTTTTTCTACCTTCACTTACGATGGTTCATTTGTCTAACAAATTACCTAGCAATAGATGATAAGTTGATTCGTTTGTCCAATACACACGCATTCCAGCTCCAATTGGTCAGGCACCCAAATGCAGTCTCTTAGGTATGCGCGTCAAGAACGAACAGGTGCCAGCCACAACAAAGCCGGCTATAGTTACGATATCAATTGCTCTGATTAACCAACGAAGTGCTATTCAGTTCAGGTTGAGTTCAGAGCACTACTTTGGTGTCTGATATTTGTCAGGTCATTAAAACCTGATACGCACGATCCCTGGGATTTGGAGGTACGCCGCTTGGTCGCTGGTGCTATCACAAATTAGCAAACATGTTCCGGGGCTTGGCGACTCATGCACTGACTTTATCTGTCACAAGATGATGGTCAGAACTAACACAACCTGTTAGAGTTGCGCGACGTTCTGCAACCCCAAGTACCTATATTCAACTGCGAGTTGAATGTTCAGTTACTGCCTGTCCCTGAGCTCATGGGTTGCAAAGGGCAAGCCGAAGGAGAGGGTGACTCTGATGAGTACTTTCTGTTTCTGTTCAAAGACAAGATACTCCAGGTCGATAACTTTTTGGACATCAAGACTGTTTTCCAGCGTTTGTCTCATTGTCTCATCAACCAAAAACTGAGGACGTAACCGGTTTGTCCGGAGCTAGGTGAGGTGATACTTGTGGTCCGTGATGTCCCTGTTGACCGGAAACAATAAGATCGGCGTTCACCTTGATATAAGGCCTGTAGTAAAAGCAAGTTGAGTGCTACGAAAAGATCACATCTAGGAATCGATGGTTAACAGAAACCGAACAGAAACTTCCGAATCTGTATATATGCGGTCTAACTGTGTTGTTTTTAGCACATAATCACATGGTGACGAAAATACACAGGAATTGATCATTTTCTTGCCAGTACGCTTTCCCCCCAAACTAGCAGGTGAATGCTACGTCAGACCGGTACTTTTCAATAGCCCATCCATCAGCTGACTGACGGTCGAGAGTAACGTGACCTTAGCGTTTCAAGCTGGCTGGCTATCTGGCATACGTCATACTCCGATTGGTTCACGTCAACAAATTCGGCTGATCATCCATCACGCGAATTGCGGTTGTGAGGCGTGCTTACGCTAACCAGGTTCGCTGACCTGACAAATCAATAATTCCCAACCAAACTGTACTAACCATGTCGTCCTAATTTCCCCTTATCCCATTGTGTTCGGCACAAGTTTTCGGTGTTTCGGTTTGCAATTTTACAGGTTTTTGTTTGCAATCAACGAGAGTTTATACTATGGGCCTCATTGATGACTGACTAATTTAGGTCGGCAGCGAAACGAGGCATTCACCTCGCTAGACTTTCCATGGACAACGCAGCACGTCCTTCTAATCTGCTAGACAACGGACACCACATCTTGTTGGGCTCAGCCCCGCCAATTGGGGCGTTTCAGGGAGGAGACATTCTACTTTCGGTGATTTAATCTGACTAGGCTAAGTATCCTTCCTGTGAGTGTGTGACTGCGAAGTAGCCCAACAATTCCTATATGGTGGACATTGTACTAAAATCACAAGGAACCGAAATAGTCAAGAACGTAAGCAAGCAACCAATAAGATTCACGTGGACCGATTCTGACAAACTGTACGATTCATCATAGAATGACTAGCTCGTATCAAACAACAAGTTGTCACAATATATTTTGGATGCAAGAATGATGATGTTTTTGACTCCATGACTGCTTTGTTGATGTCCTTTAGCTGATATTCACGTCCGAAGACTGTTTCACATTTCCGGGGGAAAAACATGATACCTAGTCGTATTCTGCTATGGATCAGCTGATGAGGAACGCCTGTGGCACATTCTGCTGATTGTGAGAACAATTTTCTACGGGACAGAGTGAATGCACGGATTCACTACTGTTCCGAATGTCAGCTACGACACCGGACAGCTCACTACCGGTTTCTGATTCCTGAATGAACATCAGATTTAGACTCTGTTTGTATTGGACAGCGTGTTGAACAATTTGACTCTAATTCAATGTGAATGACCAATCGGTTTCTCACGCTTGAGAGTCTAGTCCATCGCGGTTTCTCAGACTTGTGCATGTAGTACCGGTTTTTCTGCCTAATACACTTTGACTTGCTTGGCGGACCCGATTGCTTTCCATAGTTGTTTATCGAATGAAACGGAAAGGCTTTTTCAGTGAGACAAGTTGGAGTCCCCCGGGGAATGATGGTCCGCTGAGATAATCAACAAGTCTCCATTCCGCCGTCACTACTGCGAAGAAAAAACCAGGAAAAAGCTACAAGGTTTCTGCCTACAATGTTCTCCTTCGGTCACACGATCGGCTCACATAAAACTTGCAATCACAAAACGATTACATGTGATCGTTTTTGTGTACTCAGGTAAACATCATATTCTCTTGAAGTTACACACCAGGTGGACCTCCTGCAGTCAGGATCGTCGGAGTCATTGGCTTGTACGTTAACTCGTTCTTTGGGGCTATGAATGTTCATCTGGCCTGAATTCTTTCAGACCCCGACCGATGTAATCCTATCATGTGCTGATGACGTGCATGGTGCTTTCTGTCCATCTCTAAACCTCACTTAACCGATACACCATGTTACGACACGCAAAAACCATATCAAACAAAGAATTGTTTGACATCTGTGTGTTACACAAAAACCCGAACTCAGGTACAAATGTTTATCCTGATGCGTATTACGTTAAACACTGTACGAACGATGTAATCAAACGAAAAACTCCAAAATTCATACATTACTTGATCAAATGCTTCAGGCTAGCTTTGCTAAGGGTTATGCTGTCTGTATATCTCCAATCACTTTTGGAACCTGACTTTTGAGTTTCAACCCAGATGAACGCGCAAAATCAGGCAACTAGATGGGAAAGCAGATGACACGTTCCAGTTGTATCAGTCCGGATGGAGGTTTATGATAAAACACTCGTTCAACAACGGATTGATACAATGGTCATTAGTTCCAAACCAGCATTTACTCAGATGCCCCCGAATGACATGCCCCTGATTCCAAGCAATAGCCATGCAGCGCGAAAATACACCCCATCAGATGTCCTGCTCCTTTTTAGAGCCAGAAAGTCTACCTTCAACGTCCAATGGTGCAGCGGGCTTAGTTGTAAGTGGACGGGTGTATTTTTAATTGAATTCATGTGGCCCGGACATATTGATTGAATAGACTCAATCCGAATGAAGGCATGGGTAAATTTTATCTCGCTTCCTTTTAACGGGCGGCTATTTTTCAACATCTAGGTCAGCTAAATTATTTCTAACTGACGGATTTCAATTTTTATTCGATAAGCCCTATTTTCAAATAATCCCAGCTCTTTCCATGTCGGATCTAATCCCAAATATGGTTGTTTGCAACCTGGGAAGAATAAACTTTATTAATCATAAGTTTCTATCCTGTAGTAATCGAAAGTATCCAAGGGAAAAGGGATCTCTGTGGTTTGTATCGAAGATCAACGGTCATAAAAAGAGTTGGAACTTTTTGACCATCATAGAAACCTATTGGCAGTACACATGCCTTCTTGGACGAGTTCCTGGCTCCGTATGATTGCAAATCCGCACTCGGAATCGAAACGCGGAAGTAGCTTTGTGGATTAGGAAACACGGATTTGCACTGCAGATGACTGATTCGCCTCATAGCTGGAGTGCAGTTCCACCTGTGCTTGTTGAGTTCCTATAAGGGCTAAACAGTGGTTCACTGATCAGCATGGAAAATCCGAGATCACCAGTTCATTGCCTAGTCGAGTTTGCTTATATTAACAAACCCAAGGCGACCTGGCACTCTCTCAGCCCTCGTGCTTCCTTCGAGTGGCATGAGAGCTATGCACTGAAAGGGTGTTACAGGTGAACGATCCATAGAATGTGTTTGTAAACAAACCACCTTAAAGTTTATGCAACGAATCTTCAAATACCCACTGAGGAAGGCAAAATATTCCCGTTATCAAGTTCAGCTGCCCCCCGAAGGGCGGGCTGTTGGGATATCCGAAGTTCGCGTGGAGACAAAGAAAACATTCCTACCAGTCAATGGTAGGACGAAAGGATTTTGGTCGTTCGCGGCGCCAACATCACAACTCATTTCCGCTTGGGTTGACCGAATGCAGCCGCGTTGAGTTCCCGGTCAATCACTTCTGTTTCGTGGCCAGAACGATGTACTGCAGTGCTTGGGGAAAACGATAAAGGCATGCGTGAACGGAATACACTACGCATAAAGTTGTTGAAAACTCCTCGACAGGCGACGACCGGTTTCGCCCTTCTCAAGGTACATCAGGCTGACTGATACTCGGGGACTGCGCTTACCTGATGAGCCTCAACAACGACGGTCGTGGGCTGTCGACGAGTTTCCAGCTTCCTTATGAGTAGGGTATTATACCTATGCGATGTATTGCGGTACTGGCTTGTCGTACCAACTGAAACATGAGGCAGCCTGCTGGGACACACTCGGTTGACTAAGAACATCCTAAACGAAAGATTCAGTTGGGTATCCCCTGAAAAACAAATTTGCAAGAAAATGAGTGTATTTTACTAAAAGGTGTCAAAAACGCCTTGTATCTATCGCGTCGTCACTGCGGTGCGTGTCCTGCGATAACACGTACCTCTACTGGGGTGACTGGTTTTGCTGGCTCTATAGATTTTCAAGCTGATCGTTTGGGGGCATGTTACACTGCTGTAACCAGGACTGATGGTACCGAAGCATAAAATCTCACAATTTCTCAGGCTTTTCAAAAGCAGCACTTTTTATTGCGATATAGTAATACGTACTTGTCATACGACCATTCGATATCGCTATCTTCACTCGACTCGTGCAAGGCAGTGTAAGAAATATCGTTTTTGATGGCCTGAATGACACGAAAATTCTCCTCTTTCCGTTAAACTAGACGACTTCAACAAGAAACTGGTGGTTTCAGTGAAAGATACGGGTCGGTTGCAAGTCTACGTAGAGCCGTGTTTTGCGCGACAATAACTTCCGACCAATGGCAGTTAGGTTGGACCATACGACGTTTGGTTGCGGTTTCTGAATACTGTTCACGTTGTGCATTCGCTCGGGCACCTATCCATGAATCATCCAAACCAACAACAGTGCTAATCGTTGTGCTAATCTTCTTGGTACCATTTTCTACCCTCTCTGTGCAAGAATGCCACCCTAAAAAATCGATTTCTTTTCTCCAAAGAGGGTTTTCCTCTTGATGACTTCATGGTTTCGTCTTAAACTCAAAGGGATTGAAGACTGAACAACGATCTGGTTAATTCCCCCAATAAAATTGTCGTATGATACCTGTGATTTTGTGAGCTAGATGATGCGTATGGATACAATATCCTATGGAAAATTTACGTTCACCATCACTCTTGTATGAACAGTTCTCATGTTGTTCTGACCCTACTATTCTCAGGAATCCACACCAAAGAGGAGAAGCACTGGACTCGAGTTGAACTTTCTTGTTTTGAGCATTCTTGGCCAGGCCGCGGTTTGAACTCCGGAAAAGCCTAAACTTCGCATGAGCCGCTAAAAAATAAAGATGAATAATCGAAATACATAAACAAACGGTAAACGACCAAATAAATAATGGATAAATAAAACAATTGTCCAGGTGTAAACTGGCTTTAACGACTGTTTATCCTTACAAAGATCGCTCCTTATATTGGTACTGAGCCACAATGGTAATGTTAAACATTGAAATCTCTTTCTTGTTTCCTATGGAAATACCAGTGGCACGTTAAGTGATCCGGGCCATGTAGGCTTTTGGGCTGAACTAGTCTCGTTTCTGAACAGGATAATTTATAACCCCGGTCCCTTTAAATGAACTGACTTTCTGCACACTTTAACCTCTGCTGCCTATAGACTGCACTCAAACACGGAACTTTCTTCATCCAAGTGTGTTCTACACAATGAGGAAGATTGGACCACTTGCGAAACCCCATTTATCACATGTATTCAGGTTCGTAACTCCATTTTCTGATCAGATGCGGCCCTCATCTGTTATCCGTTTGTCTTCCTCAGTCTTTTCAAACAGCGTTCTTATGTATCAGCAAGAAATGAACCAACTTATGTCTTGCTACCTGTTTGTCTGCTACTCACTCACGTGTATTTGTGCGTCCGTAAGGGTCCCAGTTCCAGTAATGAATCACGTGTCATTATGTAGTCGATTCAAATGAACTCATGTCTAGAACACAACCCGCTGCTGGTCGTCATTTACGAAGGATAACATGACAGACGCGGTCCGGGTACCTGGAAATCACCGTCTTAACAAACCCCGTACCTGCTAGTCACGCGTAGAAAGCTATCGCATTTGTGATATTTTGCTGGCCGTTAATAGCGCTTCGATTATTCTTACGATGTTCGATGGTAATTTTGTCACTTTGTGCTTGTAAAATACACAGTTCTTGAGCATTGCTCAGCTCAATGGACTCGGGAAGGCACGTTCCAACTTTGAGCACCTTAAGTTGAGAACAGTTTACAACTGGTGGTCAGATTAGCACTGCTTACACTATACCTTTTTTATGTAAAAATGAACCACGCTGCCAACCGGCAAAACTGCGGGTGTAATGTCAGAAATATGTGTTTGTGAATACCTTCTTAGTAAATTAGTAGTAAAACAAGCTGTTGTGCTTTACAATCCCCTGTCATTAGTACACCAACCATAACCTTTTGGGCTTACACGCACCGCACAGTGCCAAAAACAGCTGTCGCGTTCGAAAACCACACTTTGTGTGAGGCGATTTTCTGACCAAGATGCATTTGAAATCCCGAAGCAGCTGAACTTGTTGTTATTCAGCAGTTCGGTGTCCACCTCCCATATCGGGGTGCCAATCTAGTCGGTCCTAATGAATTGCGCGCTATAACGAGACTTGGAATGAATAGTATGGGTGATCCGTCCATTGAGTGTGGAAACTTGTGGAAACTCTAACTTTGGTCTTAATCTTTTCCCTCTCAATGCACAAATAAGACCAAGGTATCGCCACGGAGTTTGAAGTGGGGTCTGCTGTTCTGAAAGAATCGAATGTTTCAGCATGCGGATGTGCCGAAAAATCAACAATCTCTTACCCCCCCCCCGGGAAAATCTCCGGCAACTCGACAGGGCTTCGAGAGCTCCGGATGATACTTTATGAAGTGAAGACTAACTATCATGCATGTGAGGTCTCATATTTCCCGGACACACTATGAGACTAGACAAGCAAGGGAGTGGATAAACTCTCCGGTGCATACTAGGCAGATAGATCATGAAGCCGGATAGGGCTCCTATAATATAAAGACGTCGAAACGAAATTTAAAAGAAAACTGCTTGGGTGCATCCAGACGGCCGATACCGATACTAGATAAAATCTGCCCTTCTCACACTGAATACCACTCACATGTAAGTTACGTTGAATCAGTGTAAAACTTGAAAAGAAAGCTTGTTCGTAAATCCGATTTAATACACGTTACTTTTCTTGGCATGGCCAGGTTTGTTAGTTGCTTGAATGCGGAAGATCTCAATCAGCTGTTTTCTCTCCAGTCAGGAAAAGGGAGGTTCTAGAAGGTTCTAGAGGATCCGATCTCAAAGTTCTTCTTTTTCTAATTACAAAATAATTTGCATAAATACTAGTACGGAACCACTCAAAAGATGTTCTCAGTTTTCTGTCCATACATAGGGTTGTCCCTATGTCGCCGGATTCCGTCGCTAGAGCTGTTTGTGTTAAGGATGAACATGTGTTTAAAGGGGGGAGACAATCAGTCAAGTACAGTTAGTTCAAGTATCGCACAAATGTGGGATCGTCGGAATGCCATGAGATGGCACATACAGGGTGAACCAAGACGTACGACTTACTTCGGCAGAGGGCCTACTGGCTCGGGATGAGAAGTGAGGTGATGGATTATATGGTGTCCTGTAAACGGTGCCAACTGATGAAAGGGGACACGACAGGAGCAACCCATCCCATGGAACCCATTCCTGTCTCAGAAATCGGCGAGTTATGATCCGTCGACGTCATGGGCCCCTTTCCGGTGACAACCAGCGGGAACCAATATATCGTGATAATGACAGAACACCTGTCGGGGTGTATCGAGGCGGCAGCCATGCCAAATCAACGGGCGACGACGATCAGCGGAGTGGTAATGCATCACATCGTGGCCAACCATGGAGTGCCAAAAATGATCCTAACCGATCAGGGGCCTTGCTTCGAGAGCGAAGAGTTTAGGAATTGCTTGCAGAAGCTGGGTATCAGACGTCTAAGGACGGCACCATACCACCCGCAAACAAATGGTCTAACAGAACGTAATAACCGCACGATCAAGGAGTGGCTGGCGGCCAAAGGAGGTGACTGGGAAGTGGACTTGCCAATGGTGTTGCTAGCTCATCGTGCTTCTATACAGCCAACCACAGGCAAGTTCCCGTTTATGCTGATGTACGGTCGACATCCGGAGACAATCTGTCAACTGCAGTTCGTCCAAGTATCCCACAAATGTACGACCTTCAATGTGGTGAGATTTGTTCTGCTGATATGAATGACAATACTAAGCCGCTGGATACAAAAACTTTTCGAGAAACTCTTAGTAACGGTATAGGTGTTGTGTGGTTTGCAGTAGAGGCTTGATACAACTCTTTGTATGGTTACATCTATTCAAGACGCTTTGTATACACAGATCCCGCATTCTAACCAGGAGACTTTTTGGGACAGAACTGTTATTCATGCTCCTATGATGATAACTCTACTTGTCAAGTACCCTTGACTGATGCAGCGAAGCGAAGCTCCTGGAGTTACTATCTAGGCAGTAGTATATTGTGGCCTGACAAGAAACGTATGAAATCAGAACCCTTGTTCCTCCAGTGGTGTCCTATGCTAGTGACAAGCATAAATATTCATCCGATTTTTTGGTTAAACTATGTGAAGCATGCATTATTGGTTTAAACGAATCTAACCACAAATACCCGCGGCAATTGATCTTTCGTTCTCAAGAATTGGAAACACATTATTACACATGATGATAAGTTACTTGTGAAACTCAGCGGAGCTGTCATGCGTGTTCCAAAATCTTGCATTCCAATGGATACATCACACCACCTGAGTTCATACCTACTTTCTGAATAACAAAATTGTTATTTGTTTACATGACCATGCGTAATTTTGATATTTTCGGCGTCACCATTGTGAACAAGAGTTTGCCCGATTGTCAGTAGTGTGATTTTTTCCTCATTTCGTCAGAATAGAAGAAAACGTTTTGTTCGGTTTATTCTCATCGCAGTGGAGAAAAAGTGGAAAAATTGTGTTTGATAAGTGATTATTTTCAGAAAAATTTGATGTCATCTCCGTTGTGGGAGGACATCAGTTGGGTGACCATTAAGTACTTGCGGTATGTGTAATTAGTCTCTCGTAGTGAACTCCTAAAGCGAACAGAACTAAGATTTTTCGAAATCTGAGCTTTATTTGGCCAGTCAGATACCATCGTACTTTCAATAAAAAAAATAATGGGAACCAGGGACTGAGTGACAAACAACAACCTCTTTGTAGCAGCCCACTTTCTGATGAACATTGTTTTGGGGTCACAAAAGAGACAGGGAATGCAGCAGTTCAAACAGCTGACAAGCCGAAACAGTCCCCAAATGTTTCTGTCAACATGCCGGGGTATATCTTTTATCTGTCTGCCACTTCCTGACTTACCTGGTTTGGAAAGAAACATAAAGCTCGAAAATTTCCACTGCCCCTCCTCTGAGGAATCTGGATTGAAATAGGCTGGCTGGCGGTAGAGATCGTGTCGGGCCCACCCGAGATTCAGGATGCCCATCGTGTTTTTCTCCGTGGCAGCTTGACTGTGTTGGGTTGGGTATGTGTTTCTCTCATTGACTCCTCTTGTTGCATTCCGTCTCAGGGAGACTTAAAAACCTAATTTCCGAATTTTCAACGTTTCACATTCTGTCACATGGTTGAAGTGGATAGTCAATGACCTTCCGGAGTCGAACATGTGTAAAACTTGCCGCGTGAAATGTGACAACAACGAGCCGCGAACTTTGGTTAGTTTGAAGGCAGTTGGCTGGCCCTAGCTTGAAAACCACGGCGCCAGTGATTGTGCCAAATCGAGTCTAAGCAAAGGTCATTGATTTTATCAACAACAAAAAAAACACCGGAGTAACACAAACGCTCAGGACGGTTCATAGTTGCTCGCAGGTTCCATTCACATGAAGCATTTGTTTTCGTTCCAAGGTGTATTTTACAAACCGTTATCGTTTATCACTGAGAGCGAGGAATTTTCGGAGAAACAGAGCGTCTCTTCCATGCTCACCTCTGTTTATCAATCGGTGCATTTTCTGAACGACCAAACGTAACGTATTTCGTTACGTCTAATTGAGGGACTTGTTTTCTACGGTGAAAATCCATAACCACGAAACCAGTGTAAGCAGGAGTTTGAAATTCACATTTAACATGTACAAACAATACACGGGAAGATTAATTTAACAACCTGAATCGGTAATTTTCAGACAGAGAACTACAGAACAACTACTTAAGTAGTATGGGTGGAGAGGGACAAGCTATATCAAGTCGTCCCTTATTGAGGGGGACGTTTATTTGGCATGCCTATTGAAGGTTGCCGTTACCGCCAACATCATCGACACCAGTGTTGGCACAGTGCAGACAAGCCCAAAAGTCTGGAGGATATCATCGATATCTGGTTATCCAAGTCCATAAAATTTGCCTTCGGTAACGACCTTCAAGTGTTCTACTAGCCAAACAAGTTCGCGTGGGCCAACGGCCAGTGGTACGCACATGGAAATCGGTCAGATTTTCTTGAACCTACCTGACGTGATTATATATATATATATATATATATATATATATATATGGTTAACTGACATTTGACCTGGACGTGGGTTGGAAAACCCGCAGACGCCTATAGGCAGTCACTAGCCGGCCAAAGGTCGATGATGAATACTAAACATCAAGAAATAAGATGATGGCATCATCCGTCAACTACTTTGCGTTTCAGCACACATAACCGCACTCACAACTTTGGGGACTGTCCAAAACGAACCGTTGTGTTTGTCCTAAATAAACAGGCGAAAAAGGTTCAGTGAAGACAGTTTCACATGTTAGAAACTGCAAAGAACTTATCTCAGCTCAACCGTCGAGAAAGTTTTGGGAGCACTTATCTACGGACTGGCCGGTCTCGCCTTTGTACTTACGTTCCAAGGTTTGGAAAGCTACATAAGTTTACTGGTGTTGAATTTAGTAGATCCATCGCGAGCTGATTATGAAGAATCGTTTAGTACCTAGACCCACTGAGTCTGAGAAAAATTCACGCATCTAGCAACACTCTTTCATTGATTGACTCTGACCAGAGGCAGATCAAAATCGATGTTTCCGAAAAGCGTCCGAAGTTTCTCGTTACATCACGGTTTTAGCATTTCCGGGCCTAGCGGACCTTTCTTGAACTGTAATCCGATGCCATACGCTCCATATGACATGGCTAGTGCAGTGTTAGCTGTGAATTAAGATTCACTCGAGTCGTTAAATCTATACCTTCCTAGACATTTAAGTGTTCAGGATCCAGGCCAGTCGATGTCTGCGAATAACCCCCGCAACCGGGTGCAGATGAACTTGATCGAGTGTTCCGTCTACCATCCAATCTTTATTGTCATAGAGAATTGCAGACATACGATAGCACAACACACGGTAATTTTTGCACTTGTTGGCAGGTGACGATTTTTCAGACACGTTGCTGAATGCGATGCTAACCCTCGATAGCAGTGAGCTTGGCTTTTCGTCGTTCAGAGTGCCATCAAAGTAACAGAAGTCTTAGTAGCACGGTATTTCCCTACCATTCACCTCCAGTCAGAGATCTATCTGTCTGTGCGTCGGGAACTTTCCCTTACGGTATACGGTACAAACAAAGGAGTATTGGACCAGCTAACCGAAAATCCGCTTGAAATCCACGGCTCTATGTTTACACTCTAGAGCACTAGAGGTCGGTCGGTGGGACAGATTACTTCCAGAGTTGTTACACTCAGTCCGGTCATTAATTTGTGCAGCATCAGGTCTTACAAACTGCCCGCACCCTACAGTCACAAATCTTTCTACAGTATGTCACTTCCACAGTGCTGTTTATTAGCCTCAGACATACACAAAGTGTTCAAAGTGCTATTCAGTTATTGCAAAAGTTGCGCCTCTGGAAGGCAACCCAGAATACGTTTATGTGATTCCTTCAAGCAAAAAGAAGCCTGCCGCGCGACACTTTGGAACCTGGTGTCCCACAAGTACTCCTAGATTGACAAGCGTTCTTTTCAAAAGAATTCATTCACATAATCCACTAAATCAAACCCAGACAATAAGCTAATTAAAGTATTCTTCTACAAGGACCAAGATCTGCACAGCAATGCTGGCGCTACGGAGAAAAAACAATAGCTTATTCCGCGTGTTTGTGATTCGCCCACAATCCCTCCTGACCCTCAACATGTCGAACCGATTTTGACGAACGTTTTAGGCGCACTCTTTGACTATCTGGGTTACCATGTGCTGTGCGCGCACCTTTGTCGCTAATTAAGATTGGTTGGCCGTTCTCCTCAAGTTTTCTTTAGACTTCCATCAATTCGTGCACCAAATCATAATCCATAAATCGAGGTTCGCATCCCTTTCATAAATGTATTTTTTTAACGTGTATTACCGCATTTTAATGATAAGTCCCACGAATTCGAAGGCCTTGGTTGGTGAATTCGAGCTCTACCCTCGAATATCCCAACTATTCTGCAGTGATCTGGCTTTTTAAGAGCGCATCAGTTTCAGATAGTGTGTAAGCCTTATTGAGCATTCTCCCCTAACGGTAGAAGAAATAATAGCAGCAGTGATCCACGCAAAAGAGGGAATTTTCTGTTACACAGTGGATGTGAAGATGGGTTTTCCTGCATCCCCAGTTGGTGTCATTACTTATGTGTACATTACTTAGGAGGTCGAATACTGGCAAGCTTTGTGACTCCATAAAAAATCTAGAGGGTGCGGACGACACTCTGGCCATCACCAAAGCTTATCCACGACTTGTAACGCATTACTAAAGCAATGGCATGCAACGATGATAATGACCCAAAGAATAAATGCATCTCAAGCGCATGCGGAAGGAGTATAACATCGGAGTGAAGTTGGGAGCAACGAACATTCTAGGTAAAGATCAGGCCTATTTGAAGTTCAGTTGGTCGCTGGTGAAACAAGCAGACACAGTCTGCGGACACTGATACAGCAACTATTATGTATCCTATATTGGTCAGACAACAAGACTCTTAGAACCAAGGGTGTGATTACATGAATGACGCTGCAAAAAGCAAGCCCTGGACCCAGTGCTACTGAATAATTAGGGCTTTATTGAGAAGTCACTCTTTATGCACTGTTGACTGGGCCTCGACCTAAGTTTGAGCGACCTGTACTACTGAAGCACGGTTGCTACAGCTGCAAGAAACATCCTCCAATAGAAACTCTAGTGGTCAACTACATTACGATACCAAGCGCAGTGAACCGGTCGGATGGCACAGACATCGCCTACCTGACAGAGCGTACTGACATGAAGTTTTCTCTGCCCGATCTGTAGCTGGCATCAACTATTCGTGTAACAAACCTCAATTCACTCTGTCGCACACGCGCATTCTTCGGCCGATCGTCTCTAAACTACTCTATCCGTCCACATGCGGAACTACATGCAACTCGCTCATGTGTACGCAGCTATCAACGTACCCTATCACGTCATTCACTCAATAAGTACCCACCCGAAAGGATCAAACTTTGGTTCATTCAAAGCGCATTTTAATTTTCATTTTATCGCTCCACTTAAATGGTGGGCCAATAGTGGTATTAGAAGTTTTCATAAAGGAAACTAAACACAAGGTGGCTGAAAAATCTTCGACAGCCCATGACCGGTTTCTCCCTTTTCGAGGCTCAAGTAGAACATAAGGTTGATGGGAACTCGGGAACTGCGCCTATTTGATGAGCCCCGAAAAGGTCGGAACCGGTCGTGGGCTGTCGAAGAATTTTCAACACCCTTATGAGTAGTGTACTACGTATATACATGTATCGCGATATCTCGAATATCGTAGCAACTGGAACATGAGGCGGTCTGGTGCAGCACATTCAGTCGCCTGGATACATCACAAACGGGAGATTCAGCTGGGTTCCAGGTGAGTCTCTCGGTAAAACCAAATTGATTTGCAAATGAGTGTAGTTCTCGAAATGGGTATTTTCATACGATAACCGTTTGTGCGGTCGTCCAACAAAGTCAGTTTGGTGTATATGAATAGGTGAATAGGTTCCACATTCGGTGTTTGAGGGGGGTCAGACCAGTGAATGTTTCGTTAACATTCCGTTTCAACATCGGATGGCAAGATGATGAACCTTTTTCCGGACACAAGAATTGACGCTAACGCAGCATGACGCTTAGACGTTGTGGTTTTCTTTGGGTTCCTACACGATGCACTCGCTTTGTGACTAGAAACCTTGAAGTGACATTCACGTGACTGGTAAAATGCGAGAAGGAAACATTTGTAATGTTTACGTGCACATTCAAGCCACTTTTCCCTGCTGATAAATACTTTCTATGGGGGTAACGAAAGCGGATTTGGGCCCCGAAGACTGAAAATCGAGGGAATCCAAACTGCAAGCCTGGATTGCCTGTTAGAAACAAAACAGCCGGCCCTCAGGTGAGACTCAACATACAGTCAGTTGGCAGTCGTACGTTTCTCTACCTCTAGCGGCAAAAATCTATCGCAAACATTCATTATATGCTCAGCGTTACGAAATATTCATACTCTTTAATTAAGTTACGATATATGCTGTGAGCGGACCAGCCGCCTGTATCATTCAAACACCACATCCATACGGCTCCACATGATCTGCTTGAAAGTAACCGCAAAGGTCCGCTGTTCCTGAGGGGCTGACTCCCCAATTCCAGCGCTAGGCCAAGTAATCCCCTCACACCAGACCTGTTTGAGAAAGTGTGCGTCAGGGCAGTTACTATGGCAATAAACTTGCTTTTCATCCTTTGCAATTAATTAGTCACTCAGAGATGAAGAAGCTTACAGGGGGACGACTGTACACATAGGCTGAATATAAATGCAAAAAAACAGCACAAACTAGATGTTTGGCGTTATCTAATTTCGAGCGTGTATAATTGCTGAAGAGTGGGGTAAATTACCCAGCAGTCCGTAGGACTGACAGGCTCGGGGGTAAGGCTGATAAGCTGACAGTTTAACACTTGTTTGCAAACGGTCCGCTATTAAAGTACGTCCACCTAGAGGTCACCGTCCAGCAATTTTATCCTTTTGCCGAGAGAAATTCGATTGTGTTCAAGCTTTCTTACCTCCAGAGTATGACGCCAACTTCCTATGTGGTTATATCTCTTCCAGCTCGTATGATCTTGTTATATCGCTGTGTAAATTCGCGCAAAGCATAACCACACTGACGTCAACGCCATCAAACTCAGTCGGAAAACAAGACCATGAATGTGATCTCATACAAACACGCAACTACACACAAATATGGTTTGCATTCCAGGCCCGTCCATACACGCTAATCCAGTCTGCCACTTTGATGTAGTCCCGCTCGCCCGATGAGAACATTAAAACATCGCATTTTCAAATCTGCCACTCAAATGACTGATTGCGGAATCGAGAGAATATCCAAAAGTATTCCTCACTGCGAAGATATTAGAACACCTCTAGGTTTGCTGTATACTTGTACCAACTAGTACAGGCTGACGCTGATTCCGTATGCATGTTGTAGCCCGGTATTTTCTTTGGGGAGGAGGTCACGTGGGCACCGACCAATCAGAACACAGGATAACAGAGCAGCCGATGGAACCGTCCGACGTGACCGAAGATGAACCCCGGCTAACAGCATGTATATTATTACACACACGCAACACTACTCAACAGACAACCACCAACCCATCGCTACGCACCACTACGCTCCCCAATAACGCATTGATGATGTCACCTCGACTGGTGATGAAACGTCTGCAACCAAATTGCCCAGCTCAGCGAACATACCAACGACCATCTAGCCACCTTGTCTTACACAAAGAGGTATAGGACAAACAGAATAGTCGACTAGAAAATTCTAAAAAGATAAAAAATGCTTCATTCAAATCCGAAGAGGCTAGATAGGATATTGATTTTGGTTTTGGGTAGTAGTCACGTGAATAACCACAATACACGGTGCAGGAGGTCTTCAGACATCTCCGGATTTTCGATTATCGGAAAATTTAAAGACTGTAATGAGAATTGATACAGCACTATTTCTAAGCTGGATTGCAAGCATTTTAAAGTTCACTACCAGTTTTTTAGGCGTACCAAACTTATTTCCAGATTGAAAATCGATTTGCACTGAGGTCCCGCTGTATACAAATATGAAAATTAATTTGGTATACCAACCGAATTTCATCTGAATGTAATCAACCCAGTATCATCATTTTTTTCCTGGAAAAGCACTTGAAATTTGTCGAAAGTGATCTACAAAGCAGCCTGTGTGCAACAGATTCAGTCGAGCATTATCGCTATCGACAAGAAATTCAGTTAACGTTTGGTTGCCTTCCCCATTACTACTGTAATCAGTGTTTCGTCGGGCGGGTTTGTTACCCTAAGCATAAAGAAGTGGCGGACAGAATAGGCCTAGCTGAATTGACAAATGTGTTTGAAAAAGGCGGAAACCAGATAGATACCACTTCAGCTGGGATTCAACTGAGTCTCTGGTGAAAACCAAATTGGTATGCCAATGTTTGTGTTTGTGGAATTTCGTGTAATTTCGGTTCAACTGGAACTATGAAATATATTGCGATATCCTGAATATCTTAGCAACTGAAACATGAGTCAGCCGGGTGCAGCATATTCAGTTGCTTGAAAACATCACAAATGGTAGATTCGGCTGGGTTCCAGGTTGGTCACCCGTCAAAACCAAATTGATATTCAAATGAGTGTAGTCCGCTAATTTCGTGCAGTTTGGGTTCAGGTAGAACATAAGGTTGACGGAAACTCGGGGACTGCGCCTACCTGACGAGCCCCAAGAAGGGCGAAACCGGTCGTGAGCTGTCGAAGAATCTTCAGCAACCTTATCAGTAGTGTAGTACTTATATACAGATACCACTTCACCTCTCATGACGTCACCATTTAGTAAACTGGAATCGAACTCGAATGATTCACGGTAGAAACTACAGTCTTCTCCCAAAGTCTTGGGGTTTCTCATCATGCGGGTTAGAAAAGTTTACTGGGACTTCTCACCCTGTGGTGTTCGTAGGATTCTTTGAGTTTGACGTAGCCTAACCGAGTAGTTTCAGCTGCCTAGTATTGAATATATAATGACCTTGACGGAATTCTACTCATATGGTAGCTGAAAACTCTTGGACAACCCAAAGCCCTTCTTGTGGCCTGTCAGATAGGGGGCGACCACCGAGGGTCCGCCGATGGTTAGGATCCAAACTGCACGCAGTCCGCGAGCAACACTAATTGGTAAACGCTATTTCCAGCAAAACTGTGATTAATATTTCCCTTCTAGATATCTCAAGTATCGTAATAATCGAAATAAAAGGCGGCCTTTAAATTGAAGAGCACCACAAACGAGAGCTTCAGTCGGGACTCTGCTGAGTCACCCGCTGGAACCAAATTGGTGTGCTTCTGAGTGCATTCCGCGAAGTGCGTGCAATTAGGGTACAAAATGGAAGATAAGGTTGACGGAAGCTCCAGGACTGCGCCTAGCTTCATCTCAGATCTCTTTACCAACAACCATCCGTTTGAAACGTTTTTCGGCATGCTCATCTCTGGTAAGTGGTCGTTAGTGAACCCAAATTTATTCAAACAACGTCGGTCCTTTTAGGGTCTCAGTGGCTAAACTGGTCAGAGGTTAATTCGTGCCACCGACACTACCTAATGAGGAAAGTTCACCCACCAAACGTCCCATATACATTCTGTGTCTAGTTTCCTAAGTTTACTATACTGCTCGTGAGAGATTCGACTTTTTTTAAGAAGGCTGTTGGTATTTATACCTGCTGTGTATTGCCAGCTCGCGCGGAAACCTTGGAATAGCAGCGCGAAGCCTTCCGGAAAACGGTCCAGCAGAGTGAACTGTACGCATCACGTCACTTTATTCAAAACGATTTTGGGGAATACCCCAAAACGAGACCAAGTTGTGGTCAGCTTTGCTCTGGAGGTTATCCCTTCAACTCGACTTTCGACAAGTTTGGAACTATCAGTGAATTACTCAGCAAAAGGAAGCCAACCACTTCAGTGATAATTCTATGTGGTTGGTTAATTTAACAGTTGGACAACTTGTTGATTGACCGGTAACTAAACAGAACAATGTACAGTCAACAATGGGCTCACCAGATACTTATATTCAGTCAAACCAACGTTGTCATCCTCATTGTTTACGGTCTGTCTAGGTTGATCAAAACTCTGGGATCAGCCCCACTAAGCGTACATTCGACACCCTGATGGCCACAGTGTGAAAAGATTTGATGAAACCTCCCGATGTTCTTGATGTCCTCCGCTGCCGATAGACGTTTCTACGTCGACGGACTATCAATGGACAACCAATCAACCCATGGTTAGTTTTCACTTGGTACACGCATAATTCATAAACCTTCATGTTACCTTCAGCGAAAGTAAGCAACGCTATTGGGACCACTCTATCTGAGCTGCACTCGACATGAATGATACTCACGAACTCAACCGGCAGTATGCTTGACCATGATTTGAGCAAGTTTTAAAGAGCTGCGCCTAACTGTACTTCATTTCAGTTAAATGAACTGCAGCGCGGGGATACAGAAATCACTTGTGCCTACAGAGTGCCCCGCACCCAAATTGATCCGACCACTTTCCCCGATAGAGTGTCCAGGAACGTGGTACGTATTTTGCCTCATACTTCCAGACAAGCTTTAGGAGAATCCTCTGGTTTCTCTGAAAACCATTTCGAAAGCAGCAGTTCCTAGGCAAAGTTTAGTCTGGCGAATTTCCTTGTTGCTGCCACCTACTCGGACTTCTAAGTACAAAGCTGAAAGTCTCACCGTCACAGCAAAAAACGATGTTTGTAAAACTCCGGCGTATCATCGGCTTCCACATTGACAAGTAAAGAATCTTCCTGCAGGATATGGGATCACCGTACCCATGCACTGATCTCCCACAAATTATCGACTACAGGACTTGTTCTTGTGTAAATCCTCCATTCGAAGAGACTGACTAAATCGGGTGATTAGAGCGCGAATTTACAGACCGGAAGTTCCGTGGTTTGAACCCGATCTCTGCCTCTCGATCTCCCCTGTCTAGGCTTGGGCAACCTGGCCCTCGTGCTTCCCTCGGGTGGCATGGCAGCTAGGCACCGAAAGGGTGTTACAGCTAAACAGTTAGTTATTTTTAGACCGACTAAATCACCTACTTTATTGTCGCATCGAATAACTTTGTTCTGGCGTGGTTCAATAAAACTCTTTGCATTTTCCAATTATCTTCTCTTTTCCAAACCCTTAAGCACAATTCGCTTCCAGTAAACAACAAACCGGTTGGGGGCTACTTTGGGCCGAAGTGCTAGTTTTTCGCCTGTGAAATCTTTCTGTGATCGTGCAATAATTCTCCTCCACTGTGCTATTCGCTGTTTACTATTGCTTTCAGCCGCCTATTTCGCCATGCGCCCTCAGCCCTCTCCATCACGTGACGAACAAAGTCTACTGTATGGCATTAAACACAGAATAGTTTTTGAATTTGAAAATATCTCACTAATACGATTTTCCATGAGGTGCATGCGCAGAACGTGTCTCGGCAGTCTGGCTGTACAAAAGCAGGGCAACTGGCCGTCAGGTTCCCCAGAGTCTTCTAGATCGCCGGATCTGGTCCGGCATATACGCTGCTTCAAGTATTACAATAGAAGGAAGTCCGAAACGCCCAATCAACCGCTCGTTTCTCGTTTGGAAACCTATTTCCCAAAGTTTTGCTCCGCTACTTGCGTCACCTTTGGATTCAGAGCGGTAGAGCACCAGCACAGGTCAAATTATCCTTCCTCAGCTGTAGAATAATTTGATGTTCAGGCAGATGCTCAAATTTTTGTATCAAAACTAACAAAAACGCGCCTGCTATATGCTTTTTCACAACAGCAAGGATCCAATTATTTTGCCGTTGAGATCTTGAAAGAACCGACCTTGGTCGAATGACCTTGGGTTCACTAACGACCAGTTACCAGAGATGGGCGTGCCTAAATTCGTTTCAAACGGGAGCTCTATTGATCTTGATGGTTGTTAGTAAATACGACTGAGATGAAGATAGGCGCAGTCCCAGAGCTTCCGTCAACCTTATCTTCCATTTTGTACCCTAATTGCACGCAATTCGCGAAATGCGCTCAGAAGCACACCAATTTGGTTCAAGCGGGAGACTCAGCAGAGTCCCGAGTGAATCTCTCGTTTGTGGTACTCTTCAATTTAAAGGCCACCTCATGTTTCGATTGTTACGGTATTTGAGATATCCGATTAGTTGGGTGCTGAATAACTCAACCTTGTTTGTAACGCTGAACCACGTATGATGACACATGCGGTAACGGGCCCAAAACCCTCGTGAAAAATTTGCTCTTCAAACCCCAACTGTGCTCGTCGGTAAACAGTGCGGAAAATATGTCTATGTTTTGTGTAAAACAAGTTCAGGAAATCGGCCAACTTTCAAAATTATCTTGATACAATTTTCGCAATTGAAGCAAGTCACTAACCCTTGGAATTCAGCTTTCATTCGGACTTAATTCGGGACGCATGTTGTACCGCTGAACAGTTTTCCGTGCACGTTTTTTCGAGCTTCTCGTAAGCCTTTTGGAGACTTCTTGGGAAAAAGAACTGCCACGACGTGAATCTTCCACACTGCTGCCGCATCACTGTATGTTCGAGAACTTACTTGTCATAATCGGAAATTGCAGTAGGCCGCTGCGAGGCCTCATCGCCGTTGGAAGCGCGTTTTCCGTACAGCAGCATCATCTGCATTTGGCAGCCTACCAGCAAATATACCTGACTACCGTGAGCAATCGAACAGACAATTGCACTTTCAGTGTCATGCAAGTATTGGCTGTGACTTTGATGTCATGAGTTCATCCGTGTGACTCTCATGGATTAGTCGTTTGGGTTTCTCTTACTTCACCCGACGCCGAACTGTCCTTAGGCCTCCCAAACCTCCTGCATCACACGATCCAGACAACATTTACTCGCGCTGGGTCGTGTTCCAGAAGACATTGCCACAACCGGCCTGCATGGATCATAACTTCATAACAAAACCGCGAAACACCGCCCCAGAATCCGTGCAGAAGCCTCTTTCGGTCTGACAATCTATTGCAGTGCTCAAGCCCTTCAGAGCAGGGCACCGTGCTGTGTGGAGGATTCTGTGCACTGAGATTTTTTCACGAACAAAGACAGCAGTATTCCGAACTAACTGCGGAACAAATATTTCAACTGGTAAAGTGGAAGTTTATTTAGCAATGTCACCCAGCTCAAAGGTGATTTGCGTGATTTATGTTCGTACCATTACACTTTTCGGGGTTACGTGCCCGTTGATCACAGACAGATGTAAGTCTTCCTGGAGGTTTGCTGAGTCGTCGAGTGAATCGCTGCGCATATTAAGCCAAGTCAGTAATTTTCAACTGCTACTTCGGTACACCTTTAGGTTAATACAAGAGCTTTCGTGTACTCGGTAAACACAGGTTTGAACATTTTTTCCACGAACAAGGTGAAACGCTGCTTCTTTAGACTGAAGAACATATTTCAACACCATTAGAATACAGTCTTCTCCTCCTGCTCTGGAACTGTTGATCAAAAGGCAGACAAGAGACATTATTGTCCAGGTGTGCCTCAGCTGTCTTGAAGAACCTTTTCTAACAGCATTTCAGGAAACCTAGTACGCAACAGACAGATCTTCCGTCGCCGAAAACTGCGAGGACAAACTGAGTCTAAGTATCCATCTATCATTCTTCTAAGGCTAAGGCTCGGTCCAGACTGAGTTAGAAAAGGTGAACAGCACGTTTGACTCACGGTTCGTTCCTTTGATTGGCTGGCTGTACGTCTTGGCGCCACAAACCGTAAGTGTTGGTATGAGAAAATGCTCCCAGAAAGGCGTTTAGTCATTCAGAAGGCCGGAGAACTGACTACTGAAAACGTTGTAACCCGTCAGTAATTTGAACAGCATCGTAACAAGACGGAAAATGATAGACGTTTGCATTTCGTATTGGCTCGTCAGTAGTAAACTAGTGATAAGCAGGAATAGGGTTTTTATGGATTCGCAGAACGAGGCGAGGACAGTTACCTGAAACGAGGCTGATCAGGCAACGACAGAGTAATTACAAAGTACACAGCAGAGTTTTTTTGGACGCGCATTCGGTGCTCTAGTCAGTCGATTACTGTAGCTCCGGCGAACTTCAGATGATTACTTAGAATAGTAAACAATTAGGTCAAGTCCACCTGGTGACCACCACCTGTGGCCAAAGGGTGTCCACCAATCAATGACTGGGCTAGCTAGTGATCCGGAAAATGTGTTTGGTTTTCGACTGCTATCGGATTTTTTCTACTCAGATCGGTACGTACTCCTTCGGTTCGGCCCCATTGTTGCAGTAGAACTGGTACACACAATGAAACCTGGCCCCAACAAGTTTATCCTCCACGACTTAAGGTGGCGGTGATCTTTGAGTCTAGCCGATAAATCAAGCCTCTGTGACCTTGTATCTTTTTCGGCACTGAGAGTAAATACTTGGTTGCTTTAGCTATCGTGTTCTCTACTTTGAAGGGTGATTCTATAAACAAAGATATTTTGGAAGCCATGTCACTGCTAACAGGTACTTTCTTGGGTCTGCTGTGCCATTTACTGAAGTGTGGAGAGTACCCAGTCTTGCCAATGTAGTTGTGATAAGTTCTAACCCATCTGGGATACAATCTGGTGCGCGCGTAATTACATAGGAGTGATAAGGTTGCGGACCATCTTAATAGGGTTGAAACTGGGGGACACTGCGTGTTGATTTGACCACATGAGTTTCCTGTAAACAATACCTTTAAATGAACCAGTTAGCCTACGTAAAATGAGCTGCTGTCAGCTCATTTGCATAGCAATTTGGTTTTGACGGGATGCTCATCTGGAACCCAACTGAATCTCTCGTTTATGGTGTTTTTAAGCGACTGAATGTGCTGCACCAGGCCAACTGATGTTTTAGTTGGCACGGTATTCGAGATATCGCGGTACATTGTATACACTACTATACTATACTATATTATACTATACTATACTATATTATACTATACTATACTATACTATACTGTACTTTACTATACTACACTATAGTATACTACACTACTATACACTACTCATAAGGTCGATACTGAGAAGCCAGACGAATGTCGCACGTCAAAAGTTCCGTAAAATTCTGCGAAAAAAATATAAGGAAGCTACACTACTCAAATACTATTTACAAAACCCGGCGCAGGTCGTCACATCCAGCCAATTGGCAAGTTTCTCAATGGCCGATAGTTCATCACTCAACTGGAATTGGCTCACCTGCTGCTGAGGCAGGTTGGCAACTGTGGCAAGGTTCGAGGTGCCATCCCGTCCTCACAGGCCTTCGAGGGCTTGTGACCCAGGCGGGTGACAACGTTAACACTAGACCTACCGGGGCACTGCCCTGCAATCAGCCGGGGGGGGGGAGTGTGGAGACGATTAATTCTGATTTGGTGCATATTCAAGCCCCAATCAGCTTGACATCCGGTTAGTTCAGACAAAAGCGTTTAAAATCCAAACTAAGGTGGAAAATGTCCACCGTTCTGGTGCTAAATGGAGGCGTTTGACACGTGGCATGTTGATCCCTATCACGACTATAGGCGGTTCGCGCACAGCATAACACAATGCCGCGTGCAAGCGTTTGACGCCGATATGGACCCGAGGAATTGAGACGTGTAGGTGAACATGCATAGGCTTGTTGCATTTCATCAGCCCGCCTAAACCTGAAGGTATGAAACAATGGGAAGCGGCACTGGTTACCCACTCACGATGGATGCACTGTTGTAATCCGGTGCTTCAGGTTCAACGAAGTACTGCACTTCCCCAGTGTAGCGCCGTGCAAATGCTCCACAGGGCAGTCCATTAGTGCACCACTCATTTGGTAATGGATAACATAGCGATATTGCATAACCTATATTATTAGAAGCATCGTCCCATGTAGGGAGACATCAGACAAGACAGGCAGTAGTGAGAAGACAGAATGGCCTAATCCCAGTCCACCTGTTTGCGGTAAACGGGTAAACCGGAATGAGTACCCAGGTGGTCCACAAGGTCGATCTCATTGTGACATGTCTGCTCACGTGCTGCAAAAGTTCAAACAATCGAGTGCATCAGTGCAGCGACTCATTTCCACTGGCCATTGTTTTCTACAGCAGTGGGACGCGTCCAGCAACAGAGATTCTCGTGACTCCAAAATTCTGTATCGACATTCAGGACCTCCTATTGCCTAAAATGAGTGTTATCATTTTTCAACTCACCTGCATACTGTTTTACCTCACCACATAGCATACGCAAAACGCCGGACCTGGCGTGAAACTGTAGTACCTGTCCCCAAAGGACACCATGCAAATAAGCCACAATGATCTTTGCAATTCCCTATCGGTAAATGGTCCCTACTTGTCTGAAAACTCCAGAGGACAGCGACCACATCATAGAGCCTGTAACAGGTCCGGATGACTACATCAAGCAAAAATCGCGTAGGTCAATGCTGTGGCCACAGTCGTCCTCACTGCATTCCACAGGAGGTGCCCGTGCCAACGCTGCCTGCCGCTGCAGCCTACTCTCCCGTACGCACCTATCAGGCTCGAGTGACTAAACCCCAAAGCTCAGACAAGACCGTTGTACCACCACCTACGCACCTGTCGCCGTTGCAGGCACCTTATTGGTCGACGATTAAGTACATCGCTCACACGTCCACACCGCACGCACGCACGTTTTCGCATACTATACCGACCGACATGTTTGGCTAGACAACGAACGAAGCGCGCTATCGCCCCGCATGTGTATGTTACGTCGGTTATCCTCCGAGGTGTACACCCCACAACTATAAACGATTGACGCCAGCGACCGTCCTAATAATCAGCCTGCTCCCGCCGCCGTTGTCCACGTGTCTGTCCAAGGCGGTACAATTCGAATTTTGGACGGCGAAATTTCGGAAATTACTCTCTTGCCTATATCGTGTGTTTTCCCTACATTTCACCTGCGTGGAGGAACATTTAATTGTGACAGATTGAACATACGTGGATTAAATCGACGTATAGTCTCCTCGCTCACCGTTAGGAAGGCAGTGCCGCACGGTGTTTACGCCGACAAACAAAAGCTGGTTACATCGAAAAGTATTAGGGTAAGTTGCTAAAATTGTTCTCTTTCGAGTGCTCTGTGGGATTTTTTTTTGGGTGGTACGTTACCTGCTAGACACTCTGAGCTCTCAGAACCCACGCGACAAAAGCCAATTTTGGGACACACGTGGCTTGCGTCTGACCGGAGAAGTCATATCGGTCATAAATTGTCGTGTTCACATGACAACAGGACAACAGTTGAATCATTCATAGGGGCACTTCAACTGCAGTTAGGACCGTGGTGACAAATTTTTGAACCATCACTCATGTGTTGGGGAAGAATCTCTGACCAAATATTTGAAAAGATATATGTCGTGGTCGACAGTGAGCAGAGACCGTACAATGTCGGATAAAAGAAACAGAATTTAGTCCAGTGAAAATACTTTACAGCTTTATTTCTCGGATGATTGGAGAGGTCAAATTGTCCTGCGGGTGAAGTCATGAATTTAGTGTTTGGGGAGCTTAAAAATGAATAAATAAATCGTCTAGTTGTAACGTCCTTTTCGTGTCTAGTTGTCATGCCACCCGAAGGAAGGCTGAGATAATTCAAGGTTGCGCAAGCCTAGCTAGGGGCCGACGAGATGCCGATGTTGATTTTGAGCCCTGGACTTTCCGGTCAGTAACTTCGGACATTAACCACTGTTCAATTTGGAATCAGTTAATCTACCCCAACGGGCAGTTCGTTCCGAACAATTAATGCCAAGTCGAGAAGCAATCGATAGCCCAGGGATTCTGGTCATAACAAAATCAGATAAACAAAAATACACCCAAGCTGACAATATCCTAGCCTGTGAGAGAAAGGTAAACGTACACATGCACACACACACACGATTAGGCGAACGGGGAAACGGGAAACTATTCTTGTTTGACCCCAGCGATTAGTTAACAAAATACACTTCATAACATTGTTGGTGTCAGGCGAACCTTACTTACCTGGTGTGTTTTCCGCGGCCCGAACGACCTGGGAACAACAATAAGTTTTCCCCTAATGGGACAAGTGCTCTTCTGCAAGATCCACTGTCTAACCATTCTAGCGCGACCGTCGATCGTCATATGTCCCTCCCTACTATGATCACCTCTTTAATATGACTGAATTCCAACCCTTCTCCGGAGTTGGACTAGACTAAGATGGTGGTAATTTGAGGTGCAAGTGAGCGTCTTTCTCGTGATGTTCTTGGGCAGAATAGACAAAAGCAAAGTTGAGGGAACGTGGATGGAAACGTGGTGAACGTACTACTCGGGTTTAAGTTAACCTTGTGATTGGTATACTACAGTGATCCCCTGAAGAGGCAGCCACAGAGAAGGTATTTTTAACATCCTCCTCTAACAAAATGCAGGTTGTGGCATTAATATACCAGTTCACAGACAAATTACTAAGAAACTGTGAAGGCTTCCAGTGAGATTTTTGAACAACAAAAAAAAAACTATTTGGCAGTCTCCAGTAATTTGTGCAACATATATCGGATGGTTTGATTTTCGCTTCAAAGCAAACTGATTGATGACTAAAAGAGAATCTTTTGCCACCGGAATCTCCATTCGAACCCGAATTTTGAGTGGAAGTCTAAAAGCAACACAAAATGGTGATAAAATCCACACACACACATATGCAGCCACAAACCACCCTGCCAACTGCTTCCCAAGCATTGGCTTTCACCGTAATTCGACGTAGTTCCAGAGCCACACTGTGCAAAGCATGATTAGCATATCTCTTCAGGAACCGCATTCTAAGTAAGTGCTGTCCAGACAGTAGAGGGTAATTTAGGTTTGTTTGGAAAATTACTTGCATATATTCTGTCTTCAAACGTTTGATTTTCGGAACCTTTGCGGCGTAGTGATGATCAGCTGATTTACAGTATCCGGGGTGAATGACATCAGCTCGTCGGACCAGAAGTTTTTGCAGTCACGCTGTGATACACAAAAAAACGAAATCGACCCCGTACCCTCAGTTGCATCCTCGTGCATCCCATACTACATAAAACTTTCTCGAGGCTCGTATGATCAGAAAATGGCTTCGCAAGTCGGTGGATTTTCACTGTAGGGCATTCTTGCACACAACTGTGGAACAGTCTGGTAACCGGTTACCTCGTCAGCAGTTTCCTGGTAATCTGTTTTTTTATAAGTAATTTCCAACATGTATTGGAAAAGCTGTCCTCTGTCAGTTTATGCTGAAAAGTCGAACACGCAGTAAATGTGTGTTTCGTCCTTGTTGGAAATGGTTAGCTGACGAATCCGTGTGGAGATTTGAAACGGCGGCCAGTATGCCAGCTGTCTACAAGTGACTGTGATTGAACTGCACCCATAGTGTGACTCTGCTTTCATGGAGTCCGCTTCACGTGTTCCGGTGCTGATTGCTTGTTGAACAAAATTTCAGGCTAAAGAGCGCCGCACAACTCGTAGAACGTTCTCGTTCTGGACCAGCTCACTCCCAACTCGGAGCACTTCCGTTTTGTAGTTTGAAATCTGGAAGAAATTTCGCAAAGGTGGGAGTACACAATGACCCTGGAGAATGACCTAGAGACTGCGCATATTGGCCTTTCGTGTGCCTGTCCATTGCGTGGTTGTATCTCTTCTTCAGGTTGGGTCTTTCGTAGTACGCCAATGAAGTACCAATGGGTCGTTAACAGGCATTTTGGTTGTTCGAAACCAGTTGCCAACCGTGAGGATTTTTGATTCGACATTCATATCTTACCTATTCACTTCTGGTACGAGCATGATCGACTAGTTTTCGAGACTAGGCCTAGTCCTCGAAATTACATCAAACCTATCTGGACATCATATTGGAAGTATATGTGCAGACCAACACTCATTTTCAAAAAAATTAAGACACTGTTAGCGGAAGATTGAACTGAATCCCACCTGAATCTGTCGTTTATATTATTCTTATAAGGATATTATTATCATTGTAATTATTATTACAGTGCTCTTTCGTCGAGGATGCCCTTAAGGGAGATGGGGATGAGGTTGTTCAGTGGTTGGGGCGCGAATTTACTGACCGCAAGGTCCGTGGTTCGAACCCGAACCTCTGTCTCTCGACTTCCTCTGTCTAGGCTTGGGCAGAGGGAGATACTTGACTGTTGTCTCGAATGTGGTGACTAAGCAGAACCGTGGTGTGTGTTTTATGCGTGAGCGTGGAAGAGTTTGGTTCACTGGGAGTGTGGGGGAATCAGCCGGGTATTCAGCAATGTTGCATATCGGTGATTTAGAACTACTCATGTAACACGGTGAGGCGGTTTGACGGTCACCACTTGCCATGTGTATGTGCCACCTAACTAAAATTGAATAAAAACGGTACAAATGTTACTTTTGCATGAAAACATAAAAATGCTAATTACTGAGAGGTAGAAATTTGCTGGGTTTTATTTCCATGCGTCATGGTTGGTTCCAGCTTCGTTTTGTTCCAGGTGTAATGCGATTGTGGCGTATCCCTAAGATTGGTCTTGTGCGCGTACGCTGCTTATCTGGCCGGAAGTCACTTTAGAGTGCTCGTGATGTCAGCCGCTTAACGCGACAGTCGGCTGGTAAACAAGGGCGACAAGTATGAGGCGTTTGTATTGTCATTCTTCTTCGGGAAGGAGTAGGGTGATATATATATATATATATATACATATATATATATATATCCCATATCAGTTCGTGATGTTGTTTAGATGGCAATGGTTCATAGCTATGAAGCTAGCCGAGGCTAGCAACTAGTTTACCTAATTTCCTGTCGTTTCGTTTCGTTTTGTCTCCGAGTGCAGTTTTTTGTTCGGCGGTACAACTAGAATGTAGATAATAACATGAGCTAGATCTAGCTTTCCAATGGGTCGTTGTTTAAAAGCGTACATCATCTAGTGTGACAGCGTTGCATTCGGCCCATAGTGAGGAGGTCAGTCGAAGTGTCGGGACAGATTTCGTGCTAATACTCACACGAATCAGTAACTTACTTCGACGTGCAACCTACTGATTGGAAACCTGTTGACATTATTCGGTGCGTTGTGTGGCCTTTCATTTGTGTCAGGCCCAATATAACCCAATCGGAAATCAACGACATATAAGTACGGGACGGAGGTTGCCTCGTCGATTTGCCATATTTACCCCTCATTTTCCAGTCTTCTTGGTGCAGTACATTGTAGTGATTCACTTGGATAATTTTAATCCTAGTAAAACAACTCTCAAACAACTTTATATTAAATTAACTACAGACTTGTCAGACGCAATCGGGGCACTGGTCAGCTAGGCAGCATTTTATACTTGGAATAACATTCTCCTGTGCCCGTATGCGCACTCACTCACGTTTATAGCCGGATTTCCAGACATGTAAATCCATAGCAAACATGTGCATGCTGCAGTTCGGAAACACACAAACACACCGTACTAATTTGCACCTGTCCGTATCTATTAGCTGGCTTTTGGGAGAGCGATTGTCATGCTAACGTGGGTTTACCGAATTATGTAGCATGTAGTCGGGACGTATCACCATACAGCTTAACTTATCGATTCGTTGCTGTGAATCCTAAAAGAAAGACAAATGGATTGTCTTCATAGATGGTATAGAATGACCTTTCTACAAATCTGACGGGAAGAAATTATCAGCCATGCAAATCACCCCCAGGGGCGACTGATCTATAACGAAGGTCTACTTGGCAACAAACTATGGTATTCGAATTTATCCAGCTCGCGCATGCGAACAGATTGTGGTCTAATCAAGCCCCGGGGTACTGGGAGCCAACCAACCAAGCGTCTTTGCAATTCCGAGACGATTCAAACTCTTTGAACAGAAGCGAAAGTTTCCAGCGTACAACAATGCGAACGTAAGGTGTGGGAGTGGTTCAAATCCCATCGCGGTCGTTTTCACCAAAAGCTACTGCTACAGGAACCACCATAGATTAAGTACTTTCCAAATTCCCTCACATCCTCATCAACTTCCACGGCATCGTTGCTCAATAAGTGAGCATACGCAAGCCCATTTCGATTGCTTTCAGACGAAGCCCGAATCGTGTCACTACCACATTGATGTTGGCGTTTTATGAGTCCAGGGCAATGGACACAAGTTAGCAGGCTCAGCTATATACTAATGCGCGTGACCACGTCAGACTTGAATCTTACTCATTACCAAATCAAATGATATAAAAACCCAGGCAAGCAAGCGGAACCACCCGCCCAACTTCTGATAAAAACTGACCATTTTCATGAAGGAAACTACTTACAAGGTTGCCGGAAACTTTTTGACATTCCACGACTTATTTCCCCTTTCCAGAGGCTCATCGGGTAGGCGCAGTCCCCGAACTTCTGTCAACCTTGAACCCAAATTAGACTGGAATGGACAAATACACTCATTTTCAAATCAAGTTGGTTTTCACGGGTGACTCAACTAAATCCCTCTTTTATGATATTCTTCGACTCAATGTGCTGCACAAAGGCCGCCTCATGTTTCAATTAGTACCATATTCGAGATATCGCGATACATGTATAGACGTAATACACTACTCATAAGGTTGCTGAAAACTGTGCAGCACATTCGGTTGAACAACAGCATAAACGAGAGATTCAGTTGAGTACCCCGTGAAAACAAACTTGATATGAAAATGAGTTTATTTGTCGAAAACGCTAAATACAACCTGTTTTTATCACTTTTTAGCGCGCCTGGTAACCTAAACAAACACTATGCATTGTCCTCGGCCCTGTCAGTTGAACAGTAATTTTCCACCATAAACAGCAGATTGAAGACAACTTTCACGGTGAACTTGGTGTTTATAATTTACTATGGTAATTACTGGAAAGTGCATTGCAGAAACTGCTGTATGGTTATAAACATGGAGATTTTCCGTAATTAAATAAGAAAAATCCATCACGATAGATAAGTTAATCACGCTTTATAGGTTACGCAGGTTGGGGCATGTACTCTGCATGCCAACAAGAGGTGTACAGTGCATGACCTGGCAATGAAGCAGGAAAACTAACCAGCAAATTGAGTTGGGTCGACAGTCACCGCCTCGCTGGATGGGGACCCCCGGATTCAACTCAACAATGGTTACTGAAACTGGCGGAAATGGTCCAATCGCGCAGTCAGTGGAGCTCACGCATCAAAGCCCTAAAATGCGTAGCTACGCAGTTCCCAAATAAACTGAAAATGCCATCGCCTCCAAGGCTTGGCTGTATGTCCCACCCTCTCCCACTTTTCGGTGATCGAAATTGTAGCAGCTTGAACCAATGTACCCATGGTACACAGTTTATGGTTGATAAATTGAAAAAAACGAAACAACGTTTGGCAGTTAGGCACCACTGTGTACTACTGGTATAGTGCTGTCAGTGATGACGATGATGCCGTGTGGTCTGTCCAGAACTAGGTAAAACTGCCTGAGAATGGAGAACCGCACTTAATATTCAATACGGTTGTACGGCGTTATGGCTGAGAGGAGTCTGACTGGCGAGTTTCATAGCTCTTTTAAATAGATAACAGTGTAACGTGTGGAGGCGGTGAGGCTTGGCGTAAAGTTGGAATCCCGTAGGCCTAAACTGAACCATCTGATGGGTCAAAAAGCTGTAGCAGGTGATGGACCCAACCAGAAACAGTTCGTATTTGCTGTGGTAGTTAAACAATGGCATTGACCCAAGATTGTAAAGAATCGCCCGGCTGAAACTGAACAGACCGTGCTCGTACCAATAATCGCGCGCTGACCACAGAACAGAAATGATAGGTGAAGAAGTCTAGGAGGAGATATGTAACGGAATGCCCGTAAGGAAGGCTGAAACGAACAAAAACCGCTTCCATTCTAACAGCAGATCGAATTCTTCTGAAATTAAGTTGTACATAGGAGGACTAGGCAGTATGATCTGAGAAGGCTGCGTCCAGCAGAACAGAGACGTTTTCAACATGGGTGTTACCTTTTCATCTACCCAACAAAAACTATCCTAAGCATTAAATATACGCTATGGAACCGGTGTGTTTAGTTGTGGTGCAGAATGCAGTCACATTTTTTCGTACTACGTCTCCAAATATAGTCCTAGTTGCTAGGCAACCGTATGTAGCCAGGACTGGCTAATTCTGTTGTTCGGGTGAACTATTTCGAGTTCAAAGCGGAATCAAAGTTTGAGTTCCTTTGTTTTTGCTGACGTGGAGCCTTGTCTGACTGAGGTGAATACCAATATCCCGGGGTCTGAAGGGCCGCAAATGAGTTCACGCTATTCAGTCAACCAATCAATCAATTTATTAGCTAAGTACCATGGGCACATTGGTTCCAACTGCTACAGTTTCGACCACCGAAAAAGTTGGAGAGGGTGAGACATACAGCCAAGCCTTGTAGGCGATGGCATTTTCAGTTTATTTGGGAACTGCGTAGCTACGCATTTTAGGGCTTTGATGCGTGAGCTCCACTGACTGCGCGATTGGACCATTTCCGCCAGTTTCAGTAACCATTGTTGAGTTGAATCCGGGGGTCCCCATCCAGCGAGGCGGTGACTGTCGACCCAACTCAATTTGCTGGTTAGTTTTCCTGCTTCATTGCCAGGTCATGCACTGTACACCTCTTGGTCGCTTCCACTCAACACAGGGCTGGGCGAAAAGAGGTAGACGGTCTTCTGACGTGAGGAGTTAATGTCCTGACCAGCGTAAACTATGAAGAGTAAGTAATTCATCTATCTCTGGCGAGTTCCTTCTTCCTATGACCATCTGGCGTACCTCATGATTACTAATTCGGTATTCCCACCAGACACGACCAATGTTTCAGAGAAACCGCTGGTCAGCAGACTGACAATCACACCTGTTAGTCTGCTGAGAGTAAATAGCCTATCAAATAATATTGCCATCCAGTCGATGCGTCCCAAGTGAGAAATGACGTTTCGTTACCGATCTGAAAAAAAAACAATCCAATGTTAACACGTTGCTTGGCTTCCAGTAGGCCTGGACAACGCTGAGTTCTTCCGGTCAAACGTCCAAACTCAACGTTCCATGATTGGGTCACGGAAAATAGCTTGAGTTACTCGCCGATAGCCGTCGACTTGCACGCTTTCCTTTTGCTTAGAATGTATTCGTCTCAGGAATTGCATCTCTTTTCCTGAACAACTCTCGAGGCTTTGTGGTTAATGTACAATTGCAAACTGTAAGCTCTCGCAGTATCATCAACCTTGTATGATAGGGATGGCTCCGGCCTCCTCGAGTACAACTGCCTCACGTTGGAAAAGATTCCATGCACAACTCTCTCCGTCTGTAATGAAGACGTTTGGAGAATGGTATTCAACTTGGTCAGCCTAACCGTGCTCACTGACAGGAGACCCACATGTTCGCACGTGCTTGATTAAAAATGAATGTATGGACATAATCACTTGTCTCGACCTGTCTACATCGATGCGATGGTTACTTTTTCTATCGCTTAAAGGACATTGTCAAACAATGAGTCGGGCTTGGAGGAGATGGACTTGACTAGGGTAGCAGTCAGATGTGTAGGTCTTCGGGCTCTCCGAAGGTTATCGATCAACTTGGACAATGGCACGTATATACGCGAGCACGCACGCACGCACGCACGTTGGCATACGTGCACAATGTCAAGTGCACCGTTGATTCGGTTGGCGTGAATCCGGTGAGATATGATTTATGATTCCAAGGTTGGAATGCATATTTCCAGATGTTTCGAAGGAGCGGCTTGAGAAGGACCCAGATTATGCTACGCTACCAGCATACATGATGTGGCAACTATGAAGTAGAACAAAGAAAACAAGTGACTCATCCTTTACATAAATATTACGTTGATTTATCTTATGCAATGTGTGCGGTACGAATAGAGTGTGTTTTTGATAGAGCCTCGCCGCCATTCTATCTTGTAGTGTAATTTGTCGTAGATTTAATACGTAGCATAGCTTGTGGGTGCAAATTTGGCAGGTAACTCTCTACCAGTTGCAATTGCATACTTGGTCGTATCTGTTCTGATAAAATCTGTTTTTACCCTTTGGAAGTTTATTCCGTCGCTTGAACTGTACCCCATAACGATTGATAGGAAAGGTGTTGTAACGAATGTGAAAACGCTGCGTGCATGATATCAGATCTTTCTGTAGAGGTTGCAGCGGGCCAGAGTACTAACCATGAAGTTAAATGACGCTCTTTACTTGTGCTGACCGGCACACTTCACGTTTGTCCCGGTCGCACAGTATGGTTCTTCGTACGTTGAGAGATCCCTTGCAGGGGAGGAGTACTGTGTAATCAATCACCCGCAATGACATTGAGTTCGGGTTCCTTCATATGGAAAGTCATGCGGCTACTTCATTCACGATTTCGTCTGACGGAATTCAAAGATGTATATCTGTCGGTAGATAATCATGGCTTGCTCCCCTTAGTTCAGTATTGCACGTCATTGAGCGCTTCTGCCAGGACTGATGATGGGCATTGCCACTCGCATTGATGTTGTTCCCGATACAAGTGTGTGTGTGTGTGTGTGTGTGAACTTTGCTCAGAAATGTCTTCCATCATACATGAGATTCTGAGCAATGATATGAATAACCAAATACATAATAGTACCGGTACCAGCACATGTAGTCAACCGGTAAACTGATTGACATCTTCATTGTTTCTCGTTACAAGGTTTGAAATGAGGCTATCGATTTTCCGTTGTCGTCGCATCGCAGGAAGGCTGGCTGTGACTCTCTCTCGGCATGTGTGTGCGTGTGGCCATAACAAATCAGTATGCAAATTTGACAGTCTACACTTTTCCAAGGACGACAGTTGGAAGGAGGCAAGAGTTAACTTAGAAAAACAAGCCGTTACAACGCTCGGGTGACGTTTTTTTAAACACAGTTCAGAGTATCTTGTTGACGCTTAGCCTGTCAATAAGTACCCATTCAGCCTCAGTTCATGTCGTAAATGCTATCGGTTGTTGTTTGTTATTTGATGAACAAATTTACTCACACAAGCTAAGAGCAGAAAGTGGGAAATGTCACTCCTAAAACCTATGTAGAGAGTTAATAGTCGCTTGGAGTTGACTTTAGATGTGTTTTGAACCCCATGATGGCATCGATACCAAAATGAAAAAAGTGAATTTCTGGTGGTTAGAGCTTCTGCAGATTTGCTTCGAGAAAAGTGTGCGTGTCGGTGGTTGGGTCCAAATCGATGCACTTCTGGACCGTAGAGGGAGGATATTTTCTATAAGACGGTCGTTCAACCTTTGACATTTCTTCGTACAACGGACACGCTTTCCTTTGGCTTGACTATCACAGTTATCACAATCTCACCATAAAAATGAGGAGGAGCAAGTACTGTGGAAATAAGGATTGCTAGCAACAGATGCTGAATCACGAGCATCCTGTTCTCTTTTAGAAATGACTTTTGGGGGAAGCGTTAACGACGCTATCGAATGGAAGATGTAGACACACAACGCTGCAGGGATATCTTACTGCTTGTGAGCCTTAGGAACTAAACACATGACTAAACTAAGGTGAATTTTCCGAGAAATACACTAATTTGCAAATCAATTTGGTTTTGCGAGAGACTCACCTGGAATCCAGCTGAATCTCCCGTTTGGGGACGTTTCCAGGCCGCCTCATGTTCCAGTTGCTACGATATTCGAGATATCGCGATACATGTATAGACGTAATGCACTACTCATAAATTTGCTGAAAATTCTTCGACAGCCCACGACCGGTTTCGCCCTTCTTGGGGCTCATCAGGTAGGCGCAGTCCCCGAGTTTCCGTCAAACTTATGTTCTATTTGAACCCAAATTGCACTGATTTCGATAAATACACTTATTTGCCTGGAAACATCACAAACGGGAGATTCAGCTGGGTTCCAGGTGAGTCTCTCGCAAAAACCAAATTGATTTGCAAATGAGTGTATTTCTCGAAAACAGTCCAATTTGGGTTCAAGTAGAACATAAGGTTGACGGAAACTCGGGGACTGCGCCTACTTGATGAGCCCGAAGTGGAAGGGCGAAACCGGTCGTGGGCTGTCGAAGAATTTTCAGCAACCTTATGAGTAGTGCATTACGTAAGGTGAATTTTGTTGTAAACATCTGAGTAAACATCACAAAGTTGAATGGAAACACCAAAGAAGCCATTGTCCTTCTGCGCGCATTTATCGCTCCGTTCTTTCAAACAAATTATCAGGAAAATAAGTTTGGGAAATTATCCCAAAATGACCGAAAAGAATTGTCCAACAGTCTTCTCACTCTGTGGTTCCTACCTCCATTTTTCTTTCCTGGTCGGCAGTAGTGCGTGAAACTTGGTTAGCTGACATTTTATGAAAATTACTCACGAAACGCAGCAGACGGTTCTTGGTATTTGAGCCCAGAAGAATGTTTGTATAGACGGTCAATGTTAAAGTATTCACGTGGTTCAGTTTTCTTGATGCTGGAACACTATTTACACTCAGTGTAGAGGAATGTAGACTCAATGTTTCTGGTACGACATCTTTGTGGTTTTTACGTACTGAACTGTTCAGTGTGCGGTCGAATCTGCCTCGGCGGAGGAAAAAGTGTATTGAACTTGGGTTGAGTGTGATATCAACCTTACTTTCCCCAAAGTTTCTTGGTCCTTTATTTCATTTCTTAGGTGCCAATCTTGAGGGTGCCAATCTTTACGCGCTATTCATCTGTAGGAGCGTCTTGCGCGTTTGTTCCTAGCCGAAAAGCCCATGGCAACGAACACGCATGGCCTGATTTTGTTTTATTCCAAAGTTATTTTAACACTGCTCGTTCTGATGGTGTTGTGATGCAATATTCCGTTCTTCTAATTGAGGTGGCCAACCTTTGACCTGGCAGAGGGGTATGAAAGAGATTACGAAACGCTTGGGTGCTGTCAGTGCTACTCGCCTTCCAGGATGGGGACCACGTGATCCCCACTTCCTCTGATTGGAGACACTACAAGATATGGCTGCCAACCGATGTCAGTGGCGTTCTTGTTGTCAGTTTCTATCCAGTTTGCCTGAATGAATGTTTGGAGGTGTAGGTACCTCGGATTGATTGTAGTAAGCTAGCACTAAGTCCCTTACCCATCCATCTTTATTCTTTTCTTTACAATAAGGCTTTCAAATACATCATGGTTGTACGGCAGTGAAGCATCGGTGTTGAAGACTAATGTCATGCTGTCGATGATGATGATGATCCATCTTGCACGATCAAAAACCCAGTATTCTCACCTGTACTCCGTATAAAGCGATATCCTCATCCCCTCTTCTTTGAATGGTAAATTTAATCAAGAACACTCGAATTGTTGGTTATTTTAAGGTTTTGTTTGATTGGAGTTTCTAGCCAAACACCGCGAGTTACCGGAACAGTTTTTTTTTACGATTTCGAGCTTGAAAACAAATCGCCAACAGTACAGTATGACTGATTCATGCAATGTTAGTAGTATGGTTAAGATTTGTCAAGAATTGTAACTTTCCAGCTACTTTTTGGCACCCCAGGGGCAGATACAAATCCTCCATTTGATCGGCAGTCAATATCCGAGTTTAAGTGGTGCATTCCCTTTTATCGTTTCTTATGATTGATCAGTAGCTTTGTGATCTTGCCAGCTCCAAATGATTGCAATTCGCTTGTTTGCTTGCTTGGCTTCAGAAACAACAAGGTATAGAAATATCCCTAGCCTTATACTCACTTTGTGAAACGCCGTTTTATGAACATCGGAGCATTCATTCGGTATTTGGTGAGGTCTTGATGCCGAACGATGAACGCTATCTGACACTCATTGCAAGCTTACCTAATTCCTGTCGAATCTTGCAGGATATTGAAGCTAACTGTAACAGTACCCTGAGGTTGGAATATCACGTGAGCAATCGATAGGAGTTAAGATTTGGTCCGCAAACAGACGATTGCTTGTCATGTCCTGTTTTCCAGTGAATAGCAATCAGGGCCCCTTTCGCCTCTTGCGCTTGGGACAAGCAGTACACTTGATTGGATCGTTTCTAACTGTAAATAAGAGTACGGAGATTTGGATGGAGTTTTTTGTGTGTGCGGAGTTTGATCGTTTTCTCCATAATAACTGAATTGTTTTGCTTACAAGGGGGAGTATCGCTGGGCAGAAAAGAAAACTTGCGAACCTTAAGGACGAGATGGCTCAAGTGGTTAGAGCGCGAATTTACTGACCGGAAGGTCCGTGGTTCGAACCCGACCTCTGCCCCTCGACTTCCCCTGTCTAGGCTTGGGAAACCTGGTAGTATCCCAGCCCTCGTGCTTGCTTCGGGTGGCATGGCAGTTAGGCACCAAAAGGGTGCTACAGCTGAACGATTTTTTGTCGTTGTTAAAACGCAGCTCGTGATAGCTCAGTGGTTAAGGCGCGAAATTACTGAGAGGGAGGCCCATGGTTCGAACCCAATCTCAGCACCTCGACTGCTCCTGTCTAGGACTGCGCAACCTGGCAGTTTCTCAGCCCTCGTGCTTCCTTCGGGTGGCATGGCAGCTAGGCACCGAGAGGGTGTTATAACTGAACGATTTTTTCATTACGATCTCTTTCTTTATATACTCCTTTTAGAAGGCGTCGTCTTTGTTCGACTTGTGTTTCAATTGTCACGTAAAGATAACAAAAATTGTTAATTCCAGTTAATTGGCAATATGTCCAAATATTGGTGGCTTGGGTGAATTTGTTGACTGTTGGTCAGGTTGCAGTAATTGGTTTAGCATTCTTTAGTATTCATCAATCAGCCAGGTCTCAAAAATCAATCAATGGCTTCAATACCTTCCTAATTTTCATACATTCTTCATTTACTCGAGGTGTTTCTAAAAAGTACCGTCAGGTCTGAATATAAAAGCAACATAGCTAGGTGGACATACTGTGCTATGCTCAACCCGAGGTGGCTCGGTAGGCGCGAACTTAATGGGCGGAAGTTGTGTTAATCGAACTCACACTCAGTATATCGACTGCACCTGTCTAGGCTTTGGCAACTTGGCAGTCTCTCAGCCCTCGTGCTTCATTCGGATGGTTTGGCAGCCAGGCACCAAAACGGTGTTACAGCTGGACGATTGTTTTTATTATTGTTATTTGTACTAGTGTACTAGTACTTATTGACGAAAAGCCCAATTCGTCTTTCTCCTAACCATCAAAGTTTTTTAAGGTTTACAAACCCTGCTCGAAGTATGCGTATGCCAGCTGACCGCATTCCTTGAAGAGCTCTTTTGGCAAAACCACATGAAGGGTGGAAACGAGCCAGGGAAGGTCAAACAATGACTTGGCAGCGAAGTATGAAAGCCATTACCAGTAAACTCAGCTGGTCTGGTCATTGCCGTCTCCCTGGATGGGGACCCCGAGACGGGCCACATCAATGGTTGGAGACACTGTCAGACATGGCCCAGTCGCGCCCTCAATGGCGCTCGTACATCCAATCTATTGCCTTCAATGTATAGCTTCCTTCCCAATCCCGCCACTTAAAAGTCCACTGAAAGACCTGTATTTACGCACCAGTTTATCAGCTCCCGCCTCCAATGCGCAGCTACCTACCTCACCTCCCCAAATCGTCGATGGACGAAACTGTGGCAACTACAACCACTGTATGACAAGTACGCGGTTCTTACAGCTGATAATGACGATGATGATGATGATGATGAATACAAACCATCCCATACCTGACTTTCAAAAGCACAATGCAAACTGATGCACAATTTGTTTGCTCAGCTCCCTGCTTTTGTCAGTGGAACTATCCCAATTGATGCATTGTGCTGTTTCAAACAGAGTTGCCAAGTTCAGGGAACAGGTTGAGTTGTCAACATTCTGTTGTGTCGCATACCAACAATTGCCCTGGTTATCCCCTCAATGCTTGCGATGTTGTGTTCACATTTATCACCTAGAAGATGCATTACAAAATTTTAAACGACGCCCCGTCAGTTACCGTACCATTCAAATTGGCATCCTCGCACTAGGAATTCCACATGCGTCAGGAATGCATTGTAGAATTTGCTTGTTGTAAAATATGTCTCAACCTACTGCTAGCTAAAAGTGTGTTCAAACCAACGAAATGTAAACTTCCGTCTGGTTGCATTTTCCTAACGTCATAATCTAGGCTACTCTAACAGCGACACACCAATTGTATTTTGAAATCCCTCAATCATAGTAGAACAGTAGTAGCCGAATGCAAATGCTGATCTCACCTCAGTCGGCAAGGATTGTTGGACTCGAGAATTGAACGCACCACTGTTAGAGAAGTCTGAAATCCATCCTCAACAGGAACCGCATTTGTCTCTATCGGGCTGAATTCGAAATCGTTAGAGTACTAACAAACACGAGTTGTGCGGCACTTCCAACATAGGTCTTGGCTCTCCCAACCAAGGAGTGCATTCCCTTTGAAACGTTCACAGTAAACCGTAGCTTATGCCAAACGGGGGAAGATGACCTTCACTCGGGAGTCTTGGATTGGATCATTATATTTCCCTCACTGTTATTCAGAAGATTTTATCACAAATGAACAGCCCAAGGAAACAGTGATATTCCCTTGAAATTTACGACGGACTCTGTAGAGGGAATTACACGACGTTTTCAGTATGACCTATCAGTAACATTTTTCGGACTTCCAAATTTTAGTCGTGTCATGTTGGAAAGTCCGTCCGAGCATCTTGTGAAAAATACCAGGACTTGGAGGGGTACGGAGGGTTGGGATTTTTCTCAATTGTTGCGTAACTGCATGAAATGAAGTCCAAAAGTTTGATCAGCTCATCTAACAATCAATTACTAGAGTGTTATTCTGTGGTTTACATGTCTTCATTCGGTTATATTCCCTCTTGTGAAAATCAGTCCACAAGTTCATGATCACACACGATGTATTGTGTCGCAGTTACAGCTGCATGAACGACAATGATCGAAACGAATGGTTCATCTCTCCCCCAGAGCGTTGCCATCTTACGCCTTGCATCTAGCTGTCTACTACGGCCGTCGTTCAATGAGAGAATTGCTCGTTAGTTTGTTATCGTATCCAAAGTGCGAAACAACGCAGATTACGTTCTGCGCCCTACCTTGGTGGCCCACTGGAGACTGACAGTACGCGCCAGATCCATACACTCTCACGTTCAAGCGTGCGCGACGTTAAAAGTCTGTCGCTGACATGCGTAAACAAAATGTCACGCAATCCCGGTGTGCCATCTGCTTGTGTTTAGTGCTCGCGTGCGACCAATGCAGTGTCAATAGAAAGTCTACGCTTTTCTCAACCCTAAGGACTTGTCTGATGTGGGAATTCGGTTTCCCATTCGGTTTTACTGAATGCATACTGATTCATATTTGGCTCAGGTGTGACCAACTCAAACCAAGAAGCCGTCATTTCTAGGAGAAGGGAGAATTCGTTTTAGGCTTCTGTGGTTTTCTGGGTACTCAGAATGTTGCGTTCTTCAGTGCCTAGATGTCCAGAGATAGGTTTTTTTTACAAATCATGTGTTCGAATCAAACGCACACGCAACATTGCACATTTCCAGAAGACATCTGTAGTCCTAAGCTTATTTAGGATCATTGCGTCCTCAGTTGGTTCTCAAGGGTCTGCAGCTTTTCAGATGGGCAAATTTGCGGTTGTGAACTGTATCCAAGATTTTGCCTCGTATATCCAAACGTGAATCAAGTTTCCTATTCCTCTATGTCGGGTTAGGGTGACTGCCAATGGAGGTTATCGTGTGGTTGAGCTGTTTTGGAATCCGGGAGCATCTTTACTGTAAGCAAGTAAACTCTGTGTTCTACTTGAACCCAAATTGCACTGGTTTTCGAGAAATACACTCATTTGCATATCAATTTGGTTTGCGAGAGACTCACCTGGAACCCAGCTGAATCTCCCGTTTGCGATGTTTTCAGGCAACTGAATGTGCTGCACCAGGCCGCCTCATGTTCCAGTTGCTACGATATTCGAGATATCGCGATACATGTATATTCGTAATGGACTACTCATAAGGTTGCTGAGAACTCTTCGACAGCCGCGACCGGTTTCGCCCTTCTTGGGGCTCATCAGGTAGGCGCAGTCCCCGAGTTTCCGTCAAACTTATGTTCTATTTGAACCCAAATTGCACTGATTTCGATAAATACACTCATTTGCATATCAATTGGTTTTTGCGAGGGCTCACCTGGAACCCAGCTGATCTCCGTTTGCGATGTTTTCAGGCAACTAATGTGCTGCACCAGGCCGCCTCATGTTCCGGTTGCTACGATATTCGAGATATCGCGATACATGTATATTCGTAATGGACTACTCATAAGGTTGCTGAAAACTTCTCAACGACAGCCCCGACCGGTTTCGCCCTTCTTAGGGCTCATCAGTTAGGCGCAGTCCCCGAGTTTCCGTCAAACATGTTCTACTTGAACCCAAATTGCACTGTTTTCGAGAAATACACTCATTTGCATATCAATTTGGTTTTGCGAGAGACTCACCTGGAACCCAGCTGATCTCCGTTTTTGCGATGTTTTCAGGCAACTGAATGTGCTGCACCAGGCCGCCTCATGTTCCAGTTGCTACGATATTCGAGATATCGCGATACATGTATATTCGTAATGGACTACTCATAAGGTTGCTGAAAACTCTTCGACAGCCCACGACCGGTTTCGCCCTTCTTGGGGCTCATCAGGTAGGCGCAGTCCCCGAGTTTCCGTCAACCTTATGTTCTCTTGAACCCAAATTGCACTGTTTTCGAGAAATACACTCATTTGCATATCAATTTGGTTTTGCGAGAGACTCACCTGGAACCCAGCTGAATCTCCCGTTTTGCGATGTTTTCAGGCAACTGAATGTGCTGCACCAGGCCGCCTCATGTTCCAGTTGCTACGATATTCGAGATATCGCGATACATGTATATTCGTAATGGACTACTCATAAGGTTGCTGAAAACTCTTCGACAGCCCACGACCGGTTTCGCTCCACTTCGGGCTCATCAGGTAGGCGCAGTCCCCGAGTTTCCGTCAAACTTATGTTCTATTTGAACCCAAATTACTGATTTCGATAAATACGCCTATTTGCCTGAAACACATCACAAACGGGAGATTCAGCTGGGTTCCAGGTGAGTCTCTCGCAAAACCAAATTGATTGCAAATGAGTGTATTTCTCAAGTAAACTCTGCTTCATGTCTATATGTGGATCCAGCTTCTTATTGGGCCACCGTTTTGATTGGACAATTTATAGTCCCGGTCTTAATCCGATTGGAAACCCGTCGCATGCCGGATTCCAGAGGGCGCCAATGACTGACCGTTGTTTTAATCTGATCAACAAGAAGCATCAGTCAACATGCAATCTCGGCTTTGTCTCGTGCTCTCAGTTTCTTTCCAGATTGTCAAAATCAAAGCTTGGAGGTGTAAGCGCCTCAGAGTGCTTACGATAGGCCAGCGCCAGTTCCTATTTTCTTATGGTAAAGATTGGGCTATCCATTAGTTTAAGTGGGATGTTTGCGGTTCCGATTTTTCGTTAGAAACCCACTTTTACTGGCCTGTTGGTGTTACACTTATTTTTGCGGTAGAGGCAAAGGGGCAGAATGGCGTTCCGGAAAAGCGGCAGGTGACCCAGGTACTCTATTGCGGAGATGTTCTTTGTACTGCAGGTGATTTAAATTAGTGTAGAAAATAGCAGTGGCCACGTATTTGTTGTTACACCAAAGGCAGTAATATTGATCGTTCAGCCGTAACACCCATTCAATACCTAGCTGCCGTGCCACCCGGAGGAAGCACGGTTGAGATACTGCCAGATTGTCTAAGCCAAGACAGGAGAACTCGAGATGCTGAGGTTGGGTACAAACCCCAGACTTGTGCTCGCTCCTTAACCACTGAGCTATCTTGAGCGCCCCGCTGAAGGTTATACAGAACAGGTACTCTGTGTTTCATTTTGGGCCGTACAGTCATTGCACCTACCAAATGCCAGCCGGATTAGCTGGGTTATACACTACAGTGGACACACTACATGAGACGAATTCATTGTGTTTATCTGTGGACAAGCTGTACGTACAACTTGTCCATCCTTGTTAGGAATCTTTGGCAGCGCGAGACTTTCTCTCATGAGTTTTTGGGATGGTTCGAACAGGAGATCTTTGGCAACGAGTAGCCCATCAGCAATGCGACTACCTCACACTTATACGGGATATAGTCACTTAATGCTCAGTCATGCAACTCACAGGACAAAGATTGGCACCATATTTTACCCACGTTTAAGGTAATCTCTCGGATGATCAGCCCACTGCAATGGTGTGGAAGTTCGAATCTCCCCAGAGATTTGTGAATTGCGCACCGCTGATGATTCCCAACATAAATGACTTTCATTGTGGAATGAAACCCAATTTGGGATTTCAACATCTTCGCGTTGCTTGGAAACTACAACATATATGTTTTTGGTCGTTGATTCGTTTGATGAACTAAGCAGGTTGGCTGCAAACGTTTCGTCACCAAGCGAGTTGGTACCGTCAGTGCGCCATACACTCACTATATCATTCCATTCCGGCTGCCCGTGCTTTCGAAAACCCCCTAGTTTTACGCTTGACTATTGAAGTGCAACATCTTAACTAATGGCTCGCTTTAGGCTTCCTGAACAAATAAGATTGTTATCTAGTTTGTTTTTTTGGAACGCAAGAGAATCTCGATTGTTATGTCCTATAAAATGAGGCTCGCTTATATTTGACTCACGTAATCGCAAAGAAACAAAAAGACTGTACAAAATATATGGGAGCCCGTCATTTTTAATCACATGCAAATGTGGTCGGAATCATTGTCAGTGGACCCGCTCCTCTGTTGGCTTAAACGCACAATGCTGACGGCCAATTGATCCCCAGTTTCGTTTGCAAACTTTCCCGGAATGATTACTTTTTAGGCTGTTCTGGGATTTTCCAAAACGAATGCTTATTTTTTCGCTTTCTATTTCTAAATACTTCTCCTTTTACGGCTTCCCATAGAAAACCGTGGATGGAATAATCAACTCAATATCACATACAGCTAAGAGTGCACCCCCCCCACCAAACCTTTGACATTCCATGAATCCGCCGTGCTCCCTCGCGTGCGTACATGATACTTTCCTCCAGTGACTGTACAGCCCATTTCGGGTTCTACCTAATTTCGGCGGGCCAACGGCATGAGCCTTGTCCGCGCGCCTGTCGGATTTTTATTCAGACCCTTGCGCCTGTCGGGACTGTGGTCCAGTTACTGGACATCACGTGTCCCATGCTGTCGTGGTCCTGACGACAGTACCGGCTCATTGGTTGAGGTGGCCTGGATGCCGGCTTTCATGTGCTTCGCTTGTCCGCGTGCTGTCCAAATCACAGGCCAGGCAATGGAATCCGGTGCGGACGAGTATGACAAAGTGACGAAGCCATTCCAGCCACGCCAGGGTGAATTAATTTGCTAAAGCTACCGATTGAAGGATGGCGAATCAACTGGAACCTCAAGTCTCCTCATACTAGCAACAATTCCTAGATAGTTCAGAGGGAGGAATGATTAACAAGTTTCTATCTGAGGTCACCATTCGAGGACCCAGTCAACACGTAGCCACATCACGTGAATTCCGCGATCGATTGATGAGTGACGTTCTATCCGGTTTGAGTTACACTGCTTATCAGCCACTCGTCCCCGTTGTGAATTTGAATCGTCCTAGAGACGCGTGAGATGCAAGCTACTAGTGATTTCCAAGGTTGAACTAGCTTTACAGAACTTCCCGACATTTCGACACAGATCGGCTTCACTTACAGGGTGAAATATTGGGTAGTTCTTTGGACTTAACTACACACTGAGCAGTATTGTCTCGTTTGCAATTTCGTTGAGTTTCAGTGAATGCCGTGCAGTTGATGCATGGCCTTTTTCAGATGATTTTCTAGTTCGAATTGACTGAAATGTGGTCCAGAAAAATTTGGCAGGTAAATCTGTGACACGAAAATGGAGTAAAACAAAAAAATGGTAATTTTCTGATTTCACGGGTATGCTTCAAACATATAGCGAATATACCTACAAACCCGACCGGGTGAGATAAATCTACCCAATTCGTTTTCCTAATCGGTGTCAAAAACAAATCCACTTTGGTTATCCGGCATTCTCATCAGATTAGTTTTCCTCGGAGTGTGGAAAAACTGAGGGTTCTATTGGTATTCGCCAGGGGCGTCACTCACCGACATTTTCGGGTTTCATTCTTTATTCGGCATTTGTAACAAAAGGGTATTACTTTAGGGGCGAGACGGCCCAAGTGGTTAGAACGCGAACTTACTGACCGGAAGGTCCGTGGTTCGAACCCGACCTTTGCCTCTCGACTTCCCCTGTCTAGGTCTTGGCAACCTGACAGTATCTCAGCCCTCGTGCAACCTTCGGGTGGCATGGCAGTTAGGCACCGAAAGGGTGCTACAGCTGACAGTATTACTTTAGCATGTTCAGTGTGCGGCCTAATTTCTAATTGGCGAGCACTTAATGGATTGACCAGTCTGTTTTTTTATAAGATGCATTGGGGTATTCCCGACGGACGTGATAGTGCTTCGGACGTATCAGCAAGTGAAGCTGTTACAGTAGATAGGACTGACTCTGTCTGTCTGTCTTTTTCTAATCAGACGCTGGAATTAATGGGTTATAATAACTCCAAAATATTTGCCCCTCTGAAATGGTTGAGGCGGGTTCGTTTCTAATTGTCGATTATCAACAACGATGACAGCTGTCGACTTGTGAAGCAACGCCGGTCCGTGTCATCAGCTGATCGGACATTGAGGACCAAAATGAGGGTAGGGAGAATGAGGATGCGGAGGGGAGGAGTTGAAGGAGGGAAACCGGTGCGATGAAATTACTGATGTTCATACTTCGTCTGACGTTCTGCATTCGCGTTTCTAAAAAAACCTGTCTTGAATACACAAGAGACGTGGGGACGACATCCTGATTAAAACCATTTCCTCCTGAATAGGTAAATCAATAGTGAAGGTGGATGTCTTGTATTACTGTCAGGAAATAAGTAGTAGGGTGGGTTTCTTGTTTGTAGGCTAAATAAGCAGTCACCATTTGGGACTACAGAGGGAGTAGATATACGAACTTATTTGTTGGCCAATCGAAGGACACGTTAATACTGGTTGCAAAACGCAAACTATTGTATCAGCTTTTGGTCAATGACTCTGCTCCGGTTTGTCATTTCTGCCTTTCACGTGCCACTGTTAATCAAATCAGGCAGTCGTTCAGTTGTAGCACCCTTTCGATGCCTAGCTGCCATACCACCAAAAGGAAGCACGAGGCTTGGTTACTGCCAGGTTGCCCAAGCCTAGACAGGGGAAGTCGAGAGGCAGAGGTCGGGTTCGAACCACGAACCTTCCGGTCAGTAAATTCGCACTCCAACCACCGAGCCATTGCAATATATTAGAGTCTCCAGCATCCTAGCGGATTCGTACTTCCATCGCCAAGCTGCCCGGAGTAACAACACCCAGTACACACACTGATCCTCGAGATGGCAGATATATCCCCAAGCTAACAACACTGCGACGCTGGCCAATTTTCCAACTTTATCAGTCCAGTTTCACAGTCAGTGGATGACTTATTGATGCTATATAGGTCCAAAGATACCGTCGACTTCTTGGTGACTTGGCTTGAGCCAACCGATGGCTCTACCTAAATTATGCTGTTTGTTTGGAATAACTTCACTATTGTCTATATGTAGGGAGGCTAAAAGATAACCTTTACAATAATTTTGTTCATGTTGTTCCCAACATATACAGTTGGTCCTGACGAGATGGCTCAGGGGACGAGATGACTCAGTGTTTATAGCGCGAATTTACTGATCGAAAGGTGCGTGGTTCGAACCCGACCTCTGACTCTCGACTTCCCCTGTCTAAGCCTGGGCAACCTGGCAGTATCCCAGCCCTCATGCTTCCTTCTGGTGGCATGGCAGTTATGCAGCAAAAGAGTGTTACAGCTTGACGGTCCTGAAAAATGTGTCTGTTGCATTCAACAGCTAAGTTATTGGTTGTTGGTCAGGTGGCTGTTGATCTGTTCTCCGAGCTTGACTTGCAATTGTTTCATCACTACGCGAGGAGACATCATCAGTGCTCAACTAGCTGCGTCGTGGCTGAACGGTCAAGTGTTCAAACTACTAGCTGGGAGGTCGCGGGTTCGAGACTCCGAAAACGTGTGAATGCGTTTCACAGCTCAGTTGTTTGGTGTGAAGTAACGGTACCAAGTGAACAACTAGAAGTTCGAGATGGCAAAGAAATGCCGAATCAGTAATCAGCTCGAAAGCAGGATACTTTCACTGGATGTACAAAACCTCTTCCTCAGAAGTCGTCAATACGTGATTACGTGGTATGGTTTCCATTACTGAGGCATGAGTGGTGCTAAATCCTGTCTTAGTGAGAGCTAATCACACTGCTGGTCAGCCACTCATGGTCAAACGGTTAAGTGCTTAACCACTGGCTGAAAGGATGAAACAGCTGTACAGTGCTGTTCTCGGCTGTTCAGCGTAGATTAACTTCACTGACAGAATAAAATACTCAGAACTATATCTTCATTGGCGGCGATAAGCCTTTACTATGAAGCACATTTTGGACTCTTTTCGAACATGGTGTATTCTCTCCAAGACAGTCACTGAAGTGACCGGCCGAAAAAGGGTTATTCCAGGTGCAAGATGTGTTTCGACCTGACAGTCTTTCGTGAACAGAAATGTGACCTCACGTGCCGTTTGATTCGTATAATTAATTCCAGCAGAGGTCAGTCTGGCTGGTTGCGCTTGGACATATTCCTCGCAGCTTTTACTGCCTTATACGTGGGAATTCATCATCTAGGACTTACAACAGCAATATGACAGCTTTGGTCATAATCAGTCACTAACAGTATATGTCTTCTCTAAATAGTTGTCTTAAGTACCAGTAATCAAGGGTTCGAGGTAGCTCGTGGTTAAGGCATGAACTTCCTGACAGGAAGGTCCAGGGTTCGAACCCGACCTCAGAATCTCGATTGCTCCTGTCTAGGTTTCGGCAGCCTGGCAGTAGTTCAACCATCGTGCTTCCTTGAGAAGGTTGCATGTGAGCTATTCACCAAAGGAGTGTTGCAGCTGAATGGTTACTTCCAAAGATTGCTTACCGGTAATCAAGCGTGGCAAATTGGACTCAATCTTTCACTCAAACTAGGCAAGCTAGTACTTATTATCCACGATTCAAGAATGGATCATTTACGATACTCCGCCGATAAATTCCACATATCCTCCTCCTCTGAGTCGCCACCTTTACACGTGATCCACAAGGATTCACAGTGGAATTTTAAAAAAATCGATAAGTAGGTTCCCACATGGGGCGAACACCCGGAACTACAAGGTACTCTACCAACACTCGACTTATAGTGATGGTGCACACTAGAGTTTGTTGCCACCCAGACGCGACCTACACGTAGTCATCACAGCAACCATACTATGCAACTAGGTGAACGGATGTGGAAACAGGCCTGTGCCATGGTTTTCACACGGATGACCATCGCAGAGACGTCGAGAATCAGAGAGTTCTAGGGGAAACACCATCACTAGCTTGGGTATTGTCAGTCGATTGTGTGACACGGACAGTGAACGGACGATCAGTCGCTGTGAACGTTTACATTGAATTCGTCCTAGAAAATCGTAAGTGAGGCCCAGAGGATGTGAGCAGAGCTAATGTGATTGAGTGGTAATCGACAAAAAATTGAATACCACTGTACATGAAACTGTTGGCACGATGTAGTTTAGATGTTATGAAAACCGGCTTAAGTTTGAGTGCCTTTCCCATTTTTGTTGATATTATCCAATCGGCTTGTCTTACTTTTCTATGTATACCATTTCTGAATCACATAACTACCCCTCTGCAAAGACCACCCCTCTACAAATACTACATGGTTTTACATGTGGATGAAACTGGCAGGTTTTTTGCTAAATTCCAAATATGACCACCTCTCCACCACGACTGAATTTGCCTGTTCTTTGGGGAAGGAGACTTCCACCATGGAGAATACGGACCCTGCTGACGTGATCACTATTCACATGTTGATTCGGAATTCACAATAACTTGCAATTTACTCGATAAAATATTCCGCCAGGATGTTGAGAAGCTTTTAATCTTTCTACTAGAGTATGGTTTGTGCTTCATTTTCTTGGCTTGTGTGTTATGTTGTCCTTGATTCAAAAGTTCTCTAAAATCATACGCTTTGTTTTTCACACTGTAACAATCACACGATGACAACCGATTAACTGTGTGTCAATTCCTTAGAATCAAAATGGATCATTTTGGAAAGCCGGCTCCATTCGCCGATTGCCTGATGGCGGCTGAATTACACTCATTCACTCTTTCTCTCACACACATGCATCTCAAGGTCGAGCCGGATACAGATCTGTAAATTGAAATCAAACACCGAAGTGATTTGAGTCCAGGGTGCATAGTAAAATTTACGATCGTCAAAGCCTGTTTCACGGAACACACACATTGTCTGTTCAGGCAGATAGAGATCAACATAGCTATTTGCGCTCAGATTACCATCTCTGACAACACAGTGCATACTGTGGAGATGCAAACTTGAAACATTCAACGTAACCAGTGTTGGGATGGCATTCAATGATCAGAGATAACTCGTCGTTGGTAGGCAGTAGAAGGGCAGATTGCGGCTTTTTAGTAGAAAGGGTGCCTGGGATTATCGATTACGGAATGTTGTCACTTTGATCATGTGTGTTGACAAGTTCTTTCGGGTTCACTCGAGGATGTGACAAGGTATAACACTTGTGGCATGTGAGCTGCTGCTCTTGAACTTCGTTACAAACGGTAATTTCCGACACACAGGCACCAGAATCCGCCACTTCTTTGTACCTGAAGAAGCATTTTATAGAACATTTTGCGTTCTGCGTAGGTTGTATTAGCTCTGTTACTGGTATGCAGTGAGGTTCTCAAGTCCAGAAATTCTCGTTGATTCTCAAAAGTTTGTTATGTTTGTGTGAGAGGTCGTGAGGTCAACGCTCCGCAGGTGAAGGGTCTAAGGTCTGTTCACCACCAATTTGCTGGAACTGTGGCCGAAACTCGGTGACAGTGGGAAACAGTTCTTTGGTTGAAACTTGGCTTGCAAAGTTGTTTCAAAATTACCCGACCTTCGGGTGTGTTTTAAGTGGCGCTTATTTAAATTAACAGGAAATACTGCCAGAAATAATCATGAACAGGTAATTAGAGTGTTCTTGCATCAAGTGGCCATATGCATCGTTAGATGGAACGTTGTAGCTGTAGACGGGCCAGAATGTTTGCAGAGAGGGACTAGCAGGGTGACCCCTCATGACACAGTTTCCTTCACACTGCTTGTCTTGGTCATTTGACAGTAGAACGCTTGTATGAAACAAAGATAATCATTTAGCTGTAGCACGCTTTCGGTGCCTAACCACCATGCCACCAGAAGGAAGCACGAGGGCTGGGATACTGCCTATACAGGGGTAGTCGAGAGGCAGAGGTCGGGTTCGAATCACGAACCTTCCGGTCAGTAAATTCGTGCTCTAACCAATGAGCTATCTCGCCCCCTTGTATGAAACACCAGTATTACTAACCGAAATAAGGACGAAGATGCGAATGAGCGTGTGCTGATCATGATGATGATGGCGATAATGAAGGGGGGAATGATCTTGGTGATTTTTGGATCTACAGAGTGCAAAGTTCTTGATGAACAACTGATTCAGACTGGTCTGGGAGCCAATGAGCACGGTCTCACGGGTATTTCCAAGGTTAGCTTTTGAACTGAACCTATTCGCTTTTTCTGCACGAACCCAAGCCATCTACAGGCTTATCGTGCAATCAGCTCGCAGTTAATTTCCTGTGCTTATTTCCCCGGTAGATTATCTGACAAGCAAGGCATGCTGCTAGCATTTTGTTGGCGTAAAACTCAAGGCCCAAACAAGATCATTACGAATACTGTTTCCATTGACACAACAACTGCCGTCGTCTGTTCGGTAAAGGTGCGTACGTTAGGTTTGGATGTGTAGGCGGTGTGTCGTAAACACATGCAAATAAGGGTGCACAATCCGTTTTCTGGCTGACACCCTTTCGATTTCGGTTGCCATGACAATGGCCAGCTATTTACAGTGCGTGGCTTTGTTTTTACCCCGTGTACCAGGCACTTTTCTCTAGTCGCCCTCCCGTCAGCCAAGGCGGGAGAAAATTAGCTTTTAAGTCATGATTGCACGTATCGTGGTATTTAATGGTATAATTAGTTCTGTAGCAAAATTCCTGTGCCTTATCAGTGTAAGATCATGGTCGATAATACTGCGGCATCTACGGACGAACAGGACCATACCGTTGAGCCTGACCTCCTTGCTGTGTCAATGGCGTAAAAACTAGGAAGTTGGCTCCCAGCATCTGGACCAAGTAGGACCACAAATCCGATAGTGTCCACGGTTAAAAAATAATTCAACAATTAGAAACGAATGTTTAGTTGTGCATCAGAGACGTCAATGGAATGATGTGTCCAGCATCAAAAACTGTGGTGATTAGGTCGTGTATTGTGTATACCGAACAATCGCTTGCCGAAAAGAGTGCTGTTTTCTGTGCCCGGTTCAGAGTGACGCAAGCAGAGTGGTGGTCAACCTTTGATCTGGCAGAGCGTTGTGATAGCGAGTTGCCTTTTAGGTTGGGGTGCACTGCGTGTTCAGGATGACCACAGTTAGACTGACAGCTGTTGGGTTCGCAAACAAGCCGTGACAACCCGGTACATCCGTAACACGCATTTTCTCCATTCACATTACCCTCATAAGTCCGCGCTGGGACCTCCTTAAAACATCGTTCAGCTGTGGCACCCTTTTGGTGCCTAGCTACCATGCCACCCGAAGGGGGCACGAGGGATGGGATACTGCCAGGTTGCCTAAGCCTAGACAGGGGAAGTCGAGAGTCAGAGGTCGGGTTCGAACCACGAACCTTCCCGTCAGTAAATTCGCACTCTCACCACTTGGGCTATCTTGCTCCCCTTAAAACATGCACGGTTATTTATGAGATAATTTTAACGGAAGACAACTGAATGTGCTACACAGGGTCCCGTGTTTCACTTCGTACGATATCCGGGATATCGCAATGGATTATTTAAACGTGGCACAGTGATCACAAGGCTGCTGAAAATTTGTTAACAGTCCACAACCTGTTTTGTCTGTCTTGGGGCTCATCAATTGGGCGCAATTTTCGAGCTTCTGTCACCCTTATGTTCTGTTTGAACCCAAATTGTAAGAGATGTGCGCAGTGTACTAATTTGCACAACAATTTGTTTAGTCTGCATTCGTTTTTCTAGACTACAGGGCTAAAAAATGGCCGCTGTGATGCATGGCCGACAATAGTCCGTCTGTGTTACGTGCCCAGTTCAGTCGAAGCACCTCCGGAGAATTTGAAAACGGAACCTTGATACACAAGTAGGCTGAACTATACTAGCCAACGGCTTCAGGATGGAAGCCTGTGCGAATGTGTAGCCAGCCTAGCTTCGAGGGCTTCTCAGGCCAGAACGTAATAACTGAACGATCCAACAATTCGGGCCTGCCGTTGTTTGTTCGGCAGGTTCAGGTACTGTGGCGGTGGCATCGCAACATTTGAAGAGTCTACACATGGTCGGATCAGCCCGTCGAGGTGCAGTGCTCGAGAGAGCTCAGTGTTTGAAATTTGGTGGAGCTAGCCAAACCAGTTCGGATGCTACCATCGTATGGTGGCTGCAATCAGGTCCGACCGCATTTGATCACATTAGGATATTATCATCATCATCGTCGTCATCCTCGGCAGCATGACATCAGTGTTCAATACCGATGCTTCACTGCCGTACAACCATGATTTGTTCATGGTTATACGTGGGTTGGGATACTGCCAGGGCGCCCACACATAGACAGGAGGACGATTAGGGTCCTCAGCTAAAGCCTTTGGCTCAAAAGCCTAACCGCAGGGCGGGAGTGTTTGGCGGGAAATGCAAATTAAATAACCATTTCTACGGAACAAGTCGCCACATGTTCCAACCCCTACCTGGAAGACCAGGAGAATATGTTCGTCAGACCTCTAACCATTGACCAACCTGGTATGAGAGAATCTGTGAGTGCCTCGGGGACACCCCCAGTATAGATCAGTGGGTCGCTGAGGTGCACAAACCGTCACACCACGGTAAGGTTCAGTCTCTTCGTGACGGACATTAGGATATATTTGTTGCAAATCAGTTTGAAGACCAACGATGGAGTGTGTGTACAGAGTAGTCTGTCCTTGTTGCGGGAATATTCCATGGTTTAAAATCTCAGACTCCCTAGATACGTGGAACGGTGGTGAGGATACATTCATAAACCGCTTTCAGCTTTCAAATGGATGATCTAGTTGTCCTGAAATGGAATCGTCGATGAAAATAACTGAGCCTGGGTCGAAAATGGATGAGTATGGCCGACTGAAAGGAAACTGTCAATTTTCCATCTAATGTTCAAATTTTTTGAACCATTTGTGCTGCTACAACGGTTCGCAAACTTCATTGTGAATGTGCCGTCTTTTTTCACACTTTCTCTTTCTCTTACCACAGGCTTTCCCCCTTGAGGAAATGGGAGAGTAGGCTTTCTACTTGCCGTAGTAACCCGCCCCTCTCAAAAAGCATACATGCATTGTCCAAAGCAGTTCTTTCATCCCAAATTCTGCACAAGTTTAGCCTAAGCGAGAAGAGACACCACATAAATCAGACAGAATATTTCCTTCCAAGACAGTAATGAAGCAAAGTCACTCAGGCATAATCCGAGTTAGCCGCTAGCGTGATCTCATCCTCCCACTGTGGTAACACAGGGTTAGCAATATATCGAAATATTTGGTACCGCTGATCGCTTTAGATCAGCTGGCTGTTGATCTGTTCCCCGAGCTTGGCAGTGGACTTTCACAAGTCCAGTCCGGAGATCAAACATTGTAGGCGCCGCATTCTTGCGTGCGACTTACACTCTAGCTCAACAAAACCGTAGCATGCGGGTTGATAACACTTTGTTCCAAATAAAGAGTGGTTCTCAATCAGGAGCTTTCGATCCGTGCTAAAGGGGGGGGGGTGTTCTCTTTTCCACAGGGAGTATTTTGCACCTCATTGTTACTGAAGGAGAATGCTGTCGTTGACTTTTCACGGGAGCATCTTGCCTTCAGAGTGATCCTTCTTAGCTTGAGTTGTTGCGAAGCCCTTGTGTTATTTAGGTATTGCCACTCAATCAGGTACGATCTGAATGACTTGTAGCGAAGTCAGTCAAATTGGACCTACACAACTGTCGAGCGTATGAATGTACCATCGAGACATTGTCCAGTCAATTGTTCCTGGCTATCCTACTACTTTGTTTGGGTTTACCTTAAGAACGCTCCGATGACGCGTTTCTTGTAGCGTGGAAGCGCAGGGAATTCGGCGCCTGCCATATGAGTCCAACTGACAGATGCGAGACATAAAAGTATGGTGAACGTGGCTTTGGAATTGTTACACAACATGGCGCTGTCTGTACAGCAGTCTGATGGCTAATATGAGTGGTCAAACTAGAATCGGCTGAATTTTGCAGCGTGCTATTTCGGTTCCTTTACCCCACCAAATGAACGATTGTTCTCGTCTAATCGGACACAATCGCCCAGGTTCCTGGAACAAAAAAAAAGGAATTGTGTGTGTGTGTGTGTGTGCGGATGTGTGCGGTGTGTGAGCGACCAGTTGTCCGACTATTTGTTTGCTGCTACTGAGACCGCTTGGCCAACGGTGCGTTTGTACGTGCGTTTGTTCGGTCTGCGCGCGTACGTGCGTGTGCGTGTGTGTGTGTGTGTGTGCGTACGTGCGTCAATGAGTGCAGAGGACCGCCTTTGCGTCATCTCTGAAATACGGAATTCGGTGCACATTTGCCCAGTGGAATATAGCGAAAATACAGAATAAATCATCGACTGACTCCGAGAAGCACCGTAAAGGTCACCTGTCCAAATAGGTGATGTTGGCAGTGGCGACCGTAGGCTGGAGCGAGCCTGCTTTCCCTACCACCGCCGCACAGCATCGTTCGGTCCTACTTATAATTACCTCTGTCTCGGTCTGCCCCAGGTAATTTAATCCAATTCTGCATTTCCGTCGTACTTACCGTCGACGCAATTCGGTAAACCTAAAGATTTTGGCACGTCAATAATTTCGCCATTTGCTAACAGCAACGTTTTTAACATCAAACGTTCACATAGTGAAACTCTTTATCTGAATTTCCGTATGCTTTTAGGATCGATCTCCGGTGCCATTACTGTGTTTGGTTGTTGATGTGCAGTACTATCTTGACCGGACTCTGGGAACGAACACCGACACAGTTCTAAGGCGAGGCAGGCCCGTCCATACAAGCAGATAGATGAAAACGGTCAGCCCATAAGCGCCCTATTTAGCTTATTTGTTCAGCTGTAACACCGTTTCGGTTCTCAGCTGCCATGCCACCCGAAGGAAGCACGAGGGTTGGGATACTGCTAGGTTGCCCAAGCCTAGACAGAGGAAGTCGAGAGGCAGAGGTCGGGTTCGAACCACGGGCCTTCCGGTCAGTAAATTAGCGCTTTAACCACTTGAGCCATCTCGCCCCCCCATTTAGCTCATTATTTTAGAAAATAATAATAGTTGTCCATCTGTAACACTCCTTCAGGACCGTCTGAAAGAAGGACGTGAGTTGAGGTACTACTAGAATATTGCCTAGAAAGGAACAGTCCAGATACTGATGTTGGGTTCGGACCACGGACCATCCGACCAGTAAGGTAGCGCCTTAACCACTGCGCTACCTCAAAGTTATTACCTTATTCGGTAATAAACGCCAGTAAGAATTTTAGGCGTTGTTCGGTGTTTTCCTAGCGGGAACATCTTTGAAAGCTTTGTAGCCTCAGTTGTGGACTCAATTGTGCACTCTTTAGACGTTTCCCCTCTGTTCCCGCATACCCCTTGTTAAAAAACAACTTACCTTTACTGTTACGTTGTGAGTTCTAGTATACAATTTGCTTAACCTACCACATGTTTAAATGAACTCCTCCTGGTCTGTACTTTTAACGTACAGTTCGAATTCGATGGAAAATTCCTCAGTCGGGTTGATGGGCCCCCGCTGTGTCCTTTGATCTCTGGCAGAGATCAAAGAAATTGGAATGCCATCAGCTCCAAAAGTCGATCAGGAGTTGCTACAGATGCTATGTGGATGACATATTTATGAAGATACAACAAGGTGTTACAATTTGGTCACTCCCAGAACAATTTAACCACACACACCCTTTCGTCAGTCTGTCTGAGAGTGAAAACAAATTTCATTTCCTCAACGTGTAATTGGTTAGGGAGTCGGATGGCTCGTTACAAAGGCGGGTATTCCAAAAACCAACCTGACCAGGGCGTCCTTAAAACAAAAAAAACGCAGCTTCGTTTGTTCTTCGTGCACAAGAGCGAGGATGATATGTTCGAAACTCAATTCAGGTTTATTATTAGTACGCTCAAAGAAAACGGGCGTTCGATGAGTTTCATTTTGAGAAAAACGTGACCGAAACGACCATCGAGACTGGGTTTATACAACCCCTTTCAAGTGGGCTATACAGCTGAACAGGTACACGGTGCGCTAAAGCGCTCACCATAATGGATACCTTTAGCTTCCACTAAGTGAAGCCCTTTTCGATAAAGACCTTGGTCAGTCTCAATCACACAAATAGCTTCGCCAAGCGCCTTCATATGTAATCTTTGCACCAGGGTGCGTTGGTCAAACCTCTAGGGGGCTTGACAAGATGGGTTTGAGAGCACTCTCCAACCTGTGTTGGAAAATACTTGGTTCAAGCGCTATTGTAGCTTATTTGAACAAATCAGAAACCAAGTATCTGTGAATTCTTGTTTGAAAACCGTCTGCAAGTTTCCTTAAAGTCAGCCGACGACAGTTAAACAGTATTTCTTACTTATGGTGGAGTCAATCGCCATCGAGCTAAAAAAACCTTCAACTCTGTGTCCAAAAGACACTTACCGTAACCCAGAACGGACAGTCCAGAAGTCCCTGCTGACAGCTTTCCAAAAATCATGCGTGGTGTTCAATCTTGACTGGGATACAAACTTTTCCATATGATATGCTGGAAAGCGGGCAGACTCAACCATTTTCAGCTAGTCTTTAAATTACGCTGAGTCTTCCTCATCGAAATTCCTTCATTTTTTTAGGATTTTGGGCGCGGACACGTAGTATCTTTTGTCCAATGATCGTCAGTTCACCAATTTACCGAAAGGAATACATTTTGACCCTAGTTCATTCGTTACCTTCGCCCCCCAAACACCAGTAAGAAACAACGACAATGCCGCTAAAACCCTCAAAGTCTAACTGTCTCTTCTTGTTTGTCTAGCCGTCCGTCTTTAGCAGGCTCAGTAGAGTTTGATTCAATCTGTGCTTCATGGTTCATTGTTGAGAATTATTTGAACTCAACCGTTTCCCAAATAAATGGACGCTGTGTATATGAGTAGTACGTTGCACACCATGGCAATCAACATCAGATTGTCGAAGTCGTTTCTTTATGCTAAAGTTCACACACTGTTTAACACCACCCACACACTTGAATCATTGCCTAAGTGACATGAGTTCTTGTGTCCCAATTAGTCTGTATGAAATTTTTCGGACTTTTCTTGCGTATTTTCGTGACATAACACGCTACACATGAGACTACTCAAAACCATTCGACAGCCCCTCCATCAGCTTGGTCCTAGTTGAGGCAATATCGTGCAGCACGTGCAGCACGGAAGATAGCATAAACAAGAAATTCGGCCGAAATTCAGTTCTTCCATCTTTCCCCCTTAACACAAAGTTCATTTGCAAATGAGTGTATTTCGTCAATTGTTCCCGTGTACTCTGACTGCGTTATGATGGGATGGTCACAGCTGTTCCACCCCGTCATCCGTAGTCACACAACTACAAGACAGTCGGTTGACTTTCGTTGTCCAACATGGACTGGTACATCTGTGAAGTTCACATCTGTTAGAGAGGAGGAACTATTCAGGTTTGCGTGTGTATTTTCTTGTTCCCTGTTCGCTTTGAAGCCGAACCGAGTTAGGTTTAATTTAGAGTGATGAGTGGCGGATCATCTTAGTCGGCTTGCTCTCAACTTCTATTTGGTTATGAGCCTTTGATTAACAGTTCCTCAGGTTACGAGTTTTGGGTACACAAGCCGCCGCGATGCCAGATTGTCGGTGTGGTAGTCGTTCTACACAATGAAACATCAAATATGTTCATTTCCAGCAAATCATGAGGAATTTGCTCCGTGTATTTCACTTCATATCACCAGCTGCCTACTCAAACTATGCGGAGAATGCCACAAAGTATTGCTGAAAGCAAGTATTCGACTGCAAGTGAAGACTTCCCAGTAGAGCGTGAACTGGACCGGTCGGGAACTTGTCCGCTTATAGGAGTGGAGCACTGTATTTCAAAACAGAACTTCTTAGGAAGGCGAACAATTCTAAAAGCAGGCGCCCAACCACGTGACAGTGTTTACAGAAGACCGTTTGGTCGTAAATTTGCTTCCCTCATTTGACAGGAAAGCTGCTCCGTGCCCCATACGTAAATTTATTACCCCGTTGTCCACCTAAATTGAAAGTATAAATTTTTGAACAATACTTTTTATCTAGAACAGATTCAGCCACATCCCCAAACCACATGACCGGTGAAAATAGCGAACCAGCCCGTGCATGGGACACGGGAAACACACGACACAACGGAAACAGAAAAGTATGTGTTTCAGATGATGACACACGTTAATTTAGGACATAGAAATCGGCCATGAGTTCCATCTCTGCTGATAAAGTGAGAAAAAAATTTTCCAGGTAGGAGACCACTGTCATCAGGCGTTCTGGGCATCATTGATCTTTGTGATGAAGGGAGGGGGGCTCTCACACTATCGGATTCCAGCACAGCTTTAACGGCGTGCATTACATTGGACTCATGTTTTTTCTGGTTTCACAATAGAATGCAAAAGAAGGTTCGCTTGTCCAAAACGGTTGACCCTGGTTACATCTCGCCCAGGCGTTCATCTGTTATTGCGTTATTCCTGAGCAGCAGAACCAGACGGTTGTTAATTCCACTGCTCCAGAGTGACGATGTTGAGGACCGAGTGCGTAGCGTTCTGATAATGAAAAATACTACGATAATCGTCCAGCTATAACACCGTCTCGTTGCCTAACTGCCATGCCACCCGAAGAAAGCACGGGGGTTGCCCGGTTGCCCAAGCCTAGACCAGAGAAGTCGACATGCCTGGGTTGGATTCGAACCAGCAACCTTCTCGTTTGTAAGTTCGCGCTTTAGCCACCGAGCTATCGTTAGCTCCATTCATGTTTGCCTTTCTCCTGCGCTAACATTTGGTTCGTTCATCCTAGAAAACGTCTTTCTATCGAACATCTCAGCAGGTCTAAAATTGCAACGCGAGTTCATTAGACAAAGCACAATCAGTTTGCACAGAAGGTGTAACTCCGCTTAAAAAAACTGAAACTAAAACCCTTTCGGTGCCTAGCTGCCATGCCACCCGGGGGAAGCACGAGGGCTGGGCTATTGCCAGGTTTCCCAAGCCTAGACAGGGAAGTCGAGAGGCGGAAGTCGGATGTGAACCACGGACTTTCCGGTCAGTAAATTCACGCGCAGTTTGAAGCTGAAGACTAGATGGAGCATCAAAGATTTTCACGAATTTTTTTCCTGTAAAGCCAGACCTAACGTAGTGGACAAGCTGTGAACAGCGGCAGGGAGAGTGATTCTTCGACAGCACGCTGATGGGACTGGACAGGACACTTTCAGAATGAAGATGCACTCCACAACCGAAGTTGAAAATGATCCCTTGTCTATTCAGTTGAGTAGTAGTTTACCGATGTACCAAATGTTGCAATGCTTACCGGATGAACGTATCGGTCGACTAAAGTTGCGTCACAGCTGGTGCCAGTGTCCACTGATTGTGCGGAGTTGATCCTTGAGTACTACTGCTATCCTCATTTAATGCATCAAGTACAAACTATGAGCTTAGAAATGAATAAATCTCACTAGACCTACGGGACGTTCGTCTGAGAAGTGGTCACACATGGGGCCTGGTCGTTGAAGATCAAGTTGCGTGAATCGCGCTTATTAGCGACACTTTACCAGATCCTCTATGAGCTGAAGGCCGGTAGATTCGATTCCCCCAGAGATTCATGCGCTGCGCACAGAGATAAAACAATTCTACGGCGCATGCCGTTTATTCAGTATGGATTGATTCACTTCACTTTTTGATTCCATTATGAAGGTAGATTTGATCTGTGCCGAATGCACAAGAAGCACGGCTTCATTCAGAAGTAGACATTTCACGAATCGGTTGTCAGACGCAGACGGCATTGTGCTTATCTCTGAAGACGGAGGCCAAGTACAAGCACCCACAAAGTGCAAACTCATGGTTTTCAACGTACAATTCAAGGACTAGCACTGAATGTTGTGGTTGTGCGGTGGTTGTATTAGCTGTGATGGAATTAAGCCCGATGATGTTGGTGCATAAATCGATTACGATGTCAAAAAAGCATATCATTGGGTCTCAAGGTTGGCGTGTATCACGCTGTTATGTTGTACGGTTGCGAGAGATGGGTTCTGTGGACAGCTGATTTGAGGCATCATCGGGGTTTCGGTCACGGATGTCTCCAAAGTGGTGTTGCTGGTATCGGATGTCGTCAGCGAATTTACAATGAGGCAATCAGGAAGTAGGTATCTGGTTGTGCAGCAGACACTTCAGTCCAGCGCCATCGCCTGCGGTGGCTCGGCCGTGTGCTACATACACAGTGAAACATCGTGTGCCGAGATGGGTACTGTTCTCTGTGCCTCTCCCCGAATGGCGCAAACTGAGAAGTGGACAACGTTGGACTTGACAGAAGGGTGTGAAAGAGAAGTCTCGAAGAGTCTAGATGTTGTTGCGGTGAGCCTTTCAGGATGTGGTCCCCGTTGAACCATGGCATTTGCCAAATTCAAGATCGATGTCGGAAATCATTAAGATGTGTATGTCTAGATTTCCTATTCGCCTCAGCGATGTCATCAGCAAAGATTTTGTCAGTCCTTTCGTCCTGCCCCAAGAAAGTAGTAACCACATAATTATCCCGTTTTACAACCTTTCGTTATTTCTTGTAGAGGCCCGCATGTGAAGGCCTAGCCTGTTTTTCTTGTGTGTGTTCTTCGGTACCGTCGCATATGGTCTGCTTCAGATTTCTACCATATTTTCGCGTCCAAAAGTGCTAGGGTGACAGGACCCAACGCACATTCACCTGTTTATATCTTACCGCAAATGGTTGACTTTCCTCCCCCTGTTCTGCCTACCATGACGGAAACGATAACAATCTGTCATGTTTGTGACGTGGCCCACTGCGTCTCCGAGGATTAGGATAACAATAACACTTTTGTTTAAAAAGGATATTTGACCGCCGCACTGTCGGAGAAAGTGTGACGCATGTTTTAAACATACCGCGCAAAGAAATGTCAATTTCGTGTGCATCTCTAGCGAAACTGCCGACTGACTAATCGGGGACAGTCTGTCCACGGTGGTCCTACGGTTCACAGCGCCGGTGTGAGACATTGGCTCCACAGTGTATGTACCCTATCGGTTACACAACAGCTTCTGGCGTGCAGAAATGAAAACAACTTGGGCTTCGGTATGAAGTCTGCAACGCGCGCAACCCACACCCACGGACAAATGGATGTTTGTGCTTCAGCTCCTCATTGGCTCGTGCGGCTGAGTGGATAAGGTCGTGGACCAGCATTCTACCCCTGCCCTGTATGAACACTTGCATGTTGGTGGACGGTCCCCATCTTGCTAGTCGACACAAGTAGCGTTCCTTACGAATGGAAATACGTAGACCACGGGTAGACATGCTTCAAAGAACTTTGTAGCATTCGAAAGTCAGAGTCGGTCCATATCTAGAACAAACCAAGGTTAAATAAATCAATCGAGAGTAACAACTTCTTGGAGCATCAGAATATCGTAAGTTCCGTCTGAAAGCCGTTTCGCAATTAGCTTGAGCCGGTCATCTTTTCGAACGGTACAGAACGGAATAAACACACCCCTTTTCGATCTAAATGAAGGACGAGGGAAAATTTGATACTCACCAACAGTTTAGTGTGAGTACTTTGAAGGCTTCTTCTACCATATCGAAGGGAGGTAGGCTGAAAAGGCAGTTTTGGGTTACTGTGAGCAAGTTGTTAACTTTATGTCTGAACACAAGTCGGACGTTGATGACGAGAAGATTAAGCGTTTCCGTGCATTTTAATAACCTCAACACCGAAATAATAGTTCAGTAAGCACACGGTGAAAACCTTCTTGGTACGTCATGTTTCCATAATAGTCTTTGAAATTTTCTAGTTTCCTGATATCCTGTCACCGCAGCAGCCACTATCGTATCCGCATAGTGTGACAGGTTAGGTAGCATCTTGGCAGACACAAAGTTCTGTTCTGTCTCTGTCTCGCACAACCATTCGAAACTAAGTAAAAAAAATCGCTCAACTGTAGCACCCTTCCGGTGCCTAGCTGCCATGCCACCCGAAGGAAGCACGAGGGCTGGGATACTGCCAGGTTGGCCAAGCCTAGACAGAGGAGGTCGAGAGGTAAAAGTCGGTTTCAAACAAGGACCTTCTGATCAGTAAATTCGCGCTCTAACCACTTGGGCCATCTCGACCAAACCACGTAAAAACTAAGGCATTTGAATATGGGAACTCGTTCGATGGATGCACTATGATGCACCCGATGATATCACTTTCTGGCCCAATCAAGGGGTCGTAGTGATCCAGGCAAATGAGTTTTGTTTTCAATTTCTGCAGGATTTATGCCGGAACACAATGTTGTTGACCGGGATGTAGCTAGTTTACATACGTATGCAGCCCCACAAAGCGTCTCTCAGTATCTACTAGGTGGCGTAGTTAAGGATGGACAAGGCGACTCTAGCCGAAATTCGGTACGTAAGTTGGCACAATGCCCTCAAGGCTGATTTGGGTCACGAAGCAACAAGACCTGATTAGATTGGGCGAACGGTACTGAGAAAGCAGTCATCAGCTGGGGTGTTAGCAGCACGTATTGTGGACACATTGGGCGGAACTCCGTAAAGTTTGTGAGTTAGACGCGGCGTTTGCCATGGTCAAATTCGCAAAGACCATTGTAGAGGTGGGTTTGTTAGATGAACATGTGACAGTCCCGTGTCAGAATCACACTATCAATTCCTACTAAGTAAATCACAAGGTCTATTAGAAACTCGAATCGGTTTCCATGGAACATGTGCCGAGGTTCGGTAAGCCACCATCTTGCAAGTCTCAAGGCGGTGGCTTGTGCTGAAAACAAATTCCATTCCGTCTTGGCCAGAGGTATCCCATCTTTCGGTGGTGCCAGTTTGAGGATTTGGTGCCGAAACACATGAAAGATTTTGATTTAGGACCGAGTGTTCGAAAATGTGAGAGTCCCGCATGTTGTCTACACGGTAGTCACCCGCATACTGTCAGGTTGACTTCCAAGGTCGAGCTGTTTTCGAGCATTCCAGAAACCAGTGAAAATTTGTGTGCAGCGTCAGCTTGCACATGGGTTGGCAAAAGCACTCAGACAGCTGAAATTGTGTCGCCTCCAGGGGGATGCCGAAACATGAGGAGGCATGAGTACGGACATCAACGGAGGTATGAAAACAATGACGGTTTAAGGGTGCACCTCCATGTCCATTCGATTTTGAAGGTAATTGTATTCGTTTCCTCTTCGGACGCTGATATGTTTTCTCATCTTTTTTTTATTTTGCAGTCAGACAGCCTGGTTAGATGGATCGTTAACGAATCGCCAGTCAGTAATGAAGGCTTTTAACCATCTCCTTTAGTAGGAACATATTTATCACGAGAAAGCAGGTCGTAGTAGCAGGTCCCTTGGGGGTATTTCAGTGGTGTGCTAAGAATGGGTTCGTTTGTTTTACTATGAGAGACACCTGAGACACCTGAAGGCAACAAGAGTGTTGGGGTCGCATTACCGCACTGTTCACTCTGTGTGATATTTAAGTTGCGGCGACTTTGTGAGTAGTGTGTTGTGCCTAGCAAACTACGTTCTCTTACGTGGAAAATCCGTTCGTTTATTTTGTTCTGTACTATAAACGCTTCAAAGTCGATTTTAAATCCAACAATGCTTGTCTCGTAATGAATACATCCGGTAAGAATATCTTTTTTGTGTTTCATAACGCTTCAGGTTTTTGGGACACTAATTTCACTTGACACATCAATGCACGTCGTTTAGCTGTAACACCCTTAAGGTGCCTAGCTGCCATGCCGCCCGAAGGAAGCACGAGGGCTGAGATACTGCCAGGTTGCCCAAGCCTAGACAGGGGAATTCGAGAGGCAGAGGTCGGGTTCGAACCACGGACATTCCGGTCATCAATGCGCGTCAGAAGCGACACAAAAGCCTGACAACACCATTTTAATCTGATGACTATAACATAGGTGCCATCACGAAGGAACTGAACCTTACTGCGTTATGGCGGTATTTGCATCTCCGTAACCCGCTGGGCTGTACTGCGTGTGACACTCACAGAACCTCTTATACCAGGTCGGTTATTGGGTAGAGTTCCCCTGGTCCTCCGGGTTGTGGATTGAAAAGTGTGTGGAGACTTGCTCCATCAAATAGAGGCTACTTTGCTAGTCCCAGGTCAACCAACGTTCCCTCTCGACTAGGATTTTGAGCTAAAAATTTCGGTTGACGATCTAAATCGTCGTTCTGTCCAGGTGTAGGCGCCCTGCAAGTATTCCAACCTGCGAGCAACTGTTAAGTACACATTTACAATAATGATCAGGATGGCGTCTGCGTTGTCTCCCTGTGCATGGCTGCAGACCCTAGTGAGTGTCGAATCTTGTCAGATAGTTTGAATGGGTGTTTGGAGGTGTAGGCACCTCGAAATGATTATGGTGGGTTGGCACAAGGTCTGTTTACCAGCAAATTTCATGCCTTTCTTCGCAATAAGATTTGCAAATAGATTATGGTTGTACAGAGGCGAAGCAACAGTGTTGAATACTGATGTTGTGTTGCCTATGATGGGGGATACTGATAATATAGCTGGTTGCAAAAAAAGCGCTATTAGCTCTCCAGATTACATCTATTCATCGTTCCTTGCCTCAGCCTCCAGTTTTGCAACTATGGCGGACATATGGAGTGAAAATAATAGTTTCTCATATATACGTAATATACTACTCATAAGGTTGCTGAAAACCAAATTGGTGTGTGTATTTTGCCAATAGTTTCTTATTTGATACACTGTTTATCATCTCCACGTCAAGTCTGACTTACCGATCTTGTATATCCTCGATGAAAAGATTTCTATGCGATTTGGAATCGATCACCCCCAATCACGGTGTAACATCCTCTCCAAGGCCTTTGGATGCCCTGCACTTCAGGAAGGATCAGGCCTTTCAACTTTTTTCAATCCTTCCGGATAATGTGGTGTCTTTGCGACGTAGCGTACTTAAGGTTCAACTCAAAGACTACATGCTGTATGAACCAACGTCCTAACAAGATTGTTTAGCTGGCTGTTTCCTCAGGCTTGCATTCTTTGCTCAAAAACAACGTCTAGTAGACTGAGAATACCATGAGATGTTTTGATGTGAACCACAAAAGGACCCTGGACGCTCTGTAGATTTTATGGTTTGAAAGGTGCAAGAGAGAGTAGTCGTATCGTTTGATGTTGCGATGCCTACATATTGTGTCGAACCACATTGTTACCTATCGGAAATACGTGGACTGGACTACTGGAACAGCTTCGTGAGTCACCAGTGATGAGCCACGTATACCAGTTCCTCTCAGTTATGACAAATCCTCTGTTGTTTTATTGTCAATTTCAAACCGACTAGCTCCCGGAGTGTGCGACAAATCTATTCCGGATAGTGTGCCTCACATCTGCGTACCTACCCGCTTCTTGTTTTCCTCTTGCATTCAGGAGGTAGCATTTTGACTTGTAAAAAACTCCACAAGACAAGAATGAACATGCACCTTCGGTGAATGTCCACTTGATCCAGCCAATTGAATGATGGACCTGTATTTTATTTACCGTTTGTGTTGTTCTACCTACCGGAAACGGCAGCAACATAATAGATGGAACACCAGATGCGAAGACTTTTAGACGCGGAATGTTTACTTCGTGCCCCGGAACAGCTCATGTTCCGGTCAGCTTGTTGTTTTTCAGCTGCAGCACAAATGAGTTTGAACTCGCTCAGGGTGGAATAAACATGGTTTTTTGTTTTTGTGGAACCGCTCTACCCGCATATGAAACTTACTCAGTGATATTTCTGCGTCTTGAAGTTTGATGCGTGGTCGCTCTCAGCTTTACTAAAGAGAGTCACAGAAACACAGCGTTACTCTTATTCGTCTGACTTTCGCGAATCTTTCTCCCTGCCTTGTCTGTACCCCATTTCGGATCTCTTCCATTCCTCATGTGTAGATCCTACCTTCTGCCTGATGTGTGAAACTCATAAGCTGTTGCGCGTCCGGGACTAGGTCTAGCCTGCATACCATAGTGATTTTCTCCAGTGGCCACACAAACTCACAGTCCGGAAGCTGTTGCATGTTCTGCTGACCTTGCTGGAACTGGTGACGAATTCTTCAGAGAAACGCCCCTCCCTCCCCGGGACTTTCGTGCAGTTGTCACGAATTTACGGGAAGGTGTAGCACTCGCTATGTACGACGAGCATATAGGACAAGATTCATCAGTCATCCCGGTACCTTCTAGGATGGAAAAACCATTTTTCTTGTCTTTAGCTAGATATTTGCTGCTCCCTCTCTTCGCAGAGAGACCGGGAGCTTGTGGAATTCTCAGAGATATTGCACATCAGCCAGATTCAATATCCTCTGAACCTGAGTCGCTTCTACTCGCGGGAGTAAAAAAAACCCGTGGCAGCCTCCGTTCGGAAGAACCACATTATGGTGCGTGAAACGAAACCGGCTAGGCCAGGTCACATCCCATATGATCATGCTGTTCCGAATTATGATGTCCATTGGATTCTACGCAAAAGTTCTTATTTGTACGAAGAAAGAATGCTGATCAAGTGCTGGATCCGTGTGTGATGTTAACTATGCATATCAATTCGAGTTTGGCGCCGTTCGTTGTTCGCTTTGCCAAGGTTAAACTATTAACTTGTCCCTTGGCACTATTCGACGTTCACTGTGCGTATTCAGCACGATTTTCTTGCAGTGTTACCAACAGAGCAATCCTGTTTCAATATACGAAATGCTCCGAAAAAGCCATATTGCTGAGGGTTGGACGGAGAGCGTTGTGTCAAGTGTAGTCAGTTGTCAGACAAGCCATCAGTTGCTTCCGTAACTGACTCGTATTGTGTCTTCTTTCCTTGCTCTCAATTGGTATAGCCTATCGTAGACAGGCAACCAGGGTCGATAATGAGGTTGAGATCGTGTGTCTATTTGTACATTCGACATCGACGGAACCGGAAGTGGTCAATTTGTGGCAAAATAATCATTTTCCTGAAGAAAAGCGGTCGATTTTCAATGTCCCCATGTGTCGGCATCATGATGACAATGTTCTCACCAAGTTAGGGCGGTTAAATCAGTATGGATTATGGCTCGCTGGATCGATTGTGCCCGGAAGCAACCGACGCCGAAAGGCTGAATATTCATTTAGATTGTATGTGAGTCGTTTGTGTAACTCCGTAGTCTTGGTAGTTTGCTTTAACAAATCCAGACCATGAGTATCAAGTCGCCCTGTGGTTCGGGTGGACACATCTCCACCGTAACTGTTCCCACCGTTTCTACCACCTTTTTCATAGCATCACCAGCTTTCCAAGGGATGCATTCAATTTGGTCGATCTCTCATTTGGATGATTCGATTACTCCAGGCTTTTGCCACTGTCTACTTTGTGATCTCCCTCTTGAGCACGGTTTCTAATTTCAGCTTTATTACTCCCTGTTTGCGTTTGCAGCCGAAGACTGCGCACTAACACCGATTCACACACAAGTTTTACGACAATTTATTCTTCTAGTTGGCGCACGCCAATCATTTTTTCGACCGAATTACAGATTTATTGTTTCGGTAAAGTTTTGCGACCGTCGTCTATGTCTAATACCAAAACTCGTGCTATTTGGTGTGTGTAGTGAGCTGCAAGGACCTCAGGTTATATGTTTCATGTTAGATCATTCTGATCAGCTGACCATCCTTCAAAGCGCATTCCAGTATCTTTTGTTTTAATCGCTGGAGCGAACTTCTGACGAAGGTCCGAATTCAGTTGTGATGCGATTTCTCGGTGTTTGGCAAAAACTATTTAGGTTAACGGGCGGAAGAATTGTGCGATAGACCCTGCAACTCAAATGCTAGTGTCCATTTTGGGTGTGCAGAGTCATTTGATCGGTCCTTTGGCCTCAGCATTTCCTCAGCCAGTTTCCTATAAGGCCCTGCAAATTGTCCAAAAGGCTTCTCAAGGGAATAGGACCAATCCAAAGATGGAACGGATGGAGAAGCTCCGTAAACAAAACATAGAGGTTACCAATCCTTTGGGTGAACAGGGAACGTAGGCCTTGTGAAAGACCGATAGCCAGTATATTTTCCCAGTAGTGACAAGAACAGGTGCGAAAGAGGTTACATCCTAGTAACGAGCAAATCTCTGGAAGTCGGCAGATAACGAAATTTCTCTGAATCTGAGCAATAATTGGAAAAACACATCCACGTGAAAACTGGAAGAAATCTGGAGCGATTACAAGGCAGATGCCGTGGAGTGGCTGAATGGGGTTGAATAACCACATATACAGAAGCGAGCAAATTATCTAGAATGGTGTGAGGTATGAAGTGCTGAAGAGGAAGGTACTTGTTCGTGGGAACAGCTGTGGTTCACAAATTCTACTGAGGAAAGTTTTGATTAACACAAATTCGGCCTTGAAGAATTAGCGCGCAGTTCAATACGTAAAAGTGAATAGCATCGGTGAAGCGGAACAACGGCTTGAAAGACAGGGATAAGTAACCTAAAGGAATATAACCATGAGTGACATAGTCATCACCATCCTCATCGTCAATAAGGGATTTCGTGCCACAAAACGGTTCTTTTTAGCCGCGTTGGTTTCGCTCATTGATGATACCGGGATTGAATAACTCGGAGTGGACAGCTATACGACAATAGTTAGTAGTGTTGTACGATTACTCCAAGCGATGTGTGGTTGTGTGCTGGGGCATCAGTCTGACTGGGTCGTGTCTATACCCATTCTTTTGATCCATATTAAATAGAAATGAAGATTACAAACGCAGCTGGTTATGGCTTCAATAGATGTCTGATGAACCATGTCATAGCATCTGTTAGACTTTGTCTGACTCGCCTTAAGAAGGAGGTTCTTGGGTTAATAAGCCTATCAACTGATACAAAAATCAGGTGACCAAATCAGTCCAGTCTATTGATTTTCATTTGCTTATTTATTGTCCGTAAGCTACTTCTCCTCAAAAGCACAGTAAATTTGTTTTACCCCAGGAAACCATGCTGTTAGCGAAGACCGTAGGTAGATTCTAAATCTCAGGTCTCCCTCATCACATTTTATGTTTTGAAATCCATTTTTGGATTTGTACCATGCAGGTACGTGCATATCGGCATACCAACTTCCCTCATCGATTGGCCTCATTTCTTAAGAAATTCGTTGTAGAGTTAAGCCTTCGATCCAGTTCGTTACCAACACGCTGGATAGGTTTCCTCTGATTTCTCGTCCCTTCAATTAATACATCGATTTTCTTCCCTACCTCAGTAGGTTTTGCTTATTTTCAAACCGCCTCGTATATATTTGCATCCGGTAAAGAAAACTGTTTGGTTTTTGGTGCCATTTTTAGCCAAGCGAATGATTAATACACATTTATGTAGGGAGTTTGGGGCCAGTGTAACCCGGTGCCTGAATTGTTCGTTTGTATGTAATGAATGTTCTTCCTGGTTTATCCGATTCTGGTAGAAGAAACCCACGCACGCATTAAAGAACAAGTCGATAAATCACGTCAAATTGCGTATGATTTCCACGGAGATGACTGTCGGTATCTCTCTCTCTCTCTCGCTGAGTGTGTGTGTGTGTGTGTGTGTGGTTGTCTTTTGCAGACGTATTCCGGCGGCATATTGTCATACAGTTGCCACGATAACCGGAACGGAATTTCACATGTTATTCTCAACCGGGATTTATACTTTCGTACATTACAATCATTCGAAGCTTTCGCATGCGGATGTGAAACGAAATATCTGACACAGTTTTTTCCCTGAATAAGCAGTCGGTACAGAAAACTCCACTGTTTTTCATCGTTCCTAGTCTTAGCGTCTGTCTGTCCTTTAGAATCGTGCGTAACTTGGGATGGCAACAAACCTTATGCTGTTTCGGTAACGTTCATGAAACATAAAGACCTAAATTACTTGGGATTAGCGTATTTCTCATCCCTTTATCGCCAAATGATTCCTCCCCCTTGAAGGCACTTTTGTAACTTGGGATGGCAACAAACCTTATGCTATTTCGGTAACGTTTATAAAATATAAATACCTAAATTACTTGGGGTTAGCGTATTCCCCATCCCTTTGTCGCCAAATGATTTCTCCGCCTTAAAGGCACTGTCTCTCAATAGGAACTCTGTTAGGTCATCCACGCTTGGAAGATTAGACATCCTATGAAACTGGCTCAAACCTGCAAGACCGGATTTCCATTATGGAATTACACACAGTATTTGGCCATCTGACCTTCTCACATACCCCCAACCGGTTCTGTCCATACACTCTTCTCTATCCCCCTGGAGTCTTTGCCCCTGGTACTGTTTAGCTGACAGGCAGATGCGCGTTTTGCCTCCTCTTTCACTTTCCTGGGAATACTTCTTCTCGAATGTCATGCACCTGTTTGTATTCTATTTCCTAAAAGTCCGCTTACGAGTGTAGACATAGTACACTACTCATAGAGACGCCGGAAACTCTTCGACGGCCCACGACTGCATATCATAAACCGGTGATTCAGTTTGGTTCCAGGTGACTCCCTCGTCAAAACCAAATTGGTGTATAGTTATAACCCCGCCTATCGCTGTGTGGTTTCACGAAAGAACCGCATAAATACACCTCCCATCCTAACTGCAAATCGGACGACATCTGCTGCAGAGCTGTCACTGGTAGGGGGAAAGACAAATGCATCAGAGGAACAACCCTCGGACATCCGAATGCACTCACAGAGTGCATCCATCTAGATGCTAAAAAAAGCAGTCAGCCGTAAATTTTCCTCTCCATTGTTTTCTTCCATTTCCGATACTCTCGGGGCGAGATGGCTCAAGTGGTTAGAGCGTGAATTTACTGACCGGAAGGTCCGTGGTTCGAACCCCACCTCTGCCTCTTGACTTCCCCTGTCTAGGCTTGGGCAACCTGACAGTATCCCAGCCCTCGTGTTTCCTTCGGGCGGCATGGTAGCTAGGCACCGGGAGGGTGTTACAGCTGAACGATTTCTGATACTCATGACATCCTCACATCAGTTATCTTCTTGGGTCACTTCGCTCAGGACTCTCCTACCTACTATGCCGCTTGGTTCTCCATTAGGGCTCTGTTCTGTTTTCCTACCAATATGGTTGCGTATATATATATATATATATATATAATCAACGAGTTTTCGTAGGTTCCTCCACCATTCGGGCTTTCGATGCAATCAACCACCGTTCTGTCTAATCGAACTTCAACCACAGCAGTATAGACGTTACAGTCGATGCACCTCGCGTTTAGTGAGCTGTACATACTGCGTACCTAACCCTTTAACACTCATTTGTATTTCTGTCTCAGCCCGCCACTCCCCCTCGGACGTCTTAGTCTTTATGGCCCCTGACTAGTTTGTCCGATCTCGCCCTGCCATATCGAGTATGCACTTTTGTGACAACCTCTTTGGTCGATGCAAATGCGTTTAAGATAGTGCTTTTTCACTCCCGCTAGATGTTTCACTTCTGTTTTAGTGTTTCTTGAAGATCCCGAATTTGCCATCTCCTAGTCATATCTGGATTGGGCTCCTTCCCTCCACCCCTCGGTTCTGGGACTTTTTCAAAGAAAGATCTTTTGCCTGATTGCTACTCATTACAGACACATTGCGACCTACATTGTATCACCAGCATATAGAATCTCTTTTCTCATTTCCTCCTTTTAAACATGGCAAATGTTCCTCCAAATTCGCTTCAACAGGGTCTTTTAGATTAGCTCTTAGTCATTTCATCGGTTTGTGTTTTACTCAACCGTACCGATTTGTTGATGTAACAAGCCTACATAAAGTCATTGTTGGTACACAAATGTTGCCCCTAAAACAAGAGTACGAAATCAACTACCAAGTTTCATAAATCTGATCCTATGTATATGATGTTCGTTTGACAATTTTCCATAGGAACCCACTGACATCTTCCCTAGTGTATCAGGGCTTAGTCATCTTTCTCAGCGACCAGAACGTGGTGTTGAGCCGATTTTGGCCTGTACAGGTATAACCGTTTAGTCTGCTATTGTGCCATAATAACATACGGTCGTTGTGCGAACCAAGACAGTTTTGTCCAGCGTCTGTGTTCCTGTGCCCTCATTGGCTCTCGAAGTTCACCTATTCCTCATACAGTTACCCTCCCTGTACATGCCCCGTCACCCTGAGGCCAACCACCATGCTCTCCGACCTTGCAATCTGACGTTGCCTGTCTGATTACTCTTTGGGTTCCGTTTTTGGTATTTTTTGCCTATACATTCTTTTGTTTTTCTTACGTACTAAGTAACTTATGATTCCTGTGTCTGTCTCAACACATTCTGTCTCTCACTATGGCTCGTGCGTGTATCTGGTCCCATTCTAGCGCCTGACCGGAACCACGCGAAACCGGTCCTAGGATTAAATCACCCTAGCAAGCTCATCACAGTGCTTCATACCAAGTCAAACTTTTGTCGTTTAGCGTCAACTGATGTCTTACTCTCAAAACCCGCAGATGCATCCTGTACGAGTGTCCTGACGATACACTGTGGTGTCTAGTTTCAAGCCACTGATTTGTCCACATAGATGAAAACAGCATTCTCACAAATCATCTGTCATGTTTACTTTTTGGCGCTTTCTGGTTTTGTTTACTTTGCTTGGAAAAACCTGTTGTGATTGACAACTTCCGTGATCTGGCCTGTCTGTATGTTCTAATCCGTAGTAATCTGCAGCCTGATCATTCACCGATTGCTAGTAGTTTTTCACATAAACTATTTCATCCAAATATCTTGTCTCACTCACTCACTCACTTTAAACATTTTGGACATTGGAAAAACTTCAGCAACATCACTCAAAATTTTGTCGTACTGTATGCTATATGCCCACATACTGAAACAGCCTCCCTTTGGAACACCGCACCATGCAAATGGAATGGCGTGAGGTGTAGCTGTCCAGCCTGAAGAGAATACCCGATGAAACTGATAAAGTGCGTTTTGTCCTAAGGGACAACCTTTTCTGAGGGTGGTAGATAGTTGCAGAAGGAGTCTCATCATGCTTCGAAACTCGGGCAGCCGGAGTTTGCTCAAACCTTACTGTGAGCTACGTAGTTTGAGATGGCATCTAAAGATGAAGAAAGGGCAAAGGCAACACATACAGATTTCCTCAAAAAACACAAGAAGTGATCGTTTCGACTAGGTCTGAGGTTGTGTAAGTCATGACTCTTCGACTGTACAAAGAACTTACACTAATTGTCGGCGGATGAGTGATTAGCGTTGGGCTGATATCTCAAATTTAGTCCAGAAGGTATTATCATACATCGAGGTATACGTGGTGAAAAAGAGCTCCATTAAATTTAGGCACTCCACAGGAGATTTACACAAACCCGTGCTCTTGTAAACGGTAAACCAGTCGATGAACACAGAAAACAGTGCTTCAACGATAATCCGCTAGAATTTATGCCAGATGTTTCCGCAGGTTCCCTGGCATCGATTCGACAGAGCCGCAGCACGTTGTATTTTACACGGTGTCAGGCAGCATAATATATTAATATAATATAATATAATATAATATAATATAATATAATATAATATAATATAATATAATATAATATAATATAATATAATATAATATAATATAATATAATATAATATAATATAATATAATATAATATAATATAATATAATATAATATAATATAATATAATATAATATAATATAATATAATATAATATAATATAATATAATATAATATAATATAATATAATATAATATAATATAATATAATATAATATAATATAATATAATATAATATAATATAATATAATATAATATAATATAATATAATATAATATAATATAATATAATATAATATAATATGTCGTTCAGCTGTAACACCTCGGTTCTTGGCCGCCATGCCATCCGAAGGAATCACAGGTGCTCAGGTGTTGCCAGGCTGCCAAAGCCTAGACAGGACTAACCGAGGTGTCGGAGTTGGGTTCGAACCACGGACCTGTCGGCCACTGTCACTTGAAAGTTCAACAAACCAGAATATGGACATTCTAGGTTTTGTCTACTGTCATCCGTGCAGCTGAAGATGGACTTATTTTGTGACAGCGCCGCACTAGATTAATCACGTTGAAAAGCACAAGCTACTCATGGTCGCATTGGTGTAAACTATGTTCCGCTGCGATATACAGCCTGTGTCTGATCGTTTTCAAGCAAATCGGTTCATAGGCGGGCTCAAGACAGATGTCACTGAAAGTGTGAGATCGCCCGGCATAAAACACAGGAGATTTGGTGGAACACTGTTGGTGACCAGGTGCTTCCGCAACGTGGTCCAAGAACTACCGACACAGGAAATAAGTCCTGGATGCGCAGTTCCTGACATCAGGTGGTCTTAAGAAAGCATCTTAAATGACGTTCATACACTCATACTAACTTATCCACAGAAAAAAGTTCATGATTATCGTGCAGCAAAGTGAAGGGACTGAATCCCAGGCATGTGGCTTATGCTCTCCTGGCCGAAATACCCCGCACATATCAGTCGTGTTTAAAAACCACGGAACAAACGACATCTGTGGCACTGAACAGACATTCAGCTATTGTGAAGCATCAGTGTTGAACACTGGTGTTATGCTGTCGATGATAATGACGTTCCTGAACGCGACCTGACAAGTAGAGCACTGAGTAAAATCACAGGTATTGCTAACCTTGAGTGTATTGCTTCCTGAGGAAAGGCCGTCTTTCTGGGTTTTCGGGAGGGGGGACAGAGAAAAACTGAATGATTTTCGACAATCGAATTAGCATGATTCGGATCAGCAACAGCTATCATCGTTGTCTTCAGAAAAACCATCGCTTCACAGTTGACTGGCTTGTCAATCCGGCTCCACTCAATTGTCCTTCGAATTACGTGGGACAGACGTCACCTAGTTCCTCCACTGTTCTATAGCTGTGCGCATCCCCTTGTCTAAAGGCTGGTATCTCAATAGGACGCATCTCTAACAAAGGAGCTAGTGTTCTTGGGAGTGTCTTGCTTTGTTTTTAAGATGGAAGCCTTGGGAGATCGTGTTGCTGGGTTACCACCTTTCTGTCCAATAGGAAGACGATGACCTACAGTTCGGTCCAGCTGTTGATGCGCTAACATGGCAAACATAAGGATCAAACAGGTTACGACAGCTCCGCCATTCAGTACCTTTGTAAAATGAAAAAAAAGCACTTTCAGACGACATGCTGGTTATGTACTCTTGCCCTTATTCCACATGTACGGGTTGTAGTGTGCTAATGTATCATTGAATGGAACCATACATGTAGCGCATGTCTACAGACGATCTAACTTGATGTGCTGATGGTTTCGTTTTTCTCAGTTGAAATCATCTCTTCATTCCAGGCTTTCACGACACTTTTCGGCTACTTCTAACATTTAAGGTACAAGCCTGGATCTGGGAGGCAGTCATTGGAAGCAGAAGGCGACTTTTGAACAGCTTAAAGATCCTCTTTATAAACTGTATAAGCGCAATCTTGAAGAGAACAACTGTCAATTAGCCGCGTACTGATGATGCCTTCTCGAACGGTGACGAAACGTTTGCAAATCAATTGCCAAGCTCGGTACACAGATCAACAGCTACCCGATCAACAACCAAGCCACACGCTTTAATCCTTAGATGCTGTTTTTGTAGTACTGCACAGATCAGACGGAAATACGGCGCCAGTACTTCAAATCAATGATCGAAAGTTTGCCAGAAAAAATGAGTCTTATGGGGTAGAGGAACAGGTGACACTTCATACTTCGTGATGCTGAGACCACCTTCTTTGTTGCGTCTGTCGTGAGCATACCCATGGTCCCATGGCCTGTGAATGAAGCGTGGAAGCCTCTTTCAGGAACTAATTGGTGTCGACAGCTGCCAATTCTGTCGATAGAGACAGGACATGCGATGACCTAGAAATGTTAACAAGCATGAACTCCACGCAGTGCAACTGAGGGTTCAGGAAGAAGTTTGCCTGCACCGTCAAGGCATCAATTACAGGGTTTTGTAAGGATATTTGCAGAAGTTCATCGGGGCCATCAAAAACTGTTGGTGAAAAGAATGCCAAAGTACAGAAGAGTGTAACTGCTCATTCACTTGATTGCGGGTTGACAGACACACTCCGACAACTTCGTCCGACGCACCTTCACAAGCAACAAGTTCATTAGCCCTCCGTCACTGCTGCTAAATCAACCCTAAACACCATTCGATCGACCCAGATTGTCCATGCACTTCCTTCAGACCCACACTCAATTGCGGAATTCGTCTGGAGCGTGGCTCTTCCACAAGCTGTGTTCGACAGTCCGACATTCAAGCTTGAGGAAGGCCAAGTCTGAATGGTTCCTCAGATGTGGATAGTTCTTTTATGAATAAACCAAATCACCAAGTACATTTTTCCGGTTATTGTAGTTTGCCGGTGCTGATTTCGCTATTCCAAAACGTGGTTCGTTCAACGTGGTCCATGATTGACCACGCGAATCAAAAAAATCTGTCTTACGCACAGCTTTTGTTGCGTTTCCGAGGCTACTTTCAGTACTGCACACTGTTTATGTGTTCTTTCCACGATAATTGTTCACATTATCGGTCATACTGAGGGAATGAACAAACGCGGAATGGTCCTTCTGCAGCGTACACCCCAGCTAAGGCCACTTTAGGTTTGTCCTAACTGCATGCTTTTTTCGGCTCTGGGACGGTATACGAGCGATTGACCGGGATCATGAGGGGAGAAAACTATTCAGCAAGACACGAATTTAGTAATTCATATCTGTCTGATGTGGTTGTTGGCAACTGACTACTTGGTTTGGTTCATCTAAATGTGTTTTTCCCCAGTTCACCTCAACACTATAGGATGTTTAAACCATTCTCTTTTTGTGTACATCACACTTGAAATCATGCCAGGCTTAAAACTTTGGCGCCCACACTCAATACGGTGTTTTGTGTTTTTCCGCGGACTGCGTACATATCATTCAATGGAGGGTACCATCAGTTACAAACGTTCAACGGATACGGAACTGACAGTTCCGTAGGTTTTTAGGTTTGCCACAAAATGTTACAAATTACCTTGTGTGGTCCGTTATTCGTTTTCTGAAATGCTGCCACGGAACTGTACAGCGAGTAGGTAGGTTTAATCTTCTGTGTGACTAGTTGCCATCAGGTGGGTCTCGCAATTTTTTCTCTTTGTCGAGTTCGTTAGGCCAGATGTGAATTGAAAACCTCTCAACTAGGTGCTTAAACATGTGGTCAAAAAGTGGATCGCTGCGCACCCCTTGGGGCAGACTACCTTGATAGTTGGACATTTTAAAATTCAGGCAAGAGCATCCCATGAAAACGTCTTAATTGCAAAACTTTAAAGTACGTCAGCGTTATGGTTCCCGTCGTTACAACAGAAGAATTTTCTTGTGGTCTTGTCCAACGCGAGTAGGAACAGGAAGAACTATAAAACCTAATGAGAAAAAAAGGAATCGGATGTAACGACAGGTATTGTTGCACTTGGTTGAAAACAATGAATAGGAAATTGATATGGCTTGTTTCGTTCTGTATTCCAGTTCTACCCAACGGTTTAGGGGCGAGATGGCTCAGTGGTTGGAGCGCAGATTTACTGACCGGAACCCGACATCTGAATCTCGACTTCCCCTGTCTAGGCTTGGGCAATCTGGCAGTATCCCAGCCCTCGTGGTTCCCTTGGGTGGTATGGCTGCTAGGCTAGGGCGCTACAGCTGAACACAACGGTTTATGTGAAATCCCATGGGGCCCATATAGCCAATGAGCACTCACGGATGCTCATCGTGTTGTGAAAATTGCACAAGCCTGTCTGTTGATAGATCTGGTTCGTTGGCGGAGAATGTTCCCACTGTATTTTCTGTGGAGAGAAGGGACTATTAACGTTTTTTGTGATTCTCTTCTGTCCCACAAATGCTTGCCAAAAGGTGCTTTCCCAAAGCATAGCTTCGCCTTTGAGTAGTTTATCGTAATCATGGTAGCCATGGTAGTGGTATGGGTGGATGAAGAATGTTCGTCTTCCCTTGTTCGACGTAACACACTACTCACAAGTTTGCTGAAAAGCCTCGTCGAATGGTTTTCAGGAACCATATGAGTAGTGTATTATGTCTATACAATGTATTGCGATATTTCGAATGGAGTGCCAGCTAAAACATGAGGTGGCCTAATGCAACGCATTCAGTTGGGTTGGATTCAGCTGACTTCCAGATGGGTTTCCCGTCAAAAATAAAGTGGTTCATTTACCCTTATCTGATCCACTCAGAACGGGAATCCGGGGTGAGTCGATCGATCATGATGTTCATTAGTTTATCTAGCCACAAGACGCGGACGCCGACCTTTTGATTGTAACTCATAAGTCATAGGAAAATGGATCTGGTTTTCAGTTAGGAGCGAAGAAGATATTCCGTATTCCAGATATCGACTAGTTGGTTTCGAGAGAGTCGTGTACACTTAGACTGGACCGTCGAGTGTTCTCGCATCAATAACGCAGGTATGATTAGCGCATTGGTCTGAGAATTCTCAGGTTGATTGCGTTGAAACTAAATGCCCCTGATCCTCTTCACCTGAAGCTCCATGCGAGCAAACAAAACTTGTTTAGTTGTGGACAGATGCAGGATGTGTAGAATTCGTGCTCACGTGGCTCTCGTTTGAACGGTCGTTTTCCTGCCCTGGCACAATCAGAGCGGTGGACTCGAGTTTCGCTCTAACTAGAGCTCATCAACAGTACACATCCTTGGTCGTGTCGGGGTTTGAACTCCGCACCCCTGACAGGCGACGCGAGCATGTCACCTACACAATATGCCGAACGTATTTGAATTTTCGGGGTTTGAACTCCGCACCCCTGACAGGCAACGCGAGCATGTCACCTACACGTCAAAACAGGTGAACATATTCACACTTGGGTGGTGTTGGATAGCCTTGTCCATCGGTCAAGTTCCCGTACCAGCAACAGCGTGTATTTGCCGTCTAACCACATCTCAACAACGGTCTTGTCGTTCAGCCAATGACTTTTTGGATTTATCTCCGACGTAACTGTCAGGCTCAGTTCAACAAACGAACCGTGAACACATAGGTAAGTGGCGGCTGTTATTGTTAGCGCGCCATGACGCAGGTCGACCTGTTCCTGCTCGCTATGCAGGGCGATTGAATAAATAATTACGTAGGACTCGGCCTGTTTGAGTCGAAGTCGGCTCTCGGTTTTATGCGTTCAACGTTTTTTTTCCATCCACATGCAAAGTAGCCAGTTTTGCTGTTTTGTTCTCTCGTTCGTTCGTTCGACACGGCAACAACTACTGTGCCTGTTCAACGTCCGCACACAGAAACGCAAAATTTCTGTGGTCAGTGAAAGGAGTGCACACTTTGTAAACTTCCTACATTGTTCGTCTTGGAACATTCGACTGTGGAAGACATGCTGCGTATGAGTGGGCTGGCCTGTTTCACTTCTATAGGACTGTCATTTCAAAAGTGAAACTCAACTTGGAGTCAGAACAACAGTTTTTATAGGTCAGTAGATGGAACTGTCACCAGATATCGATGCATTTGCGCCGTTCCCTCAGTGCATTGGGTCTTTGTTTTACTGCTGGTGATGAATACATGGTCTTCTTTGTTACACTTGTGTGAGCATACAACAGCAGTTTGTTGGACAAAAGACTCACAAAGTCTCCATTCCATACAGTCCATAGCATGGAAAATGCTATATTATGCTATAAAAATAGGTGGATACAAAAAGGTAACGCTCAGGTTCGGGACTTTTCATGTGAACGAAATCAATAGGCAAACTTTCTCATCTGAGAACTATACTTGCTGTCTGCGTTACTCACCCCTCTTTGGAACCTCCCTGACGTCCGTTGATCCTCTGGATAATAACGCGAAACCGATTCACACAGTGGCTGAAGTCAAGCTAATTTTGGCTACATATTGAGCACGTCACTTACTTTGAGAAACCAGGCCCAATTCGTGAGGCGACTGAACTGTAAGGTGTTCTGTAATTGAAGTATGCTCGTAAACGATCGAACTAAAATGCGAAGGCAGCGTGGACGTTGAGGGACACTGTCAGTTACGACCGACCGAAGTGAGATGGTCTCTGTGTGCAGTCTTTTGAAGTTTGTCAACGCCTTGTGCAAGGTGAACACTTTTGGATGAAGCATGCGCATCAAAGCGAGTTGCGGGGTCATTCGCATATGTCGAAATGAAGATTTCTATCACAACAATGTAGTGGGCACACGCTGATCTTCAGTGAAACAGTCAAGTTTGAATGCACGAAAGAACTTTGCAAACCGTCCTATGATAGGCAGAAAATAGTCCGAAAGACCGTCGGATGTTGATGAAGACCAATGACAAGGGGAAATACTGGGACCGATTCTCAGATAGAACGGCTGATGTTAATCTATGGAGACATTTGGGGCAAATCACGCACTCATAGAATCATATAGGCGGGGGTGCGTTCTTTAATCGAAAAATCACGTGACTTGGGCCTGCTGGGCGTGCACATGCACTTGGACGACCTTAGGTGACTTCCATCCTGATAAACCCCCTAAGCTTGGTCGGTTACTCAGCTGAATCCGGATGGACTTTGGTTCTAGATGACTGACTCCCGTAGTGCAACGACGTACGCTACTGATGGGGCCTGGGAGAAATATCTGTTTGCAGCACAAAGCTCCACCCATGCAGCTAATCGACAGTTGATTTGAAGACTCGTTGGACGTCCGAGTGTGTTCGCTCAAGTCAACTATTCAAACACTGCCCAAAAAAGCTCAGGATACGTCTGAGGGCACTGAGTTTCTCAAACCCTATGCAAATGGGCTTTCGATTTCCTGTCCAATTAATTGGAGCCTAGCTGGCAACAGTCGAGTGTCCCTGCTCTGGAATTTGAGCTCAAGACACTTCTGGTGATCTTAGTTAGGGTAGAACCATTGTCTACAATCAATTTTCACCCTATTCGGGGATCCCATAATGTGGCGCCCATCGCCTGGCACGAGACTCGTGCTTCAAAATCCTATTACTGATGTTTTGAAAGTTGTTGGTAGTTACTTCAAGCCCAACGATCTTCGTGCGACTTGAGTCCGTTTTGTGTTCCTTTTGACCCGCTTCAGCAATTGGCAGTGAGTTGTTTGACCTGTTCTTATATTCCGATCCATAGATTGCTTGGTGTAATCAAGGCAAAATCTACTGAAAGACTCAGCAATCCGTGGGCGATTTTTTTCGCTTGCTATGGTTCAGTTCATCTGCTAAACATTATAAATGTCCAACAAAACAACTCCTGAAGCGTCACAGTCCTGTTCGTTTGATCGTTTCATTAAAAAATCGAGAAATATAACGAGTGGACTTAAGCATACCGGTATTCACTAAATGATCGCAAAATGGCGCGGTGACCATTCAGATTTTTTCGAAACAAACAGGATATTTGTTTTTCTATACGTGCTGAGGAGGCAGAACCGCACAGTGGTTATTGGAAGTGCCATCAGCAATGAGCAGTACTCACTTGCCGTTGAGTCTAGTCTATTTAGGTGCAGTTCAACCGCAGGTAGGACAGGTTGAGGTCACTCACCTATACATTGTCCGCACCACCATAGTGTTCCACCTTAGGAACACTTCTAAAGCAACGGGTTTTTTCAGCCAGTTCTTTTGCAGTATGAATTCTTCCTCGTCAGCAATCCGACTGGAGCATTCGGCCAGGAAACAATCTAGTTGAGTGGTTTACAAGATTGAAAAAAATCGTTCAGCTGCAGCACTCTTTCGGTGCCTAACTGCCATGCCACCCGAAGGAAGCAGGAGGGCTGGGATACTGCCAGGTTGCCCAAACCTAGATAGGGAAAGTCGAGAGGCAGAGGTGGGGTTCGAACCATGGACCTTCCGTCAGTAAGTTCGCGCTCTAACCACTTGAGCCATCTCGCCCCCGACAGATATCATTGCATTCAACTCATGCGATTTAATACTCGACAAGTGAACATTACTCTGTGCCTGAACGCAGCTCATCCCCTTCTGTTTAACGTGTTTTTATGTGCAATCAATGGGATTCCTCTGCTAGCTATTCTATTCTCCCCGATAGCCGAAAGACCGATCGTGTACGCACAGATGATAAGTCACTGCCAGACAGTACACCTGGTTCAGAAGAAGAAACCACTGAATAAAGTTTCACTGTCTTTCCTCGGGGCCACAAAAGACTGCTGAGTGGTTTGTCTACCTGAAAGAGAAGCAGTACTTTCTTAGAATTTTTCTGAGAGTATCTACAGTAAATCCATCCATTGTTCATAGGTATTTTTGGCATATAACCCCATAGTGAATGGAAAGTTGGCTTTTCGTGATTTTGGTTCAGTTTTGGGCTCAAACTTGGACGAAGCCATACTTCGGAATAAAAGATAGCGTGATTACTCGGCAGTGCGTAATTGGACAATGTTTCTTGACCTCGTTCAGCTGTAGCACCCTTTCGGTGCCTAACTGCCATGCCACCCCAAGGTCGCACGAGGGCTGGGATACTGCCAGGTTGCCCAAGCCTAGACAGAGGAAATCGAGAGGCAGAGGTCGGGTTTGAACCACAGACCTTCCGGTCAGTAACTTCGCGCTCTAACCACTTGGACCATCTCGCCCTGACCTCAGTTCTATGGAGAAAGGTATGTGGCCTTGAACCTACGAGTTCAGTAGGGTCATGGAAGTTTCAGGGCGTGCACTGACTGGCTTACACTTCCTAAAAACGCATCAAACTATTGATAATCAGGTGAAACATGGTATCTGAGTCCATAAAAGGGAGCATAACACAGTCACTTATCAGTCTAGCTCCCTACCTAACATTCTGCGGTGCATCGGTTGCAGAACCATTAGTAGAATCGGAAAGCGGAGTCCTGTGACCATCTATCATCTGGATGCCCCGCCCAAACTCAGCTCATGCGTGTTTGAGCTCTCACATCTTGCTTTGTACGGCAGTTTTTGAAGGCAGTTCCGATTGTCTATCAAGATTAGCTAAGTTGACCGAGGTGGCCAGTTCGATTACAACGCATCATTCTGCCTAACACGACTGCAAAACGACCAAGCGAATTCGGTTGTATTCAAATGGTGGTCGTGATATGGAGGGACAGAGAGTGCCAGAAGAAGCCAGAGGAACGCATTAGATATGGAGGCGTTAGGGTTGCCGTCGTCTCCTAGGTGGAAGAGCGTTAACCCTTCCACTTTATTGTCCTCATTCAAAGCTCCATAGACACACTGAGTTCAGTTATAATTTTGTGCATTAATTCATTGTATATTGTCAAGTGACCTGAGGAAAAAGATGATGTTCACATTAATCATCCGTTGCATTGTTTCAAATCGGATACCACAAATGTCAGAACTGTCAGCTTTTCGGTCCGCAACTATGGGTGACCTCAATCGAGACTCTTAGATCACATGGCTTGCGGTGGTCGAACCGCGTGCCTGCCAGGTGAATTATGGCAGCCGATATACTTACCTCGCCACCAGGCACTCTTAAAGGCCATAGTGGGTAGCCTAATGTCTACCAAAGGTTAAATTTCGCCATACTACATACATAATTCTCCAAATCTTCAGAGGACCACCTGTTTTTCTCAGTTATTTCGACACTTTCGAGGAAGACATTTTACATTTAAAGGGCAGATAACTACAGACCAATTTTGACTGAGGTATTTATTTTCAGAATGGTAATCGATCACGCTTCGTTCTACAATACACTCTTTGTCCAGTAATCCTCTCTGCGACAGCTCCAACCCTGATATGAGCATGTGGCTGTTGTTCATAGTCGCAGTCATCGGTTCTAAACATAACTACCCCTCCAACGCGGCCAAATTCGTTTTTAACGTCGGATTCCTCCATGACGTATGAGTGACGTTCACCTCCGGCTGAACATGAGTAAAACCGATGAAAGAGTGGAACGGACAGAACAGCCAACTTCTGAAGCAAACAGTACAGACGGAAGATGTCAACTATGGACTGCTCAAATGAAATGTGTGGTTTCGGGATTCAAGTTCTCAATAGCTTCCCCCCTAACCCTATTCAACCAGGGCGTCTGTCAAGAAGGACCGACTAGCTAGCTGTATTACATAGGAAGCAAAATACTGTAGACAAAGTGACTCATCTCCAAACCTTCCTGTTTTAATACACATCCCGGAGTAGAGCTGTCTGCGGAACTCAGCACTGGTTTGTTTCGCGGGATAGTCGGATAATGGAATCATCGCACCAGGTCCGGATCTAAGGTCTGAGACGTCGCTTTAAGATGCGCATATATTTTGCAAATTGTGTCCTGTGCTTTGGGAAGCTCGAAAGGAACTCCTGTAGAAATAATGAATGAATCATGAATAACGTACTGTCAGTAGAAAAAACCAATAAGATTAATTTTAGTTTCTTCTTGAAAAGCATCATCTGGATGACCTTTTGATAATTTCGCACCATCGTAGCTTGTCATTAGGTGAGTGTGTTTTCGTTCATTCGTTCGTTCGCCACAAGAGGGAGCGTGATCAACTTCCAATTGGTCCTAAAACAATTGATTCTCGGACAAGTGTCGGCCAAGGGGCGAGATGGCTCAGTGGTTAGAGCGCGGATATGCTAGCCGACAGGTCCGTGGTTCGAACCCGGTCTCTGCATCTCTACTTCCCCTTTCTGGGCTTTGGCAGCCAGGCAATATCGCATCCCTCGTGCTTCCTTCTCGTGGCATGGCCGTTAGGTACCGAAAGGGTGTTACAGCTGAACGAAGTATCCTCCAAACAATAGCGTGTCGTGATCGTTTCGATAATCCGTCTAGGAGATGCCGTTAGCATCACACAGTATTACTGGGTTGGATACTCAAACTCTCTGTGTTTGATCTGCACAGTCCGTTAAGGGGATAAACATTCTGTCCAACAAGGCCTGTGAGTAGTATATGGATCGTTTACGTTGAAAATAACGGATCAATCAACTTAAAGGAATAAGTTCCAGTTCCTGTAAGTGTTCGCCCAAACAAACTGACTGAAAGGTGCCAACAGTCGGAAACTAGATTTGACAACAGCCCTGATCCTTCTATGTTTGAATGCTCAGACGACAAGGTGAGTTGACACTTGCGTGGAAACTTTCCCAGCCGCGATCTGATTGACCGTCAGGATGAAATGTCTCTCAGTGACGTGATTAAGCTGTTGCATTATCAACAACCCAGCTTGGAACTGTACAAAACTTGCTGAGTTTTGGACTTTTTTGGTCGTGGACTATCTTACGCCGATTTACAGATGAACTCCAATTTTTCTGTCTGACTCTCCCAGTGGTGTTTTGTTGTTCAGTTAACTACATTGAAGCAGTCATTCGGTGGGCGGTTATCCATCCAGAAACTGTTCTACAATGGAAACAGTCCCGCGAAAAATTAGTCCCTTGGCCTCAACGATCTTGGTCTTTATCCTATCTTCATTCACATTTTCAGAAAAAAACTTGAAATGTTCAGGGGAAACCAGATGGTATTATGCAGATTTCGCATGAAGCTTGACCCAAGCGTCACGTTTAGGCTTAATTCCAAGACATACCGATTTTCATTAGCGTTACGAATGCTACTGAGTGAAAATTAAGTTGCTACGTTTTTAAAAAAATCCACTTTTACCCTTTTGCTTGAAAAACGTCGGACAGAAAACGTGTATCCCAGTATGGAAAACTAAAGAGCCCTTGGGAAGGGGCTTTCTGGAAAGGCGAAAAAACCATCGGACGTGGGACAACATCGAAATTTTGCGCTGCGGTGGAGTCGCTGTATAAAGGGTTCTTTAAACCGAGGCGATCTGTGAATTCCCCATGGGTTGATGATTACTAGCATGTCCATAAGAGTTGAAAATATCACGGACAAAGCCTGGTTGAATCGGCCCGAGGGACTTTGGAAAAGACCGTATGATCATATAGTGGGTATTCTACATTGTATCGCTCATCCTTGCAATTGTGTCTGCTATTGTACCTGTAAACTTGCACGGCATTTAATGACAATTTAATGGTAATAGACTTCTATTGAACAAGTTATTCCTAGAGCTAATCGTTGTGATTCTGATTTGCCATTCGCTGGCGGAATAATCTGTTTGTAGGCGACATTTGAAGACACATCATAATGTAACTTGCGCCCCTTCAGCTAATTCAACCACCTTTTAACGGTCTCTCAAAGTCTGCAATCTGTCCTAGGTTCCCCAGTTCCTTGGACTCAAGTAAGAATGCAATCCTTAATTTGCGTCACTTTTAACGAACAGAGCTTGACTTTGGTGTTCCACTTCTGAAAACAATTTAAACGCTCACAAATCAACACCACCAATGTCCTTTTCGTCCGAACGACAGGAGAAAAAAACCAATCCTTGTGAAGTCAAGATGCCAAAACAAACAACCCCTAGCCCAACCGGTTTTTTATCCACTCACCAGTAACAGTAACTCGAGAAGCATTTTGAGTGTGTTCCAGTTGCCTGGTCTTATGATACGCATCCACCGAACCGCACCACCGCATAAAAACATAGACATACGACTTAAAGCCAAACTCACACTGCGGATGTTTTGCTAGTCAACGTTCATGTATTCAGAGAAAGCAATGCGTCTGATACGTGGTGCGAAACAGCCAGCATGTAGGTAGAGATCGTAACCCACTTTCTAACCACATGCTTCAATTTGTGTCACAGTGAATGTCTTCGATCTAGGAGCAAAGAAAAGCAACCATATGTGTACCGTCCATTCGGTTATATTCGTGACAGACTGAGGGGACGCGAAACAGAGATCCGACTGTACCATGCACACCACCTGGAGTTGATTGACCACGTAACTGGTGCACTCGAAGTGATCCAATGTCCAGGTTTTCGAAGTGGGGAATAGAAGAGATCAAAAGTGGACAACATGTGCCGTCTCGTCTCATTTGCCTTGTTTTTTATTCTGAGCTGGAAAACTGTGCGAAAACTCGTCGAGTGGTTTTCCACGCATAATAATGTATTTTACTTAATACAGCTATCCTCGTTTGGATAGCCGGCCAAATAGGGTCACGTCTGGAGGGTGATGTTCTTTCTCAGAAGAAACCATTGGAGACTAGGTGTGAAAAAGGGGACGAGATGGCCCAAGTGGTTAGAGCGCGAATATACTGACCGGAAGGTCCGTGGTTCGAACCCGATCTCTGTATCCTGACTCCTGCTGTCTAGGCTTGGGTAACCTGGCAGTATCGCAGCCCTCGTGGTTCCTTCGGGTGGCATGGCAGCTAGACACCGGAAGGGTGTTATAGTTGAACGATTAGTATTTATTGTTTATTTATCGTTCTGTTTAACTATCAGCCTTAGCTTTAATCTATTGAGTATGGTCTAACTAGCTTATAACTCCCCCTAATCAATTGGTTTTTCTGCTCCTTTCAATCCGGTTTCCATCTGGTTGCATGCAAACATTTAAATATAGTATCACGTGAGATTTCGCTACCATGAGGCAGGACCCCTTGTGAAAGAGTATTGAAATGAGTAGCGCCCAGTCGTCTTCCTTAGAGCTAACGCAACAGTGGCTTTTGCAAACGGCGTATACACTATGAGCGGAATACACTCATATGCAAACAAATTTGGTTTCGCGAGAAATTCACCTGTACCCCAGCTGAATCTCTCGTGTGTGATATTTCCAGGCAACTGAATGTGCTGCACCAGGCTTTCCCATGTTTCAAGTGGTAAGACATTCGAGATATCGTGATAGACGTATAGGCGTAATATACTACTCATAATGTTGCTGAAAACTCTTCGACAGCCGGTTTCGTTCCTCTTGGGGCTCATCAGATAGGCACAGTCCCCAAGTTTCCGTCAACCCTATATTCTACTTTAGCCCAACTTGCACGAACTTAGCGAAATACACTCACTTGCATACCAATTTGGTTTTGACGGGAGATTCCAGGTGAGTCTCCCGTTTATGGCGTTTTCAAACAACTGAATGTGCGTACGCAATAATTGTCCTTAATTCACACATTCTGTCATTAAGACTCAGTTATTCAGCAAAAATTTGACATCCAAGTAGACTTGAATGCCTGTTCAGTCAGTCGCACACTTGTCAGATGTTCTGCTGGATCATTAACCTCATTTCCGATTTCTAGCCAAATAACCGTTTTTCAGGAACAAAGTGTACTTGTGCACACTGTTCTGAGTTTGCAGATAAGCCCAGTGGGAAGTACGATTACCAATTAGGCCATTATGCAGTTGTATCTACTTACTTGGTCCATTCGTCCAAGCAACAGTCGCGCGCGTTTAACATTTTGACCTGCTGATTAGGTTGGACAACAGCTGTGGGATTTGGCAAGTCAGTAGTTGCGGTTTTTCCGCTAAAATCTAGTCCCATGTGTCATCACTGCCAGCGGGCCGTGAACAGACGTTGTCTTGTCTTCCCACTTTGTACGCGACCGAGTTTCTCGTCCTTTTTCAAGTGGCAAGGGAATTGGATCGATTTTGAGATTGCGCAGCTAATTCACCACTGTGACGTGAACATTTTATCTTATATTTCTCAGACATTTTCTCATTGTGTTTTGTCTTCGGGTAGAGCGTAGCCAAATCTTTATGCGACGGGATTCGAATTTTCACCTTTCCACTTTCATCAGCCTAGTACAAAGTTTCAAAGTTCCAAATTTGCAGATCGTTCAAATGTGCATCTTAAATCTCACGGACTCATTTGGCATATTTATGACCCGGCTGTGGATAGTACACGCTTCTCAGACAGCCTTTGACCAGCTTCTCCCTGTCCCAGTTGTACGCAGCTCGTGAAATACATTCAGGAGCAAACTAATTTGTGACACTTACATGGACCCTAGTTGGGTCACTCTTCAACGGAACTTGTCGCACAAAGGCCGTCTTATGTTTCATCTACCATAGCATATCTTTTTGAGGGGACGCACTACACATAAATTGGCTAAAAACTCTTCGATGACGGACGACTTCTTTTGGCCATGTTAGGTCTCATCAAGTGTCCCCTAGTTTCGTCAACCTCGTATCCTACTGGAACCCAAATTATGTGCGATTCGTGAAATACACTCGTGAAAGAGGGATTCAGTGTGGATTCAGTTGGATCTCTCGTTAAAACCAAATTAGTCTACAAACGGGTGTATTTTGCCTGCTGTAAAGTTTGTTTGAACAGTCTTACCTGTTTGATTTATCTTCGACACACTCTTTGTACGCAGTGCTCCCGGCAAAACAAATTTTTCTTGGTCATTATGTTGACGAATTTTGACCAGCCGCCGAAGCGGAGCTAAGGAATTTAGTCAACGAGAAGATATTGACTTAGCGCTTAAGTTTGTCCATATGGTAAGGTGCACCGAATCTGATAGCCTACAGAAAAAAACTTTGGAGATTAGGCCTAGTAAACAGTCTCAACACTGATTGGATAATTTTGGGTCACTGGAGAAGATGCGAAACGTGATGCCATTGGATATCATGTTTGAATTCCGCACCATCGATCCTTCCGGATCAGTCACTATAAATGTATACACGAGTTGCTGGAGAAAAACATCCAAGCGTTAAAGCTAGAACCAGAAGTGCGAATCGTATAGGTTGATGGTGGACATAGGGTCTGGGGATCGCCTAACTCGTTTTCGTTTCAAGGCCATGCGTGAAATTGTGCTACTTTTTAAGGCCATGTTTATTAGATGATGACTGAAAAGTTACAATCAATAGGAGGTGAGTAGTTCCGTCGTAATATTTCAATACTAACAGCAACGGATATCAATCCTTTTCCGTGGAGTTCAGCCGGTTAACTGACCGGTACAATTCCAAAATCGAAAAAGCTCGCCTGATCCTGAGTTTCATAAACATTTGTACTTAACTAAAAGCTGGCCATCTTGGTCCTATTTGGTTTCGGTGGCTTTTAGGGGGGGGGACTCTTAACCAATTCCAACCAGTCAACTTACCCACTACAAACATCGCTTTTCCATTGCCTACTGCATTTCGCTGTGTATGTTCTGTAAACCGTGTGGCATGGAGAAGCGTTCGACGTCAGCCGGCCTGATTCTGTCCCTGAAAAGTCGATATCAACTTTTTTGTTCTCTGGGGAGTGAGAACCATGTGAACTGCAAGCGAAAGGTGACCTAACCGCTACCGTATTATTACAGTAGATTAGAGTGTCGAGAACAACTGACCTGGATTCCGATGAACTAAAGGGTGCTTCCCATCCATAAATCCCTGATTGAATAGCGACTAGTAATGCCATTTAGAGTGGTGTTTTACTCTCTGTTTGTACCTACACATACAAAGGCATAAACTTGTCCAACCGAGGTGCTCTTACATTCACGAACGAATAGCCCAGATTGCGGTGAATACCCATAAAATTTTGTCAACATTCTAGAGAATCCAAGTCCAACTAATGTGTGAAAATGAAACACCCTGGACCAGAATCAAACCCGTGACTTGATGAACATATGTTCAGCCATCTGGGATGAAAGGCGATCGGTTTGCATCAGGTTACATTTGATCGGATTTGTCTCTTTCCCATTTTTAGTGAAACCGTTTGCAGAATTTATCAATCCTTGTTGTGAACTGCAGGTTGATGTAGTCTACCTGCTTGAACCGGTGTTTGTGTTCATTAGATAGCAATCTTATCTAGCAACTTTAAAACTTCTAAGTAAACTTGAGACCTTTTTTTGACATTTTTGTTTGATTTCGTACAAACTGAACCACATCGGGCCTTTCTTATTCCTGGGCAATTCACCCACTTGGCCGATTTACAAAAGCAGACACCGAGATAAGAGGAAAGTGAAATAAATCTGATACATATGTAGCAAAACGTTCGGTATTGATCGGGTGGCTATCGATCGGTTAGCCGAACTTGGCATTGGCTTGCAAATCTTTCGTCACCGTATCGTCAAATTGCGACAAAACTTTCGCACGCCAGCTGCCAAGCTTGGCGATCAATTCAGTAGCTACCTGACCAACAACCGGTAAACGCACCCGAGCTAATAGTAGCCCGACACGTTGCCATAAGTAAGAGCTGAACTAAAGACCAGCCTCGTTGACGGGACTCGGACCTGCGACCTTCTGATTACCAAGTGTTATTCTTTGGAGTAACCAGTGTAATACGACTGATTCGGTTGCTATATATATATATATATCAATTGACGGGGTGTTGCTGCGATTCCGATTTGGTTTTACCGTACGACCAAGTGTTTTGTCAACTGGAGTGACCGACTGAATCTAAACCTGCTGTTGGTGGGTCGTAACACGAACAGGACTGTATATATGCAGTATTCGTGGGCTGAATACAGCTCGATTGATATCTGGAGGCGGAGCAGTTGAAGCTCAGCTCACTCTTTTAACTCGCTCCTGAAAAGTAAGGAGCACAGCTGGTTAAAGTTCTCTTTGATTTGTTAACCGAGTTAATCCATAGTAACAGTCGTTTGGCTGTAGCACTTTTCTTGTGTGTAGCTCCCAAGTAACCCGATATAGGGCTTGGCTACTCTCAGGTTGCCCAAGCGTAGACATGTGGTGCAAGTAACTGAGCTATGGAGTGGCTTAATTGTATCTGAAGTGAGGTCGAATTAGTTGAACAGTGCCGGAGATTTAGGGGCATTCTTTTGAAAACTGACTTTTAAATTTCGTTCTAGATACTGTTTGCCTTAGACACGGATAGCTCAGTGGTTGAGATGCGAACTTGCTACCCGAACGGTCCATGGTTCGAACCCAACCCCGGCATCTCGACTGCTCCTGTCTAGGTTTAGGCAACTTGGCGGTAGCTCGGCTGTGGTGCTTCCTTTGGGTGGCATGGCATCCACACACCAAAAAAGTGTTACACCTGGACCTCTTTATTATTTTGGTATCGGACAGTCCTTGGGTTGAAAATAGAACGACCGTATTAGATAGACCGGAAAGTCATTCACCAGGGATTCTCTCTCCACAAAGTTGAAGGCATGTGAGCAGTGAAGAAGCAGGCGCTTCTCGACCAATGACATTTGGAGTCACGGGGAAAAGAGTCGGTTTCTAGGCGGAAGGCGCCAAGGTTGCGTCCCGATGGAATGGAGTATAAGTTGCATGTGAACGGCAACCCAGCGTCTTTTGTATATTGCGATGATGCAAATCAGTTGCGCATTTCAGGCGGTAGTCACTCGAAGGTCAACTAACCGTTTGGCTTTCCAAAGGAAGCTAATACAAACCTGGCGTTCGCGACGTAAAAATAGTTTGTACTGGTTTCAGCGGGTTTCGACACAAAACGTTCTGATCTAATCAGCTTTTCTGTGTGAGCTGAAACCTTCACTGAACATCATTTTCATTACCTATTGCGCATTAGTCGTCTTAAACTTTTTCCTGTATTGCGAAATAACTGGTGAACTCCAAAGAAACGCATGGCAACATTATGAGCCGTTTCAAACAGTGATATGTAACCGAACGTTCTGGTCTTCAGTTTTACTGAGTAAAAACGTGGGGTCCCCAAGTATAGGTAATTAACGAAATACACTCATTTGCAAACAAATTCGGTTTTGCTAGAGACTCATCTGGAACCCAGCTGAATCTCTCGTTTGTTTGCAAATGAGTGTATTTCGTTAATTACCTATACTTGGGGACCCCACGTTTTTACTCAGTAAAACTGAAGACCAGAACGTTCGGTTACATATCACTGTTTGAAACGGCTCATAATGTTGCCATGCGTTTCTTTGGAGTTCACCAGTTATTTCGCAATACAGGAAAAAGTTTAAGACGACTAATGCGCAATAGTCTGCCGTAATTCATAGGCTTTTGCATTATTCGTCCATGACCTTCCGACATTCATGAAGGGCATGGCTGTTTCCAGCGCTTAGTTTGACTTATGCGATGCAACAAATAGCAAACAATAAACAGTAGTCTGTTGTGTACCAGCAATCAAGGTTACCTCGCTCAAAGGGGTTTTGGCCTTGCTAAAATTACGATTGTTTTGGGATCCGGTGATCGATTCAAATCTGTATTCTTCATCCCTTAGCCCCGCAGATTTATTCCTTATTCTTCCCAGGAACATGACAAATTAACGCGATATTCGCCTCTTACAAGTATCATAATTCTGATTGTGTCGAAGCTCATCCTATTATGTCGGCAGTTTTCGACCTCTGTTCTGAACTCCTAACTACTTATACTGCATAAAGTAGCATTCCAAGGCTCACTGTGGATAGTACACAGGCTGTGATGAAATCCATGCTATGGACACGAGCGAGATGACCTAAAAATGACTTCATGAATGTACCGTGCATGTCGAAGCAGATATTATTCTACTTCACCTAACCACTGAGAATCGGCTTTTTCCCTAATCGAATCTATACACGTTCCATCTCTTTCCGATTACTGGTGAAACTCGGCAGGTTAGGATTGCGGTGATATGATGGTCACTTTTCTCGACTTACCTTCACGTTGTGGGAATCTTACCTCTCCCTATCGATTTTACTCATCCAAGTATCATTTTATTCGACACTAGAACTTTTCTAGTCGTATGATATTGAACAAAAATGTGGCTGACGGCGATCGCCATGAATAACGAACCAATGAAATACCGTTTCTGCTTCTCAGCCGTGAGCGAGCAATACAACCTGCGTACTCAGTGTTGCTTTACCGATAGCTGGATAATAAGCGATACTTTAGAAAACTGGGTCGTTTGGTCACAGTATGATCCAACACGTGCTGTTTTGTGTCCAAAACCACTAGCCTTCACCAGTCACTGCTATGATACGGTAGGTAGCTAGCGCTTGCAGTGCAGTGCTGCTCTCTCGCTGTGTTCATCTGTTCGGAAACCCTAAACGGACCACATGATTAGATCTCATTTGAGGGTTGGATTAACGACTCCATCCTTGCTTGTTAGGTCGTCTCATTCATTCAGGTCGAGTATTCTAACCATAGTGTCCGACAGGGGAGGTGGTATTCATGCTTTTCTTTGGGAATAGTCAGGTGTTTCTTGCACTAAATTTCCACAGTACGATTCTTTTTCGAGGGTTTCTTGTGGATGTGGAATGTTTGCATTTCAGACAGTCTCCGGATACCACACAGAAAAATAACGCACTGCAACGACTACTGAACTAAGAGTTGGAAGACGATTTCTGCGGAGCGTTGCACGTTCTAGCGGATGTGGGGAACAGCCAATCATAGCTGTCATTGATGGAAAAGTTCAGGGCAGATATGTGGCAAGTCGAAACGAGATGCATGCAGTAGACAGTATTTACATAAAGTACTCCGAAGCAAAGTGGAAGGTGTTCCCCAAGAGAACTAAGGTCACTCCACCAGAAAGTGATACCTGGTATCTTTTAGATGAGAGGACAACAGCCGGGTTGAAAACCTTCAACTTCAGGGCTTGGTTACTTGGACGTAACAGCTGGATTGTTTCACCAAAGTACAAACATTATCAGCAAATATAGTATAGAAAAACAACAAAATCAGGGGCGAATCGTCAAGTCAACTGTGCTCTAAAAGGCATCCGCCTCCTAATTTGGATTAAACTACTGAAAAACAGTTGCAGGCAAACAGATTTAGGTGGCGTCACAAGAAATGTAACCGAAAAGGAATAAGTGTAGATAGCCATTAGGTCTTTTTCTATTTGAAATCGGATTTTTGTGACAGGAGACAGTTGCCTTGTTGTATACACCAGCACCCTTGTCACATTTTGGCCAAACGTCTCGAATTATTGTATACAGAACAAGGGGTGATTCACCCGCTTGGAAACTCCTATGAAGAGAGAACCGACTCGGTCACAAAATAGTTCCAGACTTGGTTGATAGTTAGAAACGATTTTGTCTCAAGTCTGTCGCATGGCAATTCGTCTGATAATATTTATGAATGTCTATGCACGGCGCATGACTGGGAAACTAGGTTCTCGCTGCATACCCACCATCCTCCTAGTTGTTATTATCATTATTATTATTATTGTTGTTGTTATTGCTGTTGTTTTCTACCAGTTTTCCATAAACGTTCGTGGCAGTCAATGAGGTGGTAATTGCTGAAGTCCTGTGCCGAGATTCCGAACGATTCACATGATATGCAAAAAAACAACGATAACTTAGCCGGTTCCCAGGACTAAATTCATTTCTAATATGCTGCTGTGTTGTTCTTGGGTACCCGATTTCCGACACCACCAGGGCTAGCCAGAAAGCATAATCGTCAATACTGACGTGCCAGAATTGTTGACCATTGCGGACGGGAGGGGGTGATGAGCTGGGATTCACACAGATTGTGAAGATATTGCACCGTAACCGATGATAACAGCGGTTCCTTTCAAAACAAAAGTATAAAATTTCAATCCAGCTGATGTGACGCTGTATTGAAACTGCCGAACTAAACGCTCCATTCTGCTTTGAACGCGGCTTCGACCAGTATCTATGACACTTCAACCATTGACCACCTAGAGGTCGCCTCGGCCTGTTTAGTGAAGTGTTTCTGAACTGCCACATGTAAATCGCACGTTATTCCCAACCAGCTCTCCTGTATGTTTGTTTCTCATGGGCGGCGTATCGCCTGAAAACAGCATCTTTTAGTTTTATCGTTGTCTATTTGTCACACGAGTCAAAACCAGAGCTGGATTAAAAGCGACCAGAAGAGAAACTCATTTATTCATTACTTGTTCATCCACTCTTTCCCAAATTGTGCAGAAAACAAATAACGCAAACACGACAAAAAAACAGGAGTTTGGCTAGTCGCTACAAAGGAGGTATCCCCAATGAAATAATTTAGCGTGTTCTTTCAGCAAATACTAGCCACTTCTAATCGGTAACATCTAGCTACAAAATGCAATGTTGCCTACAATTATGAACTGATAAGAAGTTCCACAATCAGGACCAGATGATCGCCGAATATAAATATCGGACAGACATAGCCGTGTCCAGTTCGCCTCAATGTTTTTGGGGTGCATCAATCCGAGCCTGCTAGAGGTGGTCCTGATCGCTTCTGTCAGTTGTAAGTAGACAGACGTAGTAGACATTATTTTCGCCGTATGCAAGATGCACATTGACGACAACAGAAGCGATTCAAATTCTGAGATTTTTTCTAACAACATGGAGCATGCCAATTCGTTTTTTTACCTAATTAAGATTCACGAAATGTTGGCGTGTGCAAATCATGCTGTTCAAATGGTGTAGGCTGCGGAAACGCGTTTCTCCTTCACCTATCAGTGAACGGACTTCAAGACAGACTGCTCCTATAGGTTTGAAATCGAAGTCAGAAATGAAAACAGATGTAGGCCGAAGGACCATGCTTTATCAGGTTTCTTAATGAAGATCCATCTTGACCCGAAGATCCTGTCTTAGTCTCCAGAGGTTCTGTCCACACATGAACAACGTCAACTGAATTTTAGTGATGCTTTCACCACAAGTGCATTACAACTTCCTTTCATCTTGATCGATTGCCATGACTCGTGACAAGAGATCAGCTGATCTGATCTACTAGTACAAATAAAATCAGCTGATTAGGAGACCCCCTTACTGTGATTGATGATCAAGCTTTCTGGCTATCCCTGATGGTGTCTTAAATTGGGTACCCGATTGGCGTTCGCCGAATACACTACCAAAAACAATGTGGCGTATTAAGAAAAAATCTAGTCCGACTAATTTTCTTCCATCTATGTTTTGTGCATATTATGTGAACCGTTTGGAATCTCGGCAGAGGACTTCAGCAATTACCCCCTGATTGACTGCCACGAAAGTTTATGGAAAACTGGTAGAAAATAGCAACAGCAACAATAATAATAATAACATGAACGACGAAAGTAATGGTATCAGCAATCAGGAGGGTGCCGGTACTGGGTATGCACCGAGAACCTAGTTTCCCAGTCATGTGCCGTGCGTAGACATTCATAAATATTATCAGCCGAATTGTCATGCGACAGACTTGGGACAAAATCGTTTCCAACTATCAACCAAGTCTGGAACTATTTTATGACCGGGTGGGTTCTCTCTTCATAGGAGTTTCCAAGCGGGTGAGTCACCCCTTGTTCTGTATACAATAATTCGAAACATTGGGCCAAAATGTGACAAGCATGCTGATGTATACAACAAGGCGATCGTCTGCCACCATAAAGTTGGATTTAAAATATGGCAGCCGAATTCCACACTTATTCATCCTTGGTTATGTTGCTTTCCATTCATTGAGCATCTTTATTTCCTAGCACATATGCCCACAGGTGTTTTCAGCAGACCACTGCACAATGGACAGATTCGATTGAACTATATCAGCTCAATTACTGGCTTTTGTGATTTTTTTGTTTTTCTGTCTGTGCTGCAGGTGTGCTACAGTCCATCCTTCTGTATGTAATGATTGTTCACGGTTTTTTTCATGACATTTAATTTACGAAGAGATAGTGACATTTTGAGCGTAACACATTAGTCATTAGGATATGGAAATTTCTTCGATAGCCGACCGGTTTCATTCTTCTTGGGGCTTTTCAGGTGGAATCAGTCCCCGAGGCTTTCTTTGACGTTATTTTCTTCTGTTATAACAAGGGGAATCTGGGAGATAAGGTTTATACCGGGTTAGAACTGTGGTTTTCGCGGTGATAACTGTTAAGCTAGAACCTGAAGATTCGGCGGAAAACAGACAAGATCTGGTGTTATACACAGTTGGCCTTTTGGAAGTAAGTAAGCTCGGGTTCCAATCGATGTCGGTAGTGAATCAACCGTCATCATTTATGGCTCACGTGACCCTGACCAATTCTTCACAGACAAACTGGTTGTGGTATCTGTCCTCTGCCTGCTGACTATTCACAAACTAGTGTTCTCCCCTTAGATAGTCGAATTCGGACAGGTCTGTTGTTCCCAGAAAGCGATCGAAAATACTCTTTCCACTCCACAGAAGTGTCAGTTTATTAATGCAGCACCATGAGTTCCCAGCAAGTTTCAAACGTCATCGTTCACCGCGCTCATTGCATTTTCATGCTTGTTCTTTCCTGACTAGTCCACAGTTTCATAAGCTCGCTGCACATGGGTCGATCGAGCTTTGCTTACAGTATTGATCGACATGTTAATGGACTAATCGAAACCCGAGTTCACCTCCAGTAAAAGCTTAGTCAACTGGCTAGAGGACGATTTTTCCCCAATCCGTATTACCATTGGCCTGTGGTGCTATCAGTTGATACAGCTCCGACCTCATCTTAGTTTCTCTGTAGCCTGGTAACCCATCAGAGTTATTACTGGCTTTAGCTATGAGGTATCGGATTCAAGGTCAAGTGTTTTTCCATCACCGGATGCTTCTTCATTTCACATATTTCGGTTTTGAGGAAATTTGATTTTCACCCATCAGAGTTATTACTGGCTTTAGCTACGAGGTATCGGATTCAGGGGCAAGTGTATTTTCATCACCGGATGCTTCATCATTTCGCATAGTTCTGTTTTGAGGAACTTTGACGTTTCCCAAATGTGAACGACCATTACAGTCACCAATTGAAGTGAGCACAACCCGTTCCATTCCATATGGATTAGGAACAGAGCTTTCGGAATCAGTCCATGTGAAGATGATGAAAACGCGCCCTTTGAAATCCGCGTTGACTTATTTTCATGATGATGAAGAAGGGCATTCCTTATGAGTTTACTCAAACATGTTGGACAAAATTGATGACAAGCCGAGTGTGGCCATTGTACCGCGCGGGTTTTACAACGAATCTTTGTGGATAACCCTTCAGAACAAACAATTTTCGTTGGAACATCTCCTTATAGCCCTCTCAGTTAGGCATCGTATTAGGTTTTAGTGGGGCAGAGATGTTGAAGCGAAGGTGCTGTTCTGTCCATGTCCACCTTCTTTATACGTTGCGGGCTAACGAGACACCTAAAAAATCTCTGTTCATGATATTCTTCAACTGAATGTACTGCAAGGTATTTTGTTAGCCACGAAGCTTAGAATGCGGACGCATGTTTTTCATCGTGGTAGCTTCGGTGACGCACTTCTGTTCAAACTTGTTTAGGGAATTTATATATCTCTCTCTCTCACACACACACACGATTCCTCGCACACAGGAACTATCAACGTGTTATCTACACAAGGAGGGGGTGAGATGGCTCAAGTGGTTAGAGCGCGAATCAGAAGGTCCGTGGTTCGAACCCGACCTCTGCCTCTCAACTTCCCCTGTCTAGGCTTGGGCAACCTGGCAGTATCCCAGCCCTCGTGTAACCTTCGGGTGGCATGGCAGTTAGGCACCAAAGTGTGTTACAGCTGAACCACATCTACACCGTTTTTTTAATCCTCAACCACCAAGCTATATCGAGCTTATAAGTTTAATGAAAGTTCTCATCAACTTAGGCGCGGTCCCCGAGTTTCGGTCACCCTGACGTTCTACTTGAAACCAAACTGCATTCAGTTTTCGAACTACAGTCATTTGCGTGCTAGTTAGCTTTAACGGAGACTCAACTGTAACCCAGCGGAAATCTCTCTTTTATGATGTTCTTTGACTGTATGTGCTGCACACGGCCGACTCATGTTTCACTCGATACGATATTCATTTTGTATCGACATTAACATTTCCCTACTGCCCTTCGGTTTCCAGGTGGGAGATGTAACCTACACAATTTGTTCATCAGGCAACTTAGCTAGTACCTTATTCTCAATTTGTAGCTCAAAGTGTTGAACCGTACCAGCTCATTTCTATCGCTTTTCTAATCAACACAAAAACAGTATGGTTTCGCTGTTGTTTACTTCATGTCTGTACCATTTTTTCCAAGGTTCTGGCAATAACATTGTTTACTTGGAGTGTTGTTATGGGTGAAGAATTTTCTATTCATGACAAAACATGCTGAAAGCTCTTCGACGACACGCCGCCAATTTTTTTGTTCGTTGAGCAGTATTCAACACTCGGGATCCGTGTTTATCCAATCAGAGTCGACCGTTTGGGTATGCTTTATTCATCCTCCACCATCTAGATCGCAGTGGAAGAAAATTTTAGGTAGAAACCATTGCATCTTGCTTCATTCCATTTTATCGATCAACCAGAAAAGACCTTTGAAAAATGGTTCGTTACAAAGAGATGTTGATATTTCGTCTATTTTTATCGCTTGCCACGTGAAAATGGCAAATCAATAGGAACAACATAGTAACGAGTTGATGAACGTTTTTACTATCTAGCTGCCACCCCTAGATGTTTTCAAGTATCATAGTCACAGTTCTGCATGTCAGGCATCTTTTTAATTGTGTTTGTCCCTCATTTCTGTTTCCACAGCATTTTTAATTGTCAATCCAGGACTATGATCCATGGTGCCAGTTTGACAGAGCCCGCTGTGGCAGCCTATCCATCATTCGCTCCGCACTACCTGTCCAATCTTTCCACTTCCGCGAGTTTGAACGAGAATCCAGTATTGAACGGGCATCCAAACACAGCTAATGGATTTTCACCGGCAAATTCCGCTGCGGTTGCAGCCCTCACCGCCGCTGCTGCTGCCGCTCCGAACATCAAAGATTCTCGATGGCTCACTTTGGAGGTGTGTCGTCGATTTCAGCGGAACCAATGCTTGCGGGACGAGAATGAGTGTAAGTTTGCGCACCCTCCAACGCATGTGGATGTCCAAGATGGTCGTGTAGTGTGCTGCTACGATTCGATAAAGGTTAGTTATTACAATTGTGTCGGTTTTTTCCTTTTGTTTTGCCGTGGAAATGTTAGACACCGAAAATATCATCCACTGGAAACAACACTATTTTCTTTGACTACCCAATTAAAATTGAACCTTCTCCGGTCAGCAGCCATCTAGGGCTAGACCTTCGGGATAAATTCACTTACGACTCTGACCTCCAGCTTGTCATGTACTAAACAGAAGAGGAATGATCTTCAACAGTTGGCCGAAAGGATTGCACTTTCCTTTTAGTATGAGGCGCAGTAACATAAACTCGAATTACTCTTGAGTGTTTTCCACTCACTGCGGTAGCTAGCTAGCTTCCAGTTTTTTTCAGTCATCGCCATCAACCGTGCCACGCCACAACTGTCATGCAGCGATGCGGGATAAAGGGAAGACTCGTGGATATTCCGATATCCTCCGTCCTTTGGGAGAAAGTTAAGGCTAGTGCATCAGTCAATTAAGGTCATTCGAGTGGCGTAGGCCGCTAAAATCATCCAGTATGTTTACGGATCTTACCCATATTAACTTAACAGGGCGAGGTGGCCCAAGTGGTCAGAGCGCGAATTTACTGACCGGAAGGTCCGTGGTTCGAACCCGACCTTTGCCTCTCGACTTCCCCTGTCTAGGTTTGGGCAACCTGACAGTATCCCGGCCCTCGTGCAACCTTCGGGTAGCATGGCAGTTAGGCACCGAAAAGGTGTTACAGCTGAACGATCTTGACTTAACAAAACTCAACGCCCATGCGCTAGGAAGTCCGGTTAGGAATTCCTGTGTTGTGGGCGATTTTGTTCTATTTTCTGTTGCTTCCACAAAAGACCTCAAGACCGTAATATCTGGTTGACTTTACTGTACTTTATCATTACTAACTCGATATAAGCTGTCTGTCAACAAGGATTGAGGAAGGGAAGCCATCCTCCCTTTGGTCCACACCATTCTATCACGAGCGCACTGCTCCCAGCCACTACTGTCCAGTGGCTAAAGTTTGATACTGGAATGAGGAGGCTCCAAAGTCATATTACAGGAGAACCGTCTGACCATCAACTTTGAGCGCGAGAAAGTTCAGTGTTTCAGGTGCGAGGTTACCAACCGGAAGGTCCGTGGTTCGAACCCAACCTCAGCATCTCGACTTGGAGAACCTGGCAGTACCTCGGCCCCCGTGCTTCACAGCAGCCAGGCACCGAAAGGGTGTTACAGCTGGACGACTATTAGTATCGTTTGTTTTGAAGAGCGTGATCACAAACGTAAAAACTGTGCAGCTGTATCACCCGTTCGGTGCCTAACTGCTATGCCATCCGAAGCAAGCACGAGGGCTGGGATACTGCCAGGTTGCCCAAGCCTAGACAAGGGAAGTCGAGAGGCAGAGGTCGGGTTCGAACCACGGACCTTCCGGTCAGTAAATTCGCGCTCTAACCACTTGGGCCGTCTCGCCAAACAACAAAGTTGAGCATGGTTGTTCACATTTTCCTCAGCTCACAAGCTCACATAAACGACATAGGCAACGCTGTGGCAGAGGCAGTAGCATCCTGCTTCAGAGGGGAGAGACTGTAGTTTCATCCGTATTTTCTTGTTTTCCCCAAAACTAACCACATATATCCCATGTTTCACTGACCTGTCACACAGCATGACAGCCAGAAAATCGATCTACCAATCACTGCGGGATCACCGGATTGTTGGATAGGATTACCTCCAGGTCCTGTTTGACATGTGTCAAGAGGCTGTATTAGTAAGTGATCAGGGCAGCATACTATCGGTTCTGGTTACGGAAAACAATCGATTGTTGCGCGTACAAATAAGTCCTACCCGGGCGATGTGATAAGGAAACCAAATTGACAAAGATACCTAAACTAACTGTATTTTTTTTGGTTGACAACTATGGAATAGGCAAGCTTGTTGTTGCTCCTTTTTTCCTGCCCACATTAAGCTGTGACAAAAAACCACTTGCGCCTCAACTGTTTTGTTTGGTTGTGGCGTTCGCCCCCCAGGTTAACAACATTTTCTAAACGGTATTTGAGGCAACAAAAGTAAACAGTATTAACGCTTGACAACTTTGTCGCCATTGGCTTGCCAGAGCACTTAGGGAAACGTGTACGGGAAAGTACTGTTTACTAGTTTGCTTGTTGTTCGGGGAAATCAAGTAGCAAGTGACACAGTTATTGCAAAACTTTGGGGTGCGCATTTTTTGTCGTTTTTGTTTGTCGACCAACTGGTGGTTGGTTTGCACACGGAAGCATCTAGCACGCGGTATATAATGGCTAATAATGATATTCTCTCCGCTGAAAGTCAACGGGTCAGTAGAAACGCGTTTGACCTTGTCCCTTGGAGCAACGTTCCATTCAACAGGGATCTTTTCCCTGTAGAGTTCAAAACAGTCCTCCCAATGGAGGTCATCCTCCAAGGAAGGTCAAAATATTGAGGTCTTCCCTTTGGAGAGTTTTTCTACTAAACAAGGACAAGTAGTCAAGAAGGTGAAAATCCCGTCAGTACGAGCACACTGGACTTCATTACTAGTTCATAAGAAGACTGGACTCCTTACCGAAGGGTGATCCATGACTCGTGTCCAATACTAATGTTTCGAATGCTTGTCTAAATGTGCGAGATGTGAGATTATATTAATCCTCATGCCTCCTACTCAAATCAAGCCAAAAATTTATCGAAAGACCCCAGCAACTAGTGAATTTATGTAATTTATTTGTTGCCAATCGCGAGCTCCAGATATTTCAAGCTTTAAAATAGTTGGATAGTTTGAAACGCTCACCCAGAGATGTCACGTGAATTTCGAGGCCCCAACTGAGTTTTCTGTGTTTGGTGTTCAGACGATTTACGGCACATGGATGCAACAATTAGGAGAAAAGGTTATTGGAAGATGGGAAAGAGGAAAATTCACTAACGCACTACTCATAAGGTTGCTGAAAATTTTTTGGACAACCCACGACCGGTTTCGCCCTTTTTGGGGCTCATCAGGTAGGCGCAGTCTCCGAGTTTCCGCCAACCTTATGTTCTACTTGAAACCAAATTGCACGAAATTGGCGAAATACGCTCATTTGCAAACAAACGAGAGATTCAGCTGGGTTCCAGATGAGTCTCTAGCAAAAGCAAATTTGTTTGCAAATGAGTGTATTTCGCCAATTTGGTTTTGCGAGAGACTCACGATATCTCGAATATCGTAGCAACTGGAACATGAGGCGGCCTGGTGCAGCACATTCAGTTGCCTGGAAACATCACAAACGGGAGATTCAGCTGGGTTCCAGGTGAGTCTTTCGCAAAACCAAATTGATTTGCAAATTAGTGTCATTCATGAAAATTCACTGTTTTACAGTTATTTGTGCTAGCTGATTACACAAATGTCAAAGGACAGTTAGCATGGTTGGGAGCCTATGCTTGCTCGCCATCGTTTCCAACTTGTCAAGCTTCATTGTCCGTCCGCATTGTTTTCTCACATGGAGGTTAACTCTGTGCAACTGGACGGTAACGGAATCATCATCATCAACATCATCATCATCATCATCATCATCATCATCATCATCATCATCGTCGATAGCAAAACATCAATGTTCGACAGTGATTCTTCGTTGCCGTAACGGTAACGGCGAGCAGTCTTGATTCGCCTAGACTGCGTGAACGACATGAAAGGATTTTCCATGAACTACAGTGTGGTTAGTATCGATCGGAAAATGATAACAGAATTAGCATCGATTTTTAATTCTAAGATAGTGTTGTGTCAGACAACTGTCTTGTTGTACGGCCAGTGTATAATGCCCCGCACGGGCATTCGAATGATTGCTCACAAGTGCTACTGGTAGATTGTTGTAGGTTTTCCTTTAAGTTATATGCTCGGAACGTGTTTGGCTTGAAAGATTACGCGTAAATTTGCTGTTGCGTAAGACACACTGGTGTTTTTCGAAGATTCGGTGATATATTTTCGGCCACAAGGTCGCCAAAAGGCTTCCTCTCAAATGACACTAATCTCGGTCGGCGTGTTTCTGACTGTATCGGTTTATTGATACCTTCGCTCTGGATGAATTTGTGTACAGACATTGAAGGTCAACTGGTGGGTGACATTTGTAAACTGTGAACTTTTATTTTTCTATTTTTGTTGACCTTCTCTCCTTAGTTATTGGGTTGGCGTGTGCTGCAGGTTATCTGAGGACCACACATAAGAAACTTCTTCCGACGAAAGTCCGCACGATGCATACTACTAAGGAACATCAGTAGTTATGAAAAAGTTATACGGTAAACTACATTTCTGTATGGGCTCCTTTGTACGGAATGGACATAGTTTTTTTCCCCGTGCTGACCTCGTTGATCAGTCCATGCCATTCGGTCGCTTGGAAACGATGAGGAAATCATCTTTCCTCAGGGGAAGTTCGTTCTCCAAACTTTTCCGAAAACAGTCCATACCATAATTTAGTGATTTAGCGCCCAACTCCTGGTTGCCGGACTGGCGAATTCCCGACGATGTCTATCTTTAAGGCGGCTTCATAAATGCAACAAATTTGACAACAATCATTTTACTTTAGAAGCTCTTCGGCAATACTGTTAATGCTGGTTTCATTCACATGGTTATCAAAACCAAAGTGACGCAATACATGTTCGGATTGTTGCGATTTCTTGAAAAAGGATGTCTCAAATTATGAGGTCCTTCTTTCTTCAAGACGCCAATTATCTAGGACGTCTCTTCGACAACCTTCCTTGCAACTCGAATGCTTGCCGAATAGCTGTGTATGACAGTCGCGAGAAGCAAACTGTTCTAAGAGGGTTTTTGAACACTGTCCAATTAGTATCTTGCTTTAAAACAAGTGCTAACGCTTTGTATGTAGCCGAGCCTAACCTGTTCAGCAACCTAATCTGCCTACTTTAAGTTGAAATCAGCACATTCGGTAATCCTACAAAGGTGCACCGATTTTGTCGCACGTGTGACTAAATGGGTTGGGTGATTAGTGCTCGTTTCGGACAATTGCTCCCCCTTCCGTTCCGTTGCGCATACACTCGTGCTAATCCAGGTGGGACTGTCGCAACCCCATTTGGTACAGTGCATACACCGTGTCGCCGGAACAATCAGGCAACTGAGTGTCCAGAATTCGGAGTACCGTTGGGCTGGTAGGGGTGAGACGCCAAGAAGGGTGAACAGTACTCTTTTCCATTCTGATTAGTTATGCCGTTAACGTCCATGTTGGATTTTCGAGTTCACTTCGGTCCTTTCACCTCACTGTTCTGGATTTGGTGTCGAATCGTCCTAAACGGGTCGTTTTCGCTATTTCTTTCTGAAAGCATTTGGTTTACGAAGCAGGAGGAGGCGAGTCGACCCACAGGTCGACAAATGCACGTTCAAACAGTGTTGGCCGAAGCGGGTTCAAGACCCACTGTCCTTTTCCTTTCCATATTAGCGGTGCCTAACCCATTGAAACTGAAATGCGAATTTGGGAAACCATTACTAAGCAGCACGTGACGTGAACACACAAGTCAAACCAATTACAACACTCTTCTACCTGTTTTATTTGTATTACATTCCACTCGCCATTTATGAGTAGTATGTGTACTAGCCTGCATTTTCCGAGAATTGGCGAACTAGTCCACACAGTCAGTAGTGAGAAGACAAGGCGGTAGCAGAAACGGTGAACGAATATAGTACTATTGCGTACTGGTTATATGCTGCTACCCAGTGTTTGGCTAATATCGTTCAGCCGTAACACCCCTTCGTTGCTTAGCTGCCATGCCATCCGAAGGAAGCTCGAGGCCAGGTTGCCCAAGCCTAGACAGGGGAATTCGAGAGGCAGAAGTTGGGTTCAAACCACTGACCTTCCGGTCAGTAAATCCGTGCTTTAACCACCGGATAAAAAAAGTAAGTGGTGCGTAGAGTCCCTCATATCTCTTCATTAACAAGTCAGCTGAACACCATGCCTAAATTAGATATGAACTTTTTTTAAACCTAAACTGATTAGAACTCAGTCATCATTACTCTTGTTGTGCTTCCGATATCAATAAAGCAATAACTGAATGCAGCTCAATCAGACAAAGACGAGCTGTCTAAGATTTTCTCTGCCAATTGCATGAAGAACCTTTTGTGGTCACAGCCCAACAGGAACACGGGAACTAAGAGTTAGCGTAGATGTAATGTCTCCAAGTCTGAAAAAATGTTAATTTGGATTTCATCCTGTCATTAAAGCCAAGCCCAGAACACTGAACAGCTATCTCACCCCTATTGGGAACCATGAGCACTGTGCATCTCGTGAAACTCCGGATAGTCTCGAACCCGCGACCTGCTGGCTGGTAATTCGCGCACAACCGTTCGGCCACGAGCGGCTAATCGGCAGTGGGTAACTGGCACTTAGACAAGAAATAGCGCCACTCATCCTTCAATCACGGTCATACGTGTCGACTGGCTCCTCGAGCAACGACTTCTCAGATGGAATTTCCCTCTTCGGGTGAAGTTTATTCTTCTACCGAGCTACTTAAAGATTGTTGGTAGTGTGAGGAGATTTGGGAATTTTTGTGGAGATTTCACCTATGCTGAAAAGCCGAGGAGCGTTGTACAGCTATTTCATCCCTGTTGGGAATCACCAACAGCGTGCGTCTCACGGCGGATTTTAAGCCCCTCGGTCACGAACGGTTGATCAGCAGTGTGTCGAACTGTGAAAGTAACTCAAAGCCGTTAGGGAGAAATGTGGTGCCATAGAGACTTCGAGAAAATATCAAAATTTTCCTTCAAAAAAGAAATAATTCTGTCTGAATTGCGAAAACCATGAGCATCCAAATGATTGCTAGCATACGCTATTGGATATCGCGCTCCTGTGAGATGATCCATTTTTCTTGTAGAGTTAACGGTTTGATAGAGTTAATATCGTACCCGTCTCACATAAACCGTGGTTTACACACGGAAACTGGCCCATGCACAATATAGGCCAAATTGAAGAGACATGGAAATTCGGAGCATGCGCCCATCTGTGGAACCGTTAACGGGACGAAAACAGTGATGGAGACCGTCGGCTAAATCTTCCCATACCCCTTATAAGTTGTAGAGCTTTAGCTCGCGAGTGGAAGAATCGCCACCATTCTGTAAGCATTCACTGCTATACTGTTTCTCAGTAACCACAGAGAAAATGTGTGTGGCTTTGTTCCCTGTCTAAAAGTTCACACCTATTCATACATACATACATACATACATACATACATACATACATACATACATACATACATACATACATACATACATACATACATACATACATACATACATACATACATACATACATACATACATACATACATACATACATACATACATACATACATACAGAAGAAGCCGGCGCACAGTCGTCTTCTAGAGACACCACCGTCTTCCAGAAAAGAGAAGAAAACATGAGCTACCCTACCTGTCGTCTTATTTACCCTGGATAATACAATAATCTAATGCTCAAAAGGGTCACAGTAGCTGTGTGTGGCAAGTCATTCGGCACCATCCTTTGTTTTCTTTGTACACCGGTTGACCCGGATTTGTCCGACGATTAGGTTGGCTTGGTAAACACACAATGTAAACATCGTTCCCCCCTCGCCCGCTATCTAAACCTTGATACGCTCAGAATGTACGGACTCAATGGTAGGAAACGTAGATAGACCAGTCCGCCTTGGAGTTGAAAGCTCAGTATTCGTTTTACGCGGTCGGTTGTTTGTTCGGCTGACTGGTTGCGATGCTGAGCTGTGTGCTGTGTAGCGGCCACGATTTTCCAAGCAGCTTGAACAGCATTGTGTATACAAGAAAGACATATTTGTAAGGAGCAACTGGAGGGAAAGGAAATTATAACCAGTGTTCTAAGGGGGAAAGGTTTGATCGATAGTTCTTGTCTCCGTCTTTGTTGGAAATCACTTTGTTAGCGTCATATGAATTGAAAAAAGTTCAATAATTTACTCGCAAAATCATAGCTGTTCAAAAAACCGTCGCCTTGTAATTGCATTTTTACCCCAAAAACAAACGCACTTAGAACGGGCGAAATTTGTTTTCTTTACAAAAGCTTTCACTCACTCACACATACACACTCAATGGAAGCCGTAGTTGGTCCTTATTGGTCCAAAATGTTTTTTACGACACAGCCAAAGTGAATGTTACTCAGTTAAAGGACGGTTGACAAAAAACCTGATGTGCCGGTTTTCATCCTGGTGATTTCGCTGCGCCAAGTTATTGTGATACTTGCATTGGTTTGGTATTGTTTCGATGTTTGGAGAGTAAACGGTAAGAGACCGTTGATAGCTTCCAGCGTGACCCGTAGTTTGGTTAAATATGGTTTTCGGCATGAACACCGTCTAGGCCGTCCACGTTTTCAACACAGTTCACGTCGCCGTCAGCCACGAACTATTCTGCAACTCAACCGATCCGTCAAGCTCCTGTTCCATAGAGCAATAAGCCTGTGATGGTGTTATCCGTTGAGAGATGGCGAGATGGCTCAAGTGGTTAGAGCGCGAATTTACTGACCGGAAGGTCCGTGGTTCGAACCCGACCTCTGCCTCTCGACCTCTCCTGTCTAGGCTTGGACAACCTGGTAGTATCCCAGTCCTCGTGCTTCCCTCGGATGGCATGGCAGCTAGGCACCGGAAGGGTGTTACAGCTGAACGGATCCGTTGAGAGGCTTCTCCTTCCGTTTAGTCGTGGCAGGCAGTCGGTTTCCATCCAAAGCGGGTCATTTAGGTGGCTTGGAAACTTGGTAGATCGGTAGGGGTCTCATGAAAGACATTTACATGTTAATATCTCCCTATGGATGAGATATCGATCTGGCCGGTCGCTATCCTTCTTCCCATGATATGCGGTCCGCAATACTTGACTTTCACCTATATCATCCCAGCGGTTTGGTTGCTGTGGCATTAGTGAGCGTACTGACCGCCGAGTCACACCGCTTGCAATTGTGAGCTTCGGCATTGTTTTCGCACAAAACGTGCGATGACAACAGCGCATGACTTCAGAACGAACGCATTAGTTTGCTGTTACACTGTAGTTTACACTGTCACTGACCTTGACCGCGTTAAAGTGGTCTGTGGCAAGCTTAAGAAAGTACAGAACGGTTCGCTCGGTTTATTGCGCGATGCAATAAATGAATGGGTGCGTGAACAAGCAAGACCGGTGGCAAGACGAGCGCCGTCACAGTTGCGGAAGTGGTTGGAATGTTTTCACCAAAGAACAGCTAATCTTGCATTGCAACTTGAATGCAATACGTGCCATCATGGCAAAGCGTTTCTCTGGAGTGCAGAAGAACGAAGTGAAAGTCATAAATCGATCATAGTTTGATGTCGTTGAACAGTTCATGAATCTCTGATAGCAGAGATAATTTTGGATACAACCATTTCTGAAACGTTTCCCGTTTGAAATCTTTCATTGCTGAGGCGAAACAACGGCCTAAAAGAGTTTCTGTAGATTGGAAAGGCACATCTTACTTGAACAGAGGAAAATCGGCTCATCTGTCTTTTTGCCTTTGCGCAGACTATTTTGTGGAGCAGTAAGGCAAGGAATTGTTTATTTGAAACTCGACGAACTACTGATTTGGTTTGAGAGTAGCGTGTACTCTGGTAAGCGGTGTTCCAAAATAAAACCAACGCAGGTTATTTTAGAATCAATTTCCAGAGAGTTGTTTACACTGACATGCATGCAATGTGTTGCTCTGACTGAACAAGAGTAGTGGTTGAATCCATCTTGAAGAAGGACTTCCAGGATTACATGCATTTTGGTGTTGGTGAGCTTTGCGTATGATTCAGTCGCGTCAGTTTGTATCAGTAACTCATCGCAAGACAGATAAGTACAACACAACATGTGGCAAACACAGGGAGGATGAGCACGCCTAATTTCCGATATTTTCTCCAAAGACTTACTGTCAATTTCCGTTTTCCACTTTTGTAGTTCAGTTGAACGAGCTTAATTGCTTTCCTAATCCGTGTATACCGGAAAAACCCCATTTTCAGCCCGGGCCCAGAATTTCCAGCTCAGTTTTGGCCTAAATAGCTACAGTTGAGAAGCTATCAGTAGCGCGTATCGGACATGAAGACTATGTTTTGCAAATATTCTCCGCCTAATCGCTTTGTCATCTTGGTTCTTGCAAAAAATCGCCCCAGTGCAAAGAAAATAGTGCATTTTCCACGATTCTTTAGTGTTCAGTGTCACAGGCTAGTCTAACACCCACTGCAGTCCAGGAATGCGAATGTTATCGGCGCAAATCAGCGTTTATTCCACTTACCAAGTCAATCAACATTCACCCTAACCGGCCTTACAGACACACGATATTCGGCTCATTTGATCACCTCAGTGGACTCGCATTCCATGAAATCACTCAGGTAACAGAATTTCGCTACAAAACAACTTCAATCTAACGTAGTAAATCCTTTTCCTTCTTGAGGTGACCTTCTTAGGTGCGTGGAATGGGACTGGTATTCACGGCACTCCCGTGCGGACAGTCTTGTTCCCAGCCCGGTGTGATTAATTTGCTCCACGTGGCGCGGGGTTATTCTACACTGGATCGCCGACGGATTGGGTGAACAAGACATTCATGTTACCATTAATTGAACGCTGAATTACCACGTTTGAACATGCGAACATGGAATACGCGGGTGACAAACCTGTGAAGATAAAGGCGAAAGACATGCGCTATGTTGAATAAACTGACCATCTTTCAGCATGAGTCCTGAACCCACAAAGTGTAAAGCCATGCTTCAGAGCGTGCGATCTTTGACCATTTCCCTTGGAGTTCAAGGAAAACCACTGGAGGTTGTGAATGATCTCTGATGGAAGTGTCTGACGAAGTCAGGGCACGAATTTTCAGTGCCCAAAGCACGTTTGCCAACTAGCCCCACTAGTGGCAGACTACTGTTCCAAAGGTCGCATGCCAGGTCGCTTTATTGTGTGGTTGCGAGATAAGGCAGACGGGTGATATGGGACATCTTCCGCTTTTTTTGTACCGAAGAACGACTAGCGTCGACGAATCCCCAATGAGGCAATCAGAAAATAATTCAACCGTGGAAAATTCTCGGCTGTATTACGAATGCCGAGTTATCGTTTGCCAAGAGGAGATTTGTCCGCCGTGCCTCCTCCAGGGTGCTTGCTGCAAATTGCGATGTGAACATCGTGTGACTTGACAAGATCTTTTGAAAGAGATTATGAAGAGTTTAGGCGTTGGTGGTGCTGTCCACCTTCCAGAATGGGGGTCCTCATGGTCCCCCATTGCTTAACTGAATACGTTAAAACAAATGGCGTCTGGTCGATATCAGTAGCGAGTGTACTATCACTTATTTCCTGAATGTCTGAATAAAGGTGTAGGAGGTGAAGGCATCTCAGATTGTTTGTGGTAGGCTAGCACCACTTCTCTGCTCCTTACTTCAAAGGTTCGAACATGGTTAAATACACCTTTTGGTGACACAGCAATAAAACTTCGGTGTTGTCGTTGCTGTCTCTGATGATGATGAGTGTGATGATGTCACGATGAGCACTCATTTGCCAACTGATTTGCTGCTGACGAGAGACTCAAATGAATCTCACTTGAATCTCTCATTTATCGTGTTCTTCAACTGAGTCTGACACATAAGGGGTGTATCATGTTTCAGTTGGAACGATGTTCAAGATATCGAATTTGTTACAACAACCACTCAGGATTTCAACGAAATCGTTAGTTAGCTCCCCACCGGCTTTAGCAGAAAACAATAGGCAACGAGCACTAAATGTATTGATATTTTCCCTTTTACAAAACAAGTTCCCAGTGCTTTATCGCCGAAGCTCTCGTGGGGATAACATTTGATCGCGAAAGGTACAGCAATTTCGCAGTAGGCGAACTCTGGCCTCACCCTAAGATGTACTTTTTCCGCGAATCGCCCATACTTTGGACTCCCATACGCATGACATCACCCCTTATTTCGCCTGCAATACAACCTGGATATTTAAAACAAAGTGTTATTCACACAGTAACCCCCCAATAAAAACACCCCCTTGGAGAGAGCCCACCCATGTACAAAGACATTCCTCATCAGTCTCTGTTTAGTGTGCGTTTTCTGCTGGTTCCACACACATTATCTTATATTAGCTATTCAGGAAAAATATTCTCTACTAAAATAGTCAACAAGTAGTACACCACATGAAGATGGTGATCTAACTAGTATTGCTTTTAGTAGGAGAGGTTACATCAGAAATAAACGAAACATTGGGTATGTTGTTCATCGAAATCACCAACCTCGAAGCTTATTTGGCAAACCACGGTTATAGTATTCTGCAAAATGTGGAACGGATTACATGTCAGTCGGTATGTAGGGAGAAACACACTATAGTGTGAGAAACCCGTGAACGGTGCTCATTATCGGACAAAACGAATGGTTTGTGATCAACTTGTTGACTAGTTTCCACTCTGCTGGGACGCAATGCAATCATAAAGACCAACCTTGTGTAAACAAGCTTCATGTTTCATTCTACTCAACAAACCTCGAGAGGGTGGCTGAACAACATGTAACGCACAATAATACGCAATGGGTCTATACGTAATGCACTACTCATAAGGTTGCTGAAAATTCCTCGACAGCCCACGACCGGTTTCACCCTCCTTGGGGCTCATCAGGTAGGCGTAGTCCCCGAATTGCCGTCAACTTTATGTTCTACTTGAACCCAAATTTGACTGATTTTGGATAAATACGCCTATTTGCATACTAAATTGATTTTAACGGGAGACTCAGCTGAACCCCGGCTGAATCGTTTTTCTCTAACTGAATGTGCCGCACAGGGCCGCTTCATGTTTCGATTGGTACGATATTCGAGATATCGCACTGCACTGTCTAGACGTAACACACTACTAATGGGGTTTGTAAAATCTCCCTAACAGCCCATGACATCGTACTGCGTTGTCCCGAATTGGGTGCCATTTTGTTTCAAGTAGAACACCAGGTTGACGGAAACCCGGGGGCTGCGCTACCTGGTGAGCCCGCGGTTGAAAGGCGAAACCGGTATGTGCCTCTCGAAAGGTTTTCAGCGACCTTATGAGTAGTGTGTCACGTCGTGATGAATCACGAGTTATTTTGCAAATGTTGTAATACAATCCAGAAATATATCTCACATAAAGATCTACGTGTTGCGACTCGTAATCTCTCTGGTGGTCACGACCATGTCCGAAACTATCGGCGTTCAACAGATGGTCGTGTGTGATATTTGAATTGTTCCTCGTCGACACGGATAGTATTTGTTAAACGGCTTACATCATTCTACCTTGTATCAGTAAAGATGAATTGTCCACATCACTGGAACAGCTGTTGAATCAACAATAACTCGATTTGTTTTGGTTGACATAGAAAATGTGTGGCGGAGCCCAGTGATTACAACGGAATCGGATTGTGCAATACATGTCGGATAGTTGCAAGCAGTTCTTTTGCACACGCACACACACACACAACGAGGCTTGTTGCCAAGCCTAATGTGTTTATTCGGTTGACACAATCTGTTTTGTTGGGGTCCATGTTGTCGCATTTTTTGGGCTGCTGGCGAATACGGGTCGACAGGTCGTAATTTATGGGCACGGAGATTTTTACTACGAGGACATTCTTTGTCAACCAACGGTTCGTGATTGTACCTACTCGTGTTTGCTTGCCATGTATGCGTTTTGGGGTCTGTACTTGGACAACCCGGTGGACTGACAACGGAGTGTGGTGTGCCGAAGAGGCTGTCTGAACTTCTTGGTAAAAAATGCAGGGCTCGGCGACACTGTCTCCCTGTAAAGATAGCATATGAAATTACAAATTCGGATACCTGTAAGACAAACGGTTTCGGTGACTGTTGTGAAAATCTCCAAAGATTCCATATTTTTTCACCGGACATTTTTCGAAGTATTTTCATTCATTCACAATCTAGATCGATAAGATTCCATATTTTTTCACCGGACATTTTCAAAGTATTTTCACCCATTCACAATCTAGATCGAGCAGTCCCCTTCCAGGGCATCAGCAACCTTGAGACAATCATTAACATGTCATACCATTAGTCAACCAAAACGCACACTGTCATGGGAATAAATTCAGTAGTCTCGGTAGCCCCTGGACGGTATGTGACCAGACCAAAACACCATAAGGCTATATGCAGTCTCATCTAGGTGCAATCTCCGATAAACACATTGTGTGGTTAACAGATCATTCGGCCGACAGCTCGCCAGTCTAAACATCCCAATCGCGGTTGATGCTCCACGCGCACAAGTGTTTACCGTATGGACTAAAACGTACAGCCTCAAATCGGTTTGGTTTTTGCAAACTAACTAGCAGTTGCATCCATAGTGTATTAACGACAAAAACATGTGGAAAGTGCGTATAAGGCGCATGTGTTTGTTTCATAGCAAAAAAACTCTGCTTAAAATAGCCAAGTTGTGAAGTGTGCGCGCACATCGTTCACTTTCTCTTGGTTGGACATCAGTGAATTAACTGAGTTTCACTAAGGTGTTTTCATCGGAGATAACTTGGGCTAGGAAAGCCTCAGGCTGAGTAGTAGAACAAATTCTGAATAATATCTGAGCCAGTCTACTTATAGAACTTATAGTATTATTGTATAATTTGATTATTGGTTCGAAGGACCACACCTACTAGGTAATCCAGGTAAAATCCAATTCACCGTGCCATAGAACATTCAGCTTTTTGTTGTTCAGGTTATAGAAAAAATCATAATAATCGTTCCGCTGTAACACCCTTTCGGTGCCTAGCTGCCATGCCACCCAGAGAAAGCACGAGGGCTACGATACTGCCAGGTTGCCCAAGCCTAGACAGTGGAAGTCAAGAAGCACAGGTCGGAACTTCCGGTCAGTAAATTCGCGCTCTGACCGCTTGAGCCATCTCGCCCCCCCCTCTTGTTCATGGATATTCTGGATTTTGAATCTTGTATTCACTAACTGTAAACATTAAATATCTTGCTGAAAGTGTTCACGTAGGAAGAGGCACCTTGTTCTAGTTGAACTTATCGTGTGGTATCCTGGTCTCTCTTGGAGTTAGACATTGAAACGAGTAAAGTTGTATTCTCCACCTGGAATTTGAGTATCCGTTCTTTCAGCTGAACGGAACTGGTAACAGCGGTTGGGTTTTTTTGGGGCTCTGAGTTCCACGCTACTAAAAATTGTAAAACAGTGAGCTAGTTGTCAAAACTTCAAAACCTGCATGTGCATAGTTACCATCCAATAATTTTTCGTTCCACACACTTTACATCCATTCTTTCCACGCAACGCATGTTCCGCCCTCCCGTTTGTTTGCGTACTTTCGAGGGGATAGCCTTAGCGAAATCACTCATTTGCATACCAATTTGATTTTCACGGGAGAATCAACTGAATCCCAGCCGAATCTCTCGTTCATGATGGTCTTCCTTTTCAACTGCATGTGCCTCAACAGGCCGCCTCAGGTTTCACAGTACGTAGTATAGACGTAATACACTACTCATAAGGTTGCTGAGAACTCTTTGACCAAAAGACAACCTATTCGCCTTTGTCCTAAACAACGCTTTTTGTGGAATGTCGCAAGAAATGGAGATGTTCCTGGCCGCAGTCAGATTGTCGTATCAGCCCGATTTGGTTTCGTTCCCACATTCGATGCTTCTTTTTTGCTTACAGTTGTCCCGGTCCAACACACTCACCTCTATCGGTAGCCTGAAACGTTTGTTGTTATCACGCAATTCTAACATCAGCTCAACTAGGGAAAACTCATCAGTTAGCTAGATTGTCTCAAAACAAGTTAGATTATTTGTTCTATGATTGATCGTTTGTTACCTCGTGAGTACTTTCGTATTTACAGTTGTTTACCCTTTCGTCAGAAATCCCCAAAGAGACGTGGAATTTGTGTCGTGAGCACTACTTTTGTTAAAAGAGGCCGGGACGTAATTTACGCTTGTTCCGGACTCGATGATTGATCGCATTTTTTTCAAACCGCCCAGACAGGGTTCATCAGTCATCATGCATGTTTTAGCCGACCAAGAACAGAGAACAACCCATGTCAATAACTGTTGAAGTGCAGTTTGAGTGCAGTTTTCTCTCCGTTATACCACCCGAAGGAAGCAGGAGGGCTGAGATACTACCAGGTTTCCCAACCCTAGACTGGAGCAGTCAAGATGTCCGGGTTTGGGTTCGAACCACAAACCTTCTGGTCAGTAAATACGCACTTAGACCAACGAACCTTCTCGAGCTCTCAGTAAGAAGAACCTCAAGAAGATAGTCACACAACACATCCTCATTCGATGGATGTTGGACTGAGAAAATTTTGCCCACCTTAGTAGTCCTTACAACTACATGCCAACTGTTTTCACCGAAATATCCCCTTCCGCCTACGGATAGAACCAACGCGTGAGTGATTTAAGCACCTTCAATGTGCAGCGGTTCACCGAATAATCTAACCATGGGAGAGTTGTTTGAAATGCTTGAATAAAAAGACTGCTTGAGCAGGGAATACATAAGTGGGTCAGAAGAGAGAATAGCTCACACAACGAGTGAACCTTGTACTTGATAAGCCGCCAGTCAACACGTGACCACGTGATGTGAGTCCCGTAATTGAGGATGAATGCCGCTACATCTAGGTGCGAGTTATTTATTCCTGTTGCTAACCAGTGGCTCGCGGTCAACTACTGATCGGAAGGCGGCGGGTTCGAAGCTCTCCAAAACTTCGTTAGGTGCATACTGCCATTGGTCTCCAAAAGGGTTGAAGCAACTGCACAGTGCCTCTCAGTTTTTCGACAGGACGAAAATCTCAGTTGGAATACATTTACTGCACACATATTGCGCTCGTTATCAAAGGCAGACTGTTACAAATTAACCTCAGTCGATATTTGCCCTTTAACTGTCGAGCGATTCTTGTTCCGAAAGAAAACATCGAAATACTCTTACGGGAAATCCATTGCACAGCACACACCGACTGGACTAATTATCACTTAGAAGGTGGATGGAACAAGTTGCGTAACCACTCACTACATAGAGTCATTGGACTAGTTTTTGACGAGGGAGCAGGCATTTCGTATGCGACGCGGACATGTGATTGTATAGGGTTGGCTAGTAGCAAGGCTCCTTTCAGATAAGACTCACCATGGATGACAGAAACAAGCAAACTACATTTGTTTACAGATTAATTCGTTGCTAGTGGCGTACCCAACAGAAATGATCGTTTATAGTATTCGTCAAGTGAATGTGCTGCAGAAGGCTGCTTTGTGTTTTAGTGAGTACGATATTCTGGATGTCGAACAGAACACACTACTTATAAAGTTGCTGAAAACCCTATGTGCTTCTCGGGGCTCATTGGGTAGGCCTGGTCCATGAGTTTCCAGCAACCGTATATGCTTCATGAACACAAAATTATACGAAACTGGCGAAATGTAACCATTTGCAACTTTGGTTTTCAAGTGGAGAATTAGGTAAATGGAAACTCGAGGACTATGCCTGTTCAATGAACTTCAATAAGGGTGAAACTGGTGGTGGGCTGTCGGGGATTTTCCAGTAACCTTATAGGGATGTATTATGTCAAGAAAATAAATTTGTTGTTGTTCGGAACCTCATATGGGTGCTCGTTCTTATGGTGCACGGTTTTGCACGAACACCCGGCAGTTTAACTTCTGTAATTTTCATTAATGATGCTACGATTTTGATCCGCCGACTGGCTTCGCACCCGATGTATTTTGCTTTGCTTGTGATGTTTCAGAATCCGTCCTTTACTGGTGAGAGGTAGTGTGAGACATGTGGCCCTTGTAGGGGGGACTACTCAGATGTGGTTACCCCACTAGAGGAACCCACCACTCTGCCGATTGGTGGTACCGGCTTCTGGGCTTCACAGACATGTACAAATTCAGTCTCTTGAAAGAAAGTTGAAATTTGATGGGCGAATTAGGACCCACCGTCTGGCCAAGCCTCATGCTCTGCTCTGCTCCGCGGAATGACGGTCTTTACCAGACTGCTAACAGTAGGTTCTTTGTGGGTGATTACTGTGTTGCTGACCCGACAATGTGCATTGCGCTGAACATCCGCAAACTATAACTTGTGTGATTGCTGTGGCAAGCCTGTCAACGTAATCTTACTAGGGTGGTTTGGAATCAGCGTTGGCAAATGTAATAGACTCTCTGTTTTTTACTTTCGTAGAAACTGTAATTGCGATGCAGTCTGATTAATTCTACCTAACTACATCTTAACCTTGTGATAAGGCTAGCGGATTTCAGAGAGAGCCCTTAACACCGAACGATGATCGCAAACCACGGTATAGCTGAAACGTCACGTACTAGATTTGACTGCCAAGTGGACTTTGTCCCCACCTCCTCACCCATCCGGTTTGGCAGCTGAGCAACTAATTTGTGCGCCAGAATCGGGCAACTAAAATATATCATCACTGAAGTAATTGTGAGAGATTAGAATGGTGAAACAATGTCACCTGATCGCAGAATCGGATATCCGGTCGGGCACTGCAATTTTCAATATGTTAGTGACCGACTCTACTCATTGTACATTGGGTGTGGGTCTTGATAAACTTTACGGTTGTTTACTTCTTGTAACTCACAGTGGTGTGTCACCTAACCGTTTTTTCAACCTACACACTCACCTGCATACCAATTTGGTCTTGGCGGAAAACTCACCTGAAAATCAGCTGAATATCTCGCTTATGGTGTTCTCAATCGAATTTCGTGCAATTCGGGTTCAAGTAGAACATAAGGCTGGTTGACGGAAACTCGGGGAGTGCGCCTACATACTGAGCTCCAAGGAGGACGAAACCTGTCGTGGGCTGTCGAAAAGGTCCTAGCAACCCTGTAAACAGTGCATTACGTAACTTTTTACTTTTTCTCGAAGGAAACTACCTACAAGGTCGCTGAGAACTCTTCAACAACTCTCCAGCAACCTTGTGAACAATTTCCTTCAAGAAAATGTACCACGATATCTCGAATATCGACCAACTGAAGCATGAGGTGGCCTTTGTGCAGCACATTCAGCTGAGGAATATCGTAAACGAGAGAACCAGTTGGAATTCAGTTGGGTCTCCCGTCAAAAGCAAATGTGTGTGCAAGTGAGTGCAGTTCACGAATAACCAACCACCTGCTGAGGCACATAGGAGTTAACGAAACTGGGATGTCCCAAACGGAACAGGTGACAAAACTTTGACGAACTTTGAAACGGTCATCTTAAACTCGATTCAGCACGAATCTATCTGATCTTTTCCAGATAAGCCCTGCCACTAATGCAAAAAGTGCATGTGCGAAAAGTTGAGCCACGCCACTTTTTGCCATTTCCAATTTAATGTACGCACACAATCTTGATCTATTTTTGATGAAAACAATTCCTTATCCGCATCTAGGCTCATTTTGTGCAAAAATTTTCTTAGTTCGGACGCAAAACCTTAAATAAACTTTCTGACGCTTTCAACTCTCGTTCATGATAAGGGGACGGCAATACGTATTTTGCAAAGCCACGGAGTGATCCATCAGCAACGTTTATGCAACAGTGGCCACCAAATGACAATTTCCACTGTTTCTGACAGGTGGAGGTGTAATGCCCGACAGTGTGGGCACGAAATCGGTCTTCGAAAGGGAACTTAGCTGGAGCGGTCTAGGATGGAGTCCAATTTCACCCCCTTCAATAAAAACTAAAAGAACAAATTTCATGTCCTCTTTTTTCCAATCTTTTTTGGGTGGCGGGGGTTAATTTTTTGGCGGGGCTTATCTGTAAAAGACCCAATCTATCCATAGGTGCTTCTAATGTGTATGCACAACATCGTCGCGTTGGCACGATCGTTTTCTTCTCTCACGCATGCGCACATGGTGGCCAGTCATGTTCTAACCCAATAAGCGGTCCATTTATTGTTTTAGCGGTGTGTTGACCTTTGGGCAGCATGCGTAAACAAAAACAATCGCCGTTACTTAGTGTATCTATGATGAGATAACATTTTCTGGCCAGCACAACGCCCTTCACATTCTCAGCAAATGTACTTTGCTCTGGTGGTTTTTGCGACATGGAATTACTGCGGAACAGTTCTTTTAAATTGACAAAGTTACCCAAGAAGAAATTGTTTTCATCAGAAATGGCAGAGTTCCTATCGATCTCAAATGAGAGTATGTAACAAATGGACTTGTTTACCGAGTATTTGTAAGTGGATTTTGATTTAAAAAAACGCAACTGACAATAAGTACGGGTCAGCACCGAACACATTTTAGATCTGTAGTGGGTTTCGAAAAACCTCCAACTAGATTAAAGAAATTTAAAACTTGACTCTTTTGGTCCCATAACTTCTATTTTTATGTGGGTCAGACTGTAATCGATTCGGACAAACCCTCACTGAGAACATAGGATTGAACTTAAAGGAGACTACTCACAAGGTTGCCGAAATCTCTTCGACAGCCTACGACCGGTTTCGCTCTTCTTGGTGTTCATCAGGTAGGCGCATTCCTCGAGTTTCCGTCAACCTGATGTTTTACTTGAACCCAAATTGGACTGATTGCGACAAATACACTCATATCATAAACGAGAGATTCAGTTGAGTCTCCCGTGAAAACCAAATAGGATTGAATTTGTTTTGACAATGGCGTTGATTGCTTGCTTGGACTGATTGCACAGGAACTAGCTGTTTTTGGTCACGTGCTCAGACGCAACTCCAGCCATGTAGTGGGAATAGGGTGACCACATATCTAAAGTGTTGTATGAAACCGTCCGACGTTTAGAGTAGCAGTGGTGGCGTTTACCATTGGACTTCGTCATTGACTGATAGCTGAGTGAAAGTAACAACCGAATTCGGGGAAAGATGACTCCACTATCATACAAATAGTCAAGCTGTTCAGTGGTGAACGTTATCAGTTGCAGCCGTTTCCCATATCAATGACACGGGGCAGAAATCATCTGTAACTCAGCTGTTGCGGTGGAAAGATTCTGTAAGGTGTCCAGTTTAAAACCCTCTGCGTCGTTGTTCAGCTGTAGCACCCTTTCGGTGCCTAACTGCCATGCTACCAGAAGGAAGCACGAGAGCTGGGATACTGCCAGGTTGCCCAAGCCTAGACAGGGGAAGTCAAGATGCAGAGGTCAGGTTCGAACCACGGACCTTCTGGTCAGTAAATTCACGCTCTTACCACTTGAATCATCTCGCCCCATCCTCCGCGATTTCTGTTGAATGCTCTCAGTTTGATTGTTCGCAGCTGGTGAGAACAAACTTGTTTTTTTTCATTCTGGTCTCTCCTGGCTCTCTGAAACTCAACCTCGGCTTGTTCACGACTGTTGCAGATGGCCAGGTATAGCAGAAACAAAAGAGTGAATTGAGGTCCTAGGTACAAGTCACCTCTGGCTAGCACATAAACAGGTGCAGTGCGCCCTTCACTTGCCCTGTTCGATGTACACAACAGAACGCATAAACAGATTCTCGCGGGTAAATACAGACGACTTGACAAAAAGGCGAATTGTTTACGTTTCCATCGTGTTTGATAATGATGTAGTTAGAACTGGAAACACTTGGATGTGGCCAACTGAACACGAATCGAAAAGTCTCCCAGGTCTGTAGTCTGATTTATATGGATCGATTTGTTGTCTGTGATCAGTATAGCTACTTTAACGGTATTTTTTCTATGGAAAGGTTGCTGGAAACCAAAAAAATTATCTGCCATTTGAATGACGCGTTCAAACATCAGACACGATACGGTTCAGAGCAATGCTTCCTTTTCAGAGCAACACGCACGGGACCAATTTAAGTTGTTTTCCGTTGTTCTCCCCCGAAAGTCTAGAACACACTGCTCGGGGGTGCTTATGCCATTATTTTATCACCTATGTACTTTATCGCCCTTTGTTAATTGTTTCTCATGGAAATAAATCGCCCAAAGGAGTTGGGCGCGAACCACCGCAGTTTGCGGCTTGAATAGTATTCATCGCCACCGTACTGGGTGCGGCCAAGTTCATCCTGTTCATTTCTTCAAGCTTAGCCATTGTGCAGCCATTCATTCGAGCTATTTTTGTTACATTGTGTGCACTACACCCAAAGGATACCGCCATCTGAGGTCGTATCCTTCTGACCAGTGTTTAGTGTCACTTATTCGGATAACGTAATTTGCTCGAGTGAACAGAACTCACGAAAGCGTTAGGAATTGCTTGTCTTTGCTCAGCACTGACATCCGAAGTCTCGTTATGATCCAACCGGCTTGCCCCAGCTTTGGTATCAAAGTTACAAGTTATTTCCGAGTAGCTCTCACTACTTACCCTTACTACGTTCGCCCAACATTCACCATTCGATTTTCCTCACTGAGTTAAGACTACCCAAAACCCTGTGAGCTTTTCTTAACTGTCGCTGGTGCAATTAACAACAAGGTTGTTGTGGTCCGTGGGTGATTGTCGTTGCACCAGGTCATGGTCGAACAAGAGAATCCGAAGTATGTGCTGTTTGCATTGTTTGATTTTTTGGAGGGTAATGAACGCTCAAAACTATCGTTACTCATGTATTTTGTTAGGAGTCTTTTCTAAAATGGTCTGGATTAAAAAGGGTTTCGGAGGGATAGAGGTGTTGTTAAACATGATGTATGAGTTGTGGCGTGCGACACAGTAGGTGTAATCGGTTTGTTTCAGTGGTAGTGTTCCGTTACTATTATTGTGTGTGATAAATACCTGTGTTTTATCCGAATTGTACTCCGTACTTTTATATCCGTTGTGTGAGAATCAGGCACGTGGAAATTGGTTCCTTTAGGCCTTTGATCACATTCAGAGTTGTGTTCATTGACCCCATTTTAGCCAATCTATGTTCTCATAACGATATTATGCATTTCAATCGGGCTAGTGAAAGACGTGGACCGTGAAACCATTTTTAGCAGTGTTTGAAATGTCCAGGATACGACGAAGCTGAGAAATTCGCCTCCATATCTTGCATACACAACGTTAGCGTTTATAAAAGCGTACCAAGTGGATAAAAACGCACTCTTAAAGTGGTTTTACTTTGCTTGAAGACTTTTGAGCGTTGGCAGGCGACAGAATACTGAGCACCAGGCAAGTCGGTGAATATTTCGGGAACAAATGCGTGAATTTTGACGTTTTGACAAGCACATGCACTGTCGTGCGCAGTGATAAAAAAGTAGCATTTTTATCTTCGGTAATGTTACATTCAGTGTCTACTTCAGATTGCCGCAAACAACCCTTTTCTTTCAACTGTTTTAGGGTAAATGCCAACGGCGGGATCCTCCATGCAAATACCTTCATCCTCCGCAGCATTTGAGGGAACAACTAATGCGAAATGGTCGCAATAACATGATCATTCGTAATATGCAGTTACAGTTGTTCCAACAACAGTTGCTCGCGCAAAGTGTGGATCAATTGTGTGTTTTAACCAGACTAATCTGATATCACTACTTTTACAGCTTGTTTATCGATAACTATAGTCGCTATGCAGCAGCCGCAGCAGCAGCCTGTACTTCTCCCGCAACTAACTCATCTCCGATGGCCGGAACAAATACCCCAAATTCCGTAAGTCCTACGGTCGACGAATATTTCGCGTGGCAGTTCACTCTCCAACCGAGGTCAGTATTCATGGTGAACTGAGCTGAGGGATGGAGCCCCTGATTTAGCTAAGGGGTACATTCACCCATAAGCTCTTAGTGTTTATCAGCTACTTACATATTAATAAGTAGTGACAATCCGATACTAATTTGGTGCCATATCGCATGTGTCGCAAAAACACTCAAGTTCACTCATCAAACCACTACGTCAAAATTAGCTTCTTCAGAAGTTACTTGGACTGAAGTATCCATTGGCCGGGATGTGTACATTGAACTTCAGTTCTTCTCATATACTTTCTATGCCGCTCACCTTCTCCGGTGTTTTACATGACAGCTGCTGTTCTCTTCAAAAGTCTAAGTGTTGCTCATCAGTATGTTGTAAATGACAGTCTAACAGGGAGGTCAGTTCAAATATTGATTAATTTTTGATAGAATTCGTGTTAAAGAGCCTACTTGGCTCGTGTGGAGTTGAGACGTTGGCACAACAGATCCAGTAAAGGTGTACAGCAGATGTAGAGGAATCTACTTTGACCAAAATAGACATTTTGGTGCTTGGTGTGCACAACTAGGCCATGAAGGCCTGGACAGTACCTCGTTGATTACACGTGAAAATTGAGTTCACTATTCCTGGTAGAGGATTTCGATGTTATGAGCGATGTATCAGCCTTGGACGGTTTGACTTTCTATGACTGCTGGCATCGGCCCAGAGAGTTTTGCTGTCAATGTGGCAATTTGGAAGTACCTTTTGGCCATCTATATTCAAGCAATGAAACGTTTCACAGTTGTACAATATTTGTGAAGCTTATCGGAGCTGACTGAATCGTACTTACACAGAAGTCAGTCGATAAGTGGTTCCTTCAAAGGAAGATCAAAATCGGTCTCTGTTGAATCAACATCGTATGCAACCTCACTCAACACAGGCAACCTGGAAGATTGGTGTGTGGGTACTTGAGCATCAGCTGCGGTGCACGCATCTTCTTGGGAATCAAATTCGCTCAGCAACCTTAGCGTCCAGTTGAATCCTCCAAGTTTCTGTGAAAGGCTTTTGCTCTTGAATTATGTATGCATTCTGGCTACTGGCGAATAGTGTGACCATCTACGTGAGACTGAAGCCATGACTGCCCAAACTGTCACGTGATCAAACCCTCTGCATAGGCTTCAGTATGACCTAAAGGCCTCGAATAACTGAAACTTTCGGGATGTGACCATAGTTTTAGGGTTTTCACTGAAATCTATTACATACCTTACATTACCACACCTACTGACATCGCAAAATAAACTAAGTGAGCAGTGCTCATGCACTACTCCCGCAGTCAAATCTGATTGGCTGGCTAGGAGAACTTGTATTCCGGCCTATTGCAAGCGCACAATTACAGTCTAACTTTGAGTTGCACCAACGAAACATTCTTCCCATTCGTCCTTGTCAGATATTATATCCTGCACCGGGACAACTTGCACTGGGCAATCCATCAGTGTCCACAGCCTATCCTTTTCTAGTAAGTTCATATTTTAACCGGTCCCTTGACACCTCACCTCCGCCCTGTGTGTTTTAGGGATACATTTCAACGTAATTCTAAAGGTCAAGTTCTATTTTAAAGAATATACAAGTTCTCTTATTGGGGATTCTGACTTAATCAATACCGGTTTTCACATCTAAAAAATGAATGAACGAAAACAAGGGGTCTTGCATGTCTTGCATGTTGTCTTCCATTTTCCACCCGCTGCTGAATGGCAGCCTTGTTTTCCTTACAGAAAAGGGAACTGGTGCCACAGGGATGTCGAAGATACGGGGTCAGCGTCAGGAGTTTTTGATGCATTTGACGCCATAAATTAGACAAACGTTTGTCGCACATGGACGATATACAAGTGACAAGATTGTTACTTTGGTACTGCTTTGTAGTCGTCAATTTGATGAGGGATTTTTGTCCAACCGTCGAATAAAGGTTGCAATGAACGTCTTTGAAGAACAGCCGATTTTCTCGACATCTCCTAACTGTTCTAAGCTGGTCAACTTAACTAACTTGGATCAAGTTTACTCGTTTTATTCGAACGCTATGGGTCAGAAGTGATCAATACGTGGAGTGAGGTGAACCAATCGACTTGATGCATTGAGATCTGTCGGGTGCTTTATCAGTTCCGGATTTGCAGCCCAGAGCGAAAATGCCGATATAGAAACAAGCATAAAAACACATGACACATCTGGGTAGGCCAAGCAGTATGCGAAAATGATACCGAATACTTGTTAACCTGGTGTTCCTGCGTGGACGTCACTCAGAATCGGAGTCGGGTCCAGCTCTGCCCCCGTATTATGCTGTGGTCTACAAAGTGGGCTCAACAGAGCATGCGGAGACGCGTGCGTGGACAGTAGGGCCATGATATCTGCGGCGCCCAACGCAGTTGAAGAGTCGGACAGCTGAGCTGTCTGACCTCATGGGGAACGACCCAAGAAGACGAAAACTACGAATGCGAAAAAGTCACGGACAGTAGTGTGTATGGAAGGTTGACTTATATCATTAGAATCCAACCAAGAAGGATGACGCATTACAAGATCTTTGGTGTGCGTCCCGGTTTGAGGAAATATACCGTCCAATTAGGATGCATGGCGAATTTTTGTGGGAAACAACATACTGTACAAGCCGATGGAAAAAGCAGACGGTGTGTCAAAGACATCTTCGGAATAAGCCCATTTGTTGGTGTAAATTCGTTGCGGAGCGTAGTGAACGTGGTGAAATTTGAGACCCTTATGGTTTGATAGGATGCTTGTAAAGTTAAGTTTGTTTAGTAAGATGTGTGGGATGAGGTAAAAGTGGCGCAAATACATACACGCCACCTATGCGCCGATGTCTCTAGAATTCCATAATTAACTGTAGTTTTCCCCGCGTGGTTGTGGAGGTTAATCTAGGTCGGACGTTGGATGACTTTTATATGCTTCCAATGACATGGAATCTCCTCGAAATAGCCAGCCATTTCTTGAAAGCTTTGAAAACTTCCGGTTCACCCCTTCTATTGAGATTCGAACAAGATTTCTGAAAAGTGCTTGTCAAGAAAATAAGTTGTTTTGTTTGCGGATAAGTCGATCGACCTCCAGGCACTCTCACATTAGCGAGATAAACGTGTGCTATTGTGCATGAGCGAGCTTTCCAAGAGTAGTCCTTTTCCTGACCAATAGCAGAACTACATTTGGTGCACTTAAACAAAACACGGTGGTACGTATCTGATAAGATTACCCAGTTCTGACCCATCCGCCTGCGCCAGCTCGTATCTCCGGCTTTCCGTCGCATTCAGATAACCGTTTTGGCAATTGAATTTGGTTCCCTTTCTAATGACTCTGTCCACTTCTACGTAATCCATATGTTGGGTTTCTCCGGTACACATTCCACTCAAGCTACGCCCTCGGGGTGTAGTTCAGGCAATGCTTTGTATTGCGATTCTGCAAGTATGTATGACACATTTGCGCTCATTTAACCGCTTCGTAACCTCCTGGGAGTTAAGGGCTTTACGACTTGATGAACTGGTCCAACAGTGTCTGTCCTATTGACAGCGTTGGTGTGTTCTGGTGTCCAAGAATCATGTGACGTGCATCACCTCTTGCGTTTTTGAGGTTGCGTGATGGTGCCTTTAGTTGGTTTAGCCACTAGTCCTGGCTCTAGCAAAGACCAGTGTTCCAATGCTGAAGACACCACTTTTCTGAAAATGTTTTCAACTCCGTGTTTACTAAGTGAACAGGTTGGGAATGAGGTCTCAGGTGGTCTATTACTGATGTTTCTATGGGGCGAGATACCCCAACAATACCAGGCTTCCAAACTGGTTGAATTTAGCCCGGGTTGTCGATATGTTAGTGTTGTTCAGACTTGTATTGTCCGTTCTTAAACATAAAACCTAGTTGATAGCTGGTATGATAGTGGGGTTATCAAGTGAGGCCAGAAGATGACCAAGCGATTGAACTTCCGTGGCACCACGAGGCTTGGACGGGCGTTTGGGGACAGGATAATCAACTGTGTTTGTCACTGGGAGGGCGCGCGAACTGAGACGAGCATGGGTACCATCATGTAACAGCATGTGAAAGGTTCTGTGGCGTCATTAATTTTTGACCATAGTGTCATACCCTCGCGTTTGTTGAGCGCTGTTTCATAACGTCTTTTCGACTCACCTGAACGGTTCGCACCTTACTACTCATAACATGGTCGTATGAGGATTTGAACCTTTCAGCCCACAACTGAGCGTTCTTCATCGCCGTGAAGTCCATGACTTGTACCACGGTTTACTGTATTGCACATGAGCCAGGTGACCACCCTTTCATAAGGATGCCAGGATGCCGCAGGTAACCAGTGAATATATAAACATGGCTTCTGAACGTCCTGACTCACCATCGCTACAGAGGAATCAATCACCATGTCACACAGCTGAAGAAAGGTGGTCTCCGTTAGAGACAGTTGAACAACATGGCCAAAATTTTCCACTCGATTCCAGGCAAATAGGTTGACATGTTATCCACTAGCTCGTGGGACCGATACGACGTGGTCCGTTTAGGGGAGGCGGTCTCTATTCTGGGAGGATGACCTTGATATAGTAGCCTAACCTTCTTCACATTCAATCAATGCTTCCTTTTCTCTTCTTCCCAGAATCTAACTTTTCCACCCTACCTCAATGCGTTGACAACTTCGAATGTGAACGGTGCTGGACCTGCACCTTCTCAGATTTCCGGCACAGGATCGGAATCGGTTGCCCCCGATGCTGGTATCACACCACCAAAACGTACGGCTGTGGCAGATGTAAAGAGTGGTTTGCCTCTTTACATATCCAGAACAAATGGAAATCACACCAACGGTACGAGTAAACTGGACAATCATGAAACGTCCACAAACTGTGTTATGGTACTCAATGGTGGACCGATCGATTCCCTAAAAGAGACAACACCAAATGGTTCACCTGCGGGTACGCTTACGTTGCGGACGACAACAGGGAATAACTTGATCAATGCAACGGCGGCCACTATCTACGCACTCCAACATCCACAGAATGCAACCATGCTAAATGTTCCGTCGCATCCACACCACCAACATCCGATGGCGGGGCCGCTGGCTGCAGTCTCACTGGCTGCAGTGGTCAATGGCAACATGGCAGGCAATGGTATGACTCCGGCGCATTTTCCCACAGTACCTGATCATACTGGTTACTTCCAGCCAGCTTGTAAGTTTTCTTCTCTCGTCCGATGAATGTGTCCGTGTGTTTTCATTCAGTAGGCTACCGCAAGTTTGTGAACTAAGTTACCAGGAATCTGGCACATGGTGTATCAAGTTCGCCGTCTGCCCGACGGCTCAGTAGTATGTTGCGGGAGGGGATCATATCTGTATAGACATAATACACTATTTAAAAAAAATCATAAACGAGGGGTTTCAGCTGAGTCTCTTGTCAAAACCAAATTGGTATGCAAATGAGTGTATTTTGCTAGAATCAGACCCGGTTCAGTTTGTGCTGTCTGTGAGTAAAGAACTCAAGAGAAGAAGGAAACTTAAGGATCTCTGGAAATCCATTTCAGTTCAAACCAATACCATGAATAAGTAGGCTTTAGTCATATATTACAGGAAAACAGAGGAGGGAAATCTACGTATTGGGCACGATGGCCTAGAAACTTCAAAGACGCCTACACATCAATAAGTAGTCGGGGTGGCTACCCACAAAACCCAACCGTGGCATCTGGACTGCTCCTGTCTAGGCTTGGGGAAACCTTGTGGTATCTCGGCCTTCGTTCTTCCCTCTGATTGCGTGGCAGCTAGGCGCCGAGAGGGTATTATAGCTGAACGATTATTATTATTATCGTTATATATATATATATAACGATAATAATAATAATCGTTCAGCTATAATACCCTCTCGGCGCCTAGCTGCCACGCAATCAGAGGGAAGAACGAAGGCCGAGATACCACAAGGTTTCCCCAAGCCTAGACAGGAGCAGTCCAGATGCCACGGTTGGGTTTTGTGGGTAGCCACCCCGACTACTTATTGATGTGTAGGCGTCTTTGAAGTTTCTAGGCCATCGTGCCCAATACGTAGATTTCCCTCCTCTGTTTTCCTGTAATATATGACTAAAGCCTACTTATTCATGGTATTGGTTTGAACTGAAATGGATTTCCAGAGATCCTTAAGTTTCCTTCTTCTCTTGAGTTCTTTACTCACAGACAGCACAAACTGAACCGGGTCTGATTCTAGCAAAATACACTCATTTGCATACCAATTTGGTTTTGACAAGAGACTCAGCTGAAACCCCTCGTTTATGATTTTTTTTAAATAGTGTATTATGTCTATACAGATATGATCCCCTCCCGCAACATACTACTGAGCCGTCGGGCAGACGGCGAACTTGATACACCATGTGCCAGATTCCTGGTAACTTAGTTCACAAACTTGCGGTAGCCTACTGAATGAAAACACACGGACACATTCATCGGACGAGAGAAGAAAACTTACAAGCTGGCTGGAAGTAACCAGTATGATCAGGTACTGTGGGAAAATGCGCCGGAGTCATACCATTGCCTGCCATGTTGCCATTGACCACTGCAGCCAGTGAGACTGCAGCCAGCGGCCCCGCCATCGGATGTTGGTGGTGTGGATGCGACGGAACATTTAGCATGGTTGCATTCTGTGGATGTTGGAGTGCGTAGATAGTGGCCGCCGTTGCATTGATCAAGTTATTCCCTGTTGTCGTCCGCAACGTAAGCGTACCCGCAGGTGAACCATTTGGTGTTGTCTCTTTTAGGGAATCGATCGGTCCACCATTGAGTACCATAACACAGTTTGTGGACGTTTCATGATTGTCCAGTTTACTCGTACCGTTGGTGTGATTTCCATTTGTTCTGGATATGTAAAGAGGCAAACCACTCTTTACATCTGCCACAGCCGTACGTTTTGGTGGTGTGATACCAGCATCGGGGGCAACCGATTCCGATCCTGTGCCGGAAATCTGAGAAGGTGCAGGTCCAGCACCGTTCACATTCGAAGTTGTCAACGCATTGAGGTAGGGTGGAAAAGTTAGATTCTGGGAAGAAGAGAAAAGGAAGCATTGATTGAATGTGAAGAAGGTTAGGCTACTATATCAAGGTCATCCTCCCAGAATAGAGACCGCCTCCCCTAAACGGACCACGTCGTATCGGTCCCACGAGCTAGTGGATAACATGTCAACCTATTTGCCTGGAATCGAGTGGAAAATTTTGGCCATGTTGTTCAACTGTCTCTAACGGAGACCACCTTTCTTCAGCTGTGTGACATGGTGATTGATTCCTCTGTAGCGATGGTGAGTCAGGACGTTCAGAAGCCATGTTTATATATTCACTGGTTACCTGCGGCATCCTGGCATCCTTATGAAAGGGTGGTCACCTGGCTCATGTGCAATAGACTGCTCCTGTCTAGGCTTGGGGAAACCTTGTGGTATCTCGGCCTTCGTTCTTCCCTCTGATTGCGTGGCAGCTAGGCGCCGAGAGGGTATTATAGCTGAACGATTATTATTATTATCGTTATATATATATATATAATCCTTGACAGGCAACGCAAAGTCACGCTTATATCATTCTATGTTTCAGACCACATCGAAATACCACCCTATCCATACCACTGATGGTTCGGATTTTCGGAGCAAGCTCTTACAAGAATTTACTTTGAACAAATTGGTTTTGATATTCACAACAAAAATCATTGTGGGAGGCGAAAACGACTCTAGTGTCTTACAGTCTCTTGAAAGTGATAATTCCCTCCTTGTTTCTCCTCTCAACCAATCACCACATACGCCTGTTCTAACTAACTAACTAACTAACTCAACAACTCAACTCAACTCAACCCTTCCCCCGTCCCAACCATGTATTTACAGAGAGAACCATAAATTCACCTTGCCGGCCTTTATTCTGTCACGTATTTTTCAGTCTCATAATTTAGTCTCTCCTGTTTCGGACTACTCAGCCACACACACACACACACGCACATCACAGAAACACAACGATCAAGGCAAAGCACCGTGGTCCTCATTTCATCATTTCCCTCTTTCTCCTATTTCTTGGACGTCGATTGAAGTCGGCCGGCCTACACAATGACCGATCGAAGCAATGCTGACCATTTTATCTTGCCGGTGAATTATATACTCTACATTTCAACTCATGAATTAGTCACGTAATTATTATTGTTCAAGAGATCAATAACTGCGTCCATTCTCTTTCTTAAGTTTGCACATTTGTTGTGGTTCGATTGTTCGCATGTGAGTGTTCACTTGAATTGGTTAAAATCTATTGCCCCTAATCCATGGACTTCCCTTCCAAGAACACAGGGACGATGAAACAACACAAAAATAAGTCGAATTATTTTTTCAGGAACCCATCAGGACCACGATAAGCGCACTTTATTGGTCAGAGTTGGAGAATTCACGTGATGCGATCTGAGAAGTGTGCGCGGATGTTTGATTTGATTCTTTTATATCACACCGTCAAGTTGAAGAGTATCCTGCCTGTTTGTCATTGTGATGACTTTCTGGCGACGGCGTTTGAAGCCAGGCAACCAAATTAATCAGTGTGATTAAATATTCTCGAGTTTCACCGTCTCAAGAACAATTTCCGTACCTTTTAGTATACATTTTTTGTTTGACTCTTCCTTTCTCGTTGGACAACGAAAAACGATTACCAATGGTCTAGATGTTTTTTAAATTCTCACCCTTCCACCACCACCACCATGCTCTCCTCATCCACTTCCATCCATATACGAAAAATAATTGTCCATCTGCATACATACATACTACTACTACTACTGATATGTTCTTGAGTAATTTCCACTGTTACGTTTTTATTGTTTCCCACTTCCATGCCCCTTCTCCGTCTCCAAACCACATCTTGGATGACTAGACAACGGGACTCCTGTTGAAGGAGGCCATTTTTCTTTCATGTCCCATAATTTTCTACGACTCCAAGCTATGACAAACACCCCCCCCCACCCCAGACGGATGTGAACTTCATACACACAAACATTTTCGAATATGAAGTCGACGTGCCTGAAACAAACTTGATTTGTGAGGAGCAAAAGAAGTGTTTACATGTCTGTGTTCGACCTTGTCTTTGTTCCTGAAGCACGACGAACGAAAGCGGTTCTAGAGCCAACCCATGTGAGTCGCCATTGGCAGTGCGGTAGTCCAACCCAAGACGGAGCAACAGCGGATTGGCCAAAGACGGTTGCTCCACCGACCGGGGTACATTGAAACTAGGTTACGTGGTTCTAGTGTTCGCTATGTAGGTTGTGCAGGCATTCTTCCCTACAAAACTAAGAAAATGAAACCACATCCTTCCTGTCGCTCTTCGTTGGGAGGATGCTGTGAATAATAGTTGGCCAGTTAGTACTGACGCTTGAAGTAGTATCGTCTCCCTGTCCAACGGCACCTCTACGGATACTCACCCCTGAATCCGCTACCATAGCGTCATATATATCCGATCGTTTCGGTCACACAGGTTACTTAGTTAAGTACATATTCTGATGACAGTGCTCATCTTGTGGCCTTGATCATCGGCTGCAGTTGAGCGTTAACAACTGGACAAGGACAGCTGGACAGCGTGTATCATTCACGTGATTTGATCGAGAACCAGCTGATTCCTATTCGTCTGACTGCGTCCGCAGTAGTAATTTGCCAATAATTATGGTCTACGTGTGTGTGTTTCTGCCTACAGTGATATCTGCAAACCCTCATGGGATGTTCTGTTTCGTTTACGTCACAACGTGGGAAACGTATCCATGGGAAACAGAGGGCAGAAATCCTGAGGCATTTGACCAGTTATGCTAAAACGCCATCTCCTATTTGCAAGTGTTAAAACAGTCAAGGAACATCCATGCTCAAAAGAGTGAGTAAGCCAAAACGTTTGTAATTGATCGACTGGTTCAACTGTTCCTTAGGGTAAGTTCTTAAGAATATTCCGAATAGATTGGACGAATGATTCGTCACACCAAATCGTTCAACTTTGGCACAAACATCTGCGACCGCATAACCGGCTTTTGGTCATGCGCTTCAATAGACATTCATGACCGCACGACCAGTCACCTGGCATTGGCCGGTCCGAATAGCACTGGAGATCCTGTGAGTATCTTTTTGCAGCTTTTGGCTTTTCGATTTTAATACTAATGGACAGGAAAATTTACCATCTTTTTGATACCCGAGTAATTTTTAAATGGCGACCCTGAAATTTCCATAATTGAGGATGATAAGTGAAATACACTGCATGCAAAAGAGCGTAATCCCTTGTTTCAATCACCACCTCATCCTGCGGTTGGTTTACGCCGAAAAACCGAGAAGCACTGTGCGGTTGCTTTGTCCTTATTGGGAATCAACGGCAGTGCGCATTTCTAGCGAGATTCAAACCGGGGTAACAGTTTTAAACTAAGCCATTTGGCCACAAGCGACAGATCTACATACATAGACAGGACATAGTACCACCCATCACGGAATGCACACCATGAGGTGTTGATTGGATCCTCGAGTGACCACTTCTCATTCATCGTGTGAATTATCCTTCATTCTAAGCTACTAATGGATTTTCGGTGGTGAGATTTGGAAATCTTTAGTTGGGATTTCATCCTGTAAGTGAATCCAGTGTGTCATCAAAGACAGCAACATCAGTGTTGACACTGATGCTTCACTGCCGTACAATCCAGTGTGTGCTACAAAGCCGATAGACAATGTACAGCTGTTTTATCTTTATTGGGAAGCATTAACAGTGCGAATTTCACCAAATTCAAGGAGGGTTTCGAACCTGCGACCTGCCAGTTACTAGTTTGATCACTTAACTATTCGTCCACAAGCGCTTGGTCAATAGCCCGACTGACTGATTTACACCCAGACAGGATATAGCGCCACTCGTCTTGCAAACACGGAATCCACATCAATTGGTCACGCGTCGAATGAAGACCTCTCAGATGAAGGTTTCACTCATCTTGCGAGGGCGTGAACTACTTGTACTTTGTTGATTTGATAACTTCGATCGTGGTTTTGTGCTTCGATCGAAGCCAGTCCATGCAAAAAAGCCAAGCAACTATTTCGTCCAAGTTGGGAATCCAGCCGAAGGGCGCGTTGACGTCCACGGTGATGAACTACTCTTGGTCGGCCTGTTTAGTCTTCGACAGACAGCAGACAGTTCGCGGGTTTCAACTCTCCTAGAGATTCGTACTGCTAGGGACTCATGATAAGATTGAAACAGCTGCACAATGCTTCTCTGCTCTTGGATATCGATTCAGTTCACTCACAAGACGAAATTTGGATGAAAATTTCTAAATCCCCTCAACGTCGGCAAATCTTTAACCTTCAATCGAGCTTCCATCTTGTGAGCGAAGTCGATTTATGCCAAAAAGCCGAGAAACCCCGTATAGCTGTTTCGTTCTTATTGGGACTACGTAGCTCGGAGAAATTCATAGGCTGCACGAACCTTTCTTCTAAGAAGTCTCTATTCGAACAGCCAGCCAACACGGGATCATGTGACTTTAATTCCGTGAATGAAGTATGGGTGGGGCTACATTCTGTCAGACTGGAAGTTGACACACTCTTGATCGGTCGCTCGTGGCCGAATGGTTTGGTCTTCAAAACTACTAACCGAGAGGTTGCGAGTTCAAATCTCTCCGGAGGTCAGTAGGATACCAAATCCTGGTGATTCTCAATAGCTGCTCTCAGTTCGGCTGCTTGAAACATAACTGACCTCGAATGGGTATGCCTGGGTATTTTTCGGTACATTTGTGAACGTTTCAACAAATATTGTTGTTTGTACGCGAGTTCCTCTAGATTCAAGCTTGTTTATCTGTACTGGAACCTATGGAATAAAGAGGTGTTTCTTGTTCAAATACTAATGAGAAATTTATGTTTTAGGATAAATTACCTAATAGAAACAACAAATAAAAACGATAAATCGGAAGTCAGGTTATTCGCAGCGTTTCCACACCGTCTACCCCCCTTACCCAATCGCCCCAAGATTGCTCATGTTTTGGTTTACACTCTACACGCCGTAAGTAGAGTTTCATTCACTTGAAGGAGGCCATTCAACAGGAACGAAACCTTGTGACTAGTTTGACCTCCGGTTTATTTAGAACATTGCGTTCTTACAACGCACTTTGTCCAATTGTTAATCAGTACAATGCCAAACGTGTTCATACCAGCTCGATCTAGTTACGAACCGGAACTTCTATCAGTTGTTGATAGTCGGGGCTAAATGGGCCAGCTAGAGACTAGCTAGGCAAGCCACGGTGTCTTTAACCTCATGTACATCCAATCGTTCAGCTGTAGCACCCTTTCGGTGCCTAGCTGCCATGCCACCAGAAGGAAGCACGAGGGCTGGGACATTGCCAGGTTGCCCAAGCCTAGACAGGGGAAGTCGAGACGCAGAGGTCGGGTTTGAACCACGGACCTTCCGGTCAGTAGATTCACGCTCTAACCACTGAGCCATACATTCAATCCGACTTGGCGTACCTCTGAGATCTGGTGTAGACTGCACAGTTCTCTCACGTACGTACTGTTCCAACAGTCGGTCTGCTTTCTCAAGCTTCTCGAGAAGAGCACCGGACACAAACAGTTAAAAAGCCCATACAACTGGCCAACAGGTACTCATCCAGACGAGTGTTTTGTGTGCGGTCTCTCTCCTCTTATCAGCATCCGGCAGTCAATGTGTCTTGCGTACACTCTTGGAAAAAAGAATTCAGCTCCACCGGAATGTTCCTCTTAACCGTTGAAGAAAGGTTATCAAAGGCTACTAGATTTTGGATTTAATCCACATTTTCGATTTTCAAAGGGAACGCGACCAACAAAAGACAGGATTGGCAATGGATTCCCCTAAATCTCCTATTCATACTTACGTTTAAGACTTGTGATATCTCAGGAAGATTCTGATGTTAACGACTGACATTCTGGTGATCAGATTAGGCGTTAGCAAATTTACATGGGAACAAGAAATACAAGACAGAAAGCCATTTCTTGGACTGCCTGGTAAATCGAACAAACAGCCACAAATGAGACGAAACAGTCACCGGAAATAAAACTCGGTTACAGGGATAGCTGTATTACAGCGTCGATCCAGCATTCATTGTGAACCTCAGCTAATATGATTCCGACGCAAAGCAAGAGACAAAATAACTCGGAAGTTCGTCCAGGAAGTGGAAGAAAGCTTGATTCCGACGCAATGCAAGAGACAGAATAACTAGGAAGTCCGTCTACGAAGTGGTAGCAAGCTTGAGATTGCAGTCGGTTGTGCCATAGCCCAAGACATGGAAGACCACGTATTTCCAGCCAGGAAGTCACAAACAGCCAATTTGACTGTAGCCATTTTTGTCTAACGTTGCCACGTCATGACTTGACCCCGCCAAAACAACTGAATTTGTGGATTTGCCGGTGTCACTTAGCAAACTAGAGCGTGGCAATTCAAATGCAATCTAAGCTTTGTTTAGGTTCGTAGTCGTGTGAATGTGGCTTTGCTGGAGGCCCGGAGGCGGATTTCGCTCAGCAGAAACGACCGTTCGGTGCCTAGCTGTCACTTCGATTGAAGGAAGCACAAGGGCCGAGATACTGCTCGGATGCCCAATCCTACATACAGGAATGGGGTGCCAAGGTTGGGTTCGAACCACAGGCCTTCCGATCTGTGAGTTCGCGCCTTAACCAACGAGCTATATCGAGGCGAATTCCGAATGGACAGCAATCACAATCCACTCCGACACATCACCTGGCGCCAGGCGAAACTGACTATTTGTCCGAATCAACAATCCCCGTGAGCCCAGAGGGCCGACGAAAAATGCTCTAAATGTCAGCAAAAGGTCCTTTTTGTCAACAGAACGACCAACGACCAAAATAACTCTGACCTCCGGCAAAGACGTTTGGAACATTGGGCGGAAGATTTCCGACAAATCAGTTAACCGCCCGGACTCCCAACATTGTAGGAGGAATGCCTCAGGAGTATACAAGTGTACATCCTCACCAAATCATCATCGAGCTGCTGCTGCTACTGACGACATGTTCGAGGAATCAATCAATTTGTCACTTTATCGCCAGACAATGCCAAAGTTTCTGACGATCAACATAGTCGAAAGCAGCTTTCAGGTCAAGAAAAACGACCAACATGGGACATTTGAAAATGTGGCACTGTTCGAAAACCCGTTCGAGGACGGCGATTCTTCAGTTAGGTGGCTCTTCAGTTAGGAGCCACCTGGGAAAAGAGGACCGTCCCAAACAACTAGGGTGAATCGATAAGTGCCAATCTTTGAAAAGGTAGTTGCAAAGAATTGTCAGTCTGACTTCCGTGGACTTCGTCTTAGTGTGGAACGCGAAACCCTGACCTGGGAGCATCAAGCGGTATTTCGACCAAGTAGAGGCTACGTCGATTGTTAGATCAGCGCCATACGTGCAGACGATCCATAAGTTCGTGCTGCTTGATTTCACAAGTGCGTTGGATTCTGTCAATGCTTAAAAGGAGACGACTCAGAAGTTCCTGAACATAACACAAGGGTTTTAGGGTGTACAAGAAACTATCCAAAAGCTTCCTCACAAAAGGTGTGATGCATGGCAACGGTATTCACTATTTTCATTTATGACTTCGTCATCGATGAAATCACAAGGCGAACGCTGGAACGCCTTGACTTCAAATTGCTGTTGTCAAGAGCCTTGTCGATATGAAAAATACAGGCGACATCTTCCTGATCTATGAAGATGAATAGAAAACATAAAATCGTTCAGCTGCGACACCCTTCCGGTGCCTAGCTGCCATGCCACCCGAAGGAAGCACGAGGGCTCGGATACTGCCAGGTTGCCCAAACCTAGACAGGGGAAGTCGAGAGGCAGAGCGGGTCGGGTTCGAACCACGGACCTTCCGGTCAGTAAATTCGCGCTCTAACCACTTGGGCCATCTCGCCCACATAAGCGAGGTGAGATAAACCAACCACCACCGTAACATCTTTCAACACGTCTTAAACTTCCAAACCAATACTCCAGAATGTTCGATCTCTGAACATACCCGCGTTGCAAGCCGAGAGAGTTTTACGTACCTCGGTAGTTAGATCAGCCCTGACGAAGTGTGCTTGATGAAACCATTGTGCAAATCACGTCTGCCAATTTGCCCCATTTTTTGCCGCCAAAAAAAAGATGTATCACTGGGTGCTAAGGGTAGCATGTACCAGGAAGGCCTTTGTTGCTCTAGGCTTGCGAAACTTGGCCTAAGGCCAGTAAGTTGAGGCATATTTGTGTTTGGCAACAGATGACAACCGGTGGCATCAAAAATCCGTAACAGAGGACACATGCCAAATCGTCGTCTACTGAGACGAGTATTGTCCTCGGTGCCATCTTCAGAATGGCACAAACTGCGAGATGGAGAAGGTGTGACTTGATAGAAGAGTGTGGGAGTTTGAATGTTGTTGGTGAAGTCCGCCTTCCAGGGTGGGATATCCTTGACCCTCTGAGCTTACAAAATATTACGACTACTTGATTTTCTTGACGCTTATGCTGCCAGACTTCTCGGTGGAGCGCTTAGAGGTGTAGGTATATGACTTCGACAGGCTTGCACAAGACCACTTTCCTTTCCACCGTTTTCCAACTTTGGGATTCTGAAGATAACTATGCTTTGTGCCTGTACGGTCATGAAGCGTCACTGTCAACGACGAAGTTGTTGTCTATGTGGAGGATGATTTGGAGGCCTCCAACCAACCCCATCATAGCGATAAATGATGTGAAAGACATGAACGGATCCTGTTACACCTAGTCTAGACCATCGCCCATGACATTATTGACAAAAGGAAGTGTCATCCACACAACGATCGATATGGCATTGGAAAGTTATATCTTATGGCGTCCCCGACGAGAAACCAGAATATGGGTTCCAGCTGAGGTCTACCAAAAACGTATGATTACCAATGGTTACGTTAAATAAGCTCCTTGATTTGTGAGTGCCTGAGTTGCGATAAGACAACAATGAGCCGGAAGATGGTACAAATTTAAAAGATGCCAATAACACGAGGCAGACGATTCACTTCTGGAGCAATTTGTCAAATAAGGAAGTGAAAAAAAACACAAATCATAATGATCTTACAAATAACTTCGTATTTCAGCACACACCTCACAAGTTCGAGAGAAGGAAGCTCAAAAAATGGTCGAAATGTACCAAAACCCTAGTTCAAGTTGAAGGTTTGTTTGATGAAAGTAAGTGAATAAGTTACAAAGTTGATGTGGGAGAAAAGGACAGTAAGTGAACAGTTTGTGTGGAAAGAAGTCTCCTTCTCATGTCAACACGTGTGATCACAGTGGTGGTATTGGGGCCGGTCAGACCAACTCGAACTCTGTTCCTAAAGGTGAATAAAGAGAAACGATTACGCGGACTGGACATCACAGATCATGTAGAATGTTATCAGAAAGTTAGCCGAAACGCTTGAGCAGTGACACCCTATGGCCTGCTTCAGTCAACAGGCATTTTTGAGCATGTTGTGCCTACTGAGACGTAAGTCAGTAGTATAAAATATGAGTTAAACTATTAACTGTGTGAGGCAGGCGGATCGGGTGAAACCTCGGCGGACGAGTTCAACCTCGTATCCTAAGCTTGCTCGTCGACCCGACCACACGTGTATAAATAAAATTCGGCTGTCCTTTACTAATTTCCATCCGAAGGACGCTGAGGAATGTGGTTTAGCTGGAGTACAACCTCGTACAGGAAATATCTGAAGGGGGATGCTGAGGTGGTTCCTCGTATTGCACATCTTCTGCACCGGAAAGATCCAAGTGCACTTGTATCCGGGTATTTTGAGGACCGCTTGTGAACGTGCAAAGAAATCTTTTGCCTCGTCTAGGGCGAATGCACCAGATATTCAATAATTTTGGAAATCCAAGCAGCATGTTACACCCGTAGGATGGCCAACGACCAGTATTATTTAGGTCAACTCGAATCAGAACTGCAGAAAAAGATAATTCATCACAAGGATGTACAATAATACAACAAGCAATAATAACAGTGTCAATAAGGGACTCGTCCGCGGTTCCATCCCACATGCCATCTCTATTACCCTCGATCATGATTGCAATATGACATATTGCAGGGCTGGCGCGTATTTTTGACCAAAAATTATGGTTCAAGTCAGTTCAAGACGGATAAAAAGCCTTTCGAAGAGGTGAAACAGTATGTGCGACATCAACCACTTAATGTGACAGTCAACCGAAAAAACTGGGTCAACGAAGTCAATTATTGGTTATCAGTAGATTTGATCAATGCAATGATGTGGGCCAACAAGACTGCCGGGCCTGGAAATCGAATACACGGGGAGTAGGGAGCAGTTTTCATATTCTACGCTCCCTGTGGGTGGATCAGAAAGGACGCAACAAATGTGGACAAAATCGAAAGTGAGAACCGGTAAATGTCCGGATGGCCTAAGACACTTGGAACGGTAAGCTCGAGACAGTTCAGTGGTTAAGGCGCGAACTTAACAACCCGAAGGTCTGTAGTTCGAACCCAAACTATGCATCTCGACTGCTCCTGTCTAGGGTTGGGCAACCTGGCAGTCCCTCAGCCATCGGGCTTCCTCTGGGTGGCGTGGCAGTTAGGCACCGGAAGGGTTTTACAGCTGGAGGATTTTTTATTTACTTATTTACTAACTAGGTGGCTTTGTGTCAAGCACGTTAACTAAGTTGGGTACGTGGAACGAGCTGAAGATCAACCTTCGGAAATGTATCAAGTTATGGTACTCAGAAGCGTTCGGTCTCGGTGTGTCTTGGTTCAGAGGAGTCGGCACGAACGAAGGCTTGATCCGTATACAGTCAGTTATTCCAGAACCAACGACAGTCTCATGCCATGCCACCAACCGCACCTGGTCACTATTACATCCATCTTGCGTGTATTCACGACTAAATGGAGCAAAGTGGTCTGTCTCCGGGCGACACATTGGCTCCTGCTGTTGTGACACGTCGTGCTCAACAGGGAGTCTGTGTGAAACGTGGAGGTAAACATTCTGTAGTCACTACGTGTGTGCTGTGCTCAGGCATTTGTCACGGTGCTCTGTCGCTTCCTAGTTAGGAGCAGAAAGTCAGAACTCGCAGTTTGGAATATGAGAGCTGATTAAACATCGTTAGGATCTCTTTGTCGGAATCTGAACGACTTCGATTTGTACCGTAGGATAATCGTTTCGTCGATGCCTGGGAAATAAGTCACTCAACTAAGGGCTGTTTGACCTCGGAAATTCAGTTGACCGAAGTTTGTTCGGCTCTAGGACTAAAAGCTAGTCTAGCTCCAGCCTGTCCGCTGCCAACGAAAACTTTCATACGCAAATTACTCTTCGTGGATTCATGCAGAATGACGACAGCACTGGAATTGCACTCGTATCATGTCCCAAACTAAAAAAGTGCTGAAAGCTAAAAAAGCTGAAAGCTATTCACCAGAGCTGTACAAGCCTCAGGAACTGGCTGGGAAATACCTCAAAACTATTTGAAACCCAAGAATTCGGAAAACATTTGGCAATTTCAGAGGGGGAACAATAGTGCACGGTGCAACCAAATACTATGAGTTGGCCAGTGAAATAGTTATCGGTGAGGACAACCACATGAAACCATGATTTCAAATTTGTCTCCAATTCATCAAATGGCTCTGAACACCGTTTTGCCTGGTTCAACCTAATACTGAGAGGTTAGCCACTGATGTAGAAGCTAACTGATATGCACAACGTCATGCAAAACAAGACCCCCTGTTGGTCCGTAATCCAGCCACCATTGTCGAGCGAGAACATCGCCTGAAATGTATCTAGTGTGCTAAAACCGACAGTCGTAAGAGTCGCGATGTACATGCCGCTGGAGTGAAAAACAGATGCTATGCGGCTGCATGCTGATACAGTGAATTCGCTTGAACCAAGCTAGGCCCCAACGAGACTAGGTTTGGAAACCCAGCAACCTCAGAATAAACCAGCACCTCAAGAAAAGCATACAACGAGACTTCAGACACACAAAATGCTAGGCTGTTATGCCAAACAGACATGTTTTTGCTTGCAGCAGTCGTATTTGTTGCATACAACAAACGTTTCTCCATACAAATATAACCAGCTTCAGCCAGTCGGTTAAGTTTTTCAGCTCGAAAACCGTGCAGTGATTCCAGCTGCTACAGCTCCGTTCACCGAGGAAGGGGGGGAATGGGAGCCAAGCGTTGGAGATGATGGCTCAATCTGTGCATTAACCACAACTGGATCTGTTAGTCCAGTATGGCAGTGAGGGCGATAGCTTTGATGCAACAGCGCCATTGGCTGAGTGACGCACGGGCCATATCTGTCAGGGTCACTGCAGTGTCTCGTCCCGATTAGTACATGCATACATTGTTCCCCGACACTACAAGGGAGCAAAGAAAATGCTCGAATCATTAACGCGCTCGGTTTGCTTGGCTGAAGGAACATCTAGGAAGCCCGGTTACATATGCAAACCACACCCTACATCTCGAGTGTTCAGAATCTGTCACCACGTCAAGCTAGCAAAAATCTACCCATAATTTGAAGTTCTTCCGAAGGACCTAAACAAACTAGTTGTTCAACTCGATTCCGAAGGAGACGAGAAGAGGCAGTGATGAGTTTGTGATACGGAACCTTGATTCATGCGAAGGTTAAACGATTTCCAATGGCAAAAGGAAGGATCGGGTTCGAATGTCTAGCTTCGTGGGGCCGGGAACGAGTAAATCCATGGCTGAACGGCTGAACAAACTGCGAAAGACGTATGGGTTTCCGGGCCCCCTATTCGAGGCCAGTCTCATGAGGTGAATATTCGGGCAGGTCAGAATAGGCCAAACACACGGAGGACGAACGTGGACAGATAGTCTGGTGCACTGACAAAGACACACATGCAAGCATACCAGTGTGGGGAGAGACGGCCAGCATGACAAGGTGTCAAAACAGTGGAAATCGATTGGCACACACAAGGAATAGGTGAGTGAACAAGGGGTGGGGTATCAAGTTGTCAAACCAGTCAATGGGTAGTTACTTACTCTGGGTGTCCTCACTCTAGCGTTCACCCCCAACAGACAGAAAGAACTTATGCATAAGAATTCACGGTAGTTTGCGGAAGGATGTGCCTAGATGCGTTTGATCACAGCTTAGGTTCTGCAGAATCCGGAGCAGTGCGCCGAATTCGCTGATATTCAACCTCAGGCAGACGTGAACTTAGAAAGGGGAGTAGGTCACAAGAGACAGCCAGCTAAAGTGAGGTAAGTAAAGAGTTTGGACGCTGTAGTTGACACATCAATATAATCACAGGCAACAGGACTAATGGACAAACGGCGGATGGACCTGTGGCAAGCACAGATCGAATTGTAAGGCAAGTCAGTTCACATACAGCGAAAACAGGAGCAAACTGTAGCGAATCAGAAGACTGCAGAGGATAGTTATGAACAATCAATATAGCGAAGCGAGGCATTAGGTCGGTACACTTAAATGAACTTACGGAACAAGCAATTCAAACTACGCACCATATAGCGTGCCGTTAGGCCAAAAGGGACGTGAATGAAAGGAAAGACCTTGCACGCATGCTCAGTTGAACAACTCTGGTCACATGGTTCAAAGCGGGAAGAAATTCCACCCTGATCGTTCGTGATCAGGTTAAATTAACCTTCAAGACCAACTTGACCTCTACACACAAATACTCGTTCTAGCGATGGCAGGCGTAAAAAAAACGGGGAAGACACACGCAGAACAGTTTGCGGTAACGACGAGACGCCAAAATGTAACCGACTATTGTGCTCATAACCAATCATGATCTGCATGAAGATACGGAAGCGACAGTATGCAGAAAAACAAAGAAAACCACCTGTTTACTCAGCAGTAACCTGAGATGAAATAAAGCCCGATTCCTCACAGAAAACAGCCGGTACATCAGGTAGAAACTTCGGCTAATGGACCTTTCGGTGGACTTTTCGCAGTGCTGAAGCATGCAGGACCCAACGACCATACACACAAAGTGAAAACATGGGAGATTTGAATTGCGTAGGATGACTGCGTTCAGAAGAACAACCAACCACATCGGCATTGCACAATCGTACACATTCGTGAGACAAGCAACTATAGGATGTGACTCGACCGTTTGAGGGAGGGGGAGGAATAAAATGACTACTTCACTGAAGGAATTCTTGATGTAACACGATCATCTGTTTGGTTAGAATGGATTGAAGATTTCTGGTAAATGAAATCCTCGTCAATCGACTGGAAGGTGAATATTGCATTTTGAAATTGCACACACACACACACACAGAGCCTCGCCAAGACGTGGACGTGGCTTCGAACAAGGGCTAGTTGAGCTTGGACCAAGAAATATCGAACAATATACAAACACAATCCCAAATGGATATCTAATAAATGTATACTGTAATAATAATAATAAGGGGGCGAGATAGCTCAGCGGTAAGAGCGCGAGCGTACTGACCGGAAGGTCTGTGGTTCGAACCCTGCCTCTGCCTCTCGACTTCCCCTGTCTAGGCTTGGGCAACCTGGCAGTATCCCAGCCCTCGTGCTTCCTTCGGGTGGCATGGCAGCTAGGCACCGAAGGGGTGCTACAGCTGAAGGATTTTTATACTGTAATAATTCGTTACCTAAAACTGTTCACTGACTCACCAGAATTCGCCATTGGGCCACCAAGGTTGGTCAAAGAACGAACCGTTTCTTCCGCTACTTGATTACATTTGGACCAGAGAGCCCGTACTGCATTCATGGCCCCGCCAATCTTGCTAGGATCCGATGCCGTGGGAGACGGAGGATTGCTCGTATCACCCTCATCAGTCTCTTCTTTGACCGAAGTATCAGATGCTCTTTCGGATCGTGAGTTGAACAATAAAACAGGTAACGGAGGCAAATTGGAAGGCCTAGACTTGTGTACTTCAAACAGTGGATGTCCACAAGTTGTTTCCACACTAAGTACATCCCGTTCCAAATGTGCACATAGCTGATCGAATTCATCTTCGGTCGTGCACACAAAACCAATGACCATACTTGGATCAAGTCGCTCTAGAGGAAGACGGACGGGACAGTCACAGTGGTGAGTGACGTCATCTTCGGCGGTGAGATCATCCTGACTGGCCGGTTGAGTTGTGTGAGGATCGAGGCACAGTAGATCCTCATCGCCAGCTGTACCTACTATCCAGACCGCATGACTCGGTCGACCTCCCATAATTCCTATCGAGTGTGGAATTTGGAGTATGGCCTGTAATGAAGAGAAAAGGGGTAGCTGTGTTGTAGAGAAACGGATCAGAGAGTTGAATTGGATCTAAAAAAATGGTGTTCACAGTAGGCCCGCGGAAATCACATATACTCTTCGGTAGTGAACACCTGGAAAAACTGATTTATCAAGTACGAAATTCATTGTTAAATCCAGAAAACAAGTTGACAAACATTAAGGTTTTCGTAAACTACTCTGCTAGCAAGTAAGGATACTAAAGGCACGCTAGAACGAAGGTCACTGTCAGGAAATGCTGTTACACTATGGTTGCGCCCTTACAAATGTATTCAGTGGCCAGTAGTTTGGACAAATCTGTCACGAACCAAATCCCGAAATGTTCAAATTGTCTCGCTGAAACTTGCCAGCTCAGAATGGCACTGCCGTAATAGCACTGAGGAATTAGGCTCTCAACAGGTGAAACAATGTTAAGCTTCCAGGTCCCCATGTCGTCCATGAAATCGAGTATTGGAGCATAAACTGGACAAAGATACACCCGGATTTTGTTGACTAAGTTTGCCCATAAACAATCGCAATTCGGCATGCCCTTGAAGCCAGTTTGTCCTTACCCATGAGAAATCCATCGTAGGTTAACCATCCAGGTGGGTATTTCTACCTTGGCTTCTTGAGTAAAGCTCAATTTTTTTTAGCTTGCAACGACACAAGTAAATCACTAGTACTCGTTATAGCACACGTGAGGCTGCAGGATAGAAGTATGACATAGTTCCTCCAAGTCACGATTATCAATCTTCCAGGTTAAAAATATCAGTTTGGAATAAAATTCCTAGATCCACTGAGCCTCGCCAGGTTACCCAAAAAAAGTAAAACCACTTATTCTGGATCATTCGACCACAATCAGAATTCCCAGTACTGAAAAGTTCTACCTATCAATGGAGAGTCAATGTCTTCTTTCTTTTTCGAGTGAGAACTAATGGAGTCTCTGAACCACATACGGACAGACGTGAAAAAGGCCTAAACAACCAGATTAACATGAACGTGTAGTTGTCTGGACCAACGTTGACGAAGGCACTTGGGGCATTGTCACGGACTGATATGTCCGTAGTTTGGTCTGAAGAGCTGAGTTGCTTGAAATCGGTGATAGTGCTCGGACTAGACCATCCGAAGACACACATACTGCAATGGTTCATTTGAGAGTTGTGAGAACACAAAAAGGGATAAGCAAACGACTGGTTCCAGACAAGTTTACTTGTGAAAATACCACAAACCAAAACAAATGAGATAGTTCAGCTGTAGCACCCCTTCGGCGCCTAACTGCCATGCCACCTGAAGGAAGCACGAGGGCTGGGATACTGCCAGGTTGCCCAAGCCTAGACAGGAGAAGTCGAGATGCAGAGGTCGGGTTCGAACCAAAGACCTTCCGGTCAGTAAATTCACACTCTAATGACTAAGTCATTTCGCCTTCACCAAAACAAATAAGTGGGTCTGTATGAGTAAGCTGACAAAAATATGTCACTAACAAAGCTAGCATCCAGCGGCGATCATTCAGCTGAAGTCTTACTTAACTCGTTGAGTACTCAGGTTAGTAACACAAAACTAAAATTCAGCGAACCTAAAAGTAGTCTCTACCAGCCGCTCGATTCATAGACAGACCAACTAAACCGTTTTGTTATGCTCCTGTGGACGAGAGTAGCTCAATCCAACGCGGAGACGATTGTCAAAACGAATCTGTGAAACATTTCGTGAACACCGGAAACCAGGCTGGTGTAAAAACAGCATTCAGATTCGCAATACACTACTCATAAGGTTGCCGAAAACTCTTCGACAGCGCACGATCGGTTTCACTCTTCTTGGGGCTCATCAGGGAACATAGTCTCCGAGTTTCCGTCAACCTTATGTTCTTTTTGAACCCAAATTGCACGTAAATGGTTTAATCCGCCCGGCCGTTTGTTGTTTCCTCTCTCTCTCTCTCTCTCTCTGTGTGTGTGTGTGTATGTCCATTGGCTTGTTCACACATACTCGTCTATTTGTTTTGATGTTTACTATGTTCACAAACGTTATGGGTAGTCCGATGAAGTTTCCATTTGCCCATCGTTTTGTGTTCTGCAATGGTTTAGCCTAATGAGGCCGAGCATTACATACAAGTTTGTTCCAGCGTAGCCCTGGTAACGCAAAACGTGCGTAAGTCTCTTTTGTATCGGTGACTAATATAACGAATACAGTTGAGAGGACTCCGCGCCGTTGCGAGGCCTCATCTGACTAATAGGAAACACAATGCCGTCACTGGGTGCTCAGACACAGGTAACAGTGTACAGCTAACAAGAAAAGGGGGTGGTACGTATCTTTTCAACTCCTAGTCTATTCACACATGAGTAGATGTGGTCCATTCGAGAAAATGGTCATTTTCGACTAACCGACAAAAATGATTTACTGTTGCCTCCGCCAGTTTTCTTTCCTCCTTCGATTATGCGGCCACATCAACACTTTTTCGCCTTGTGTAGTTGTCTGAGGAAATTGATGTTTTAAGACTGCAGTTAACTGAAATTTACCTGAAAAAACAGGTTATTAAAAATGCGGTTGCGGAACGCGTGAATAGACGGGATAGCGCACGACAACTTTCGCACGCGGCTAGCTGGAAGAGAGTCCAGTTAGCGACACACTTACCTAAGCCAAGCAATCTGTTGCGTCTAACATGCTGTTGCGCCAAAGTGCGCCAGGTTACTGAGATTGGAATGGGGCAAATCCAGGGTGGGGAACATAAAAAAATGCTCCCAAACGCTTGAAAGCATAGTTGCTTACAACGCTCAACTTTACAGAAAACGGGGTCATCAATGGAGCCAGGCCAACGGCATACCAAGCAAAAACTAGAACGGTCTCGCGAAGTACACTCATTTGCAAACCAATTCGGTTTTGCGGGAGACACACCTGGAACCCAGCTGAATCTCTCGTTTATGATGTTTTTAAGAAACTGAATGTGCCGCGTCATGTTGCAGTTAGTACAATATTCGAGATACCGGATTACATGTATAGACGTAAAACACTACTCATAAGGTTGCTGAAAATTCTTAGACAGCCCACGACCGGTTTTGGTTCATTAATAGATGCAGCGACCCTTTCTTTAGGTAGCTTCTGAAGAGAGGACACCACTCGCTCGGGAACCATAATCGACAGGGTGACGTTTTCTCTCGGAAATCGCGTCTCGTAAACCCGCTACTCCACGGCGTGTTTTCACACTACATTAAATCACCTTCCGCGCAAGTACACAGCCAACAACGCTGACGTGAACACTATTCACCGAGTCGATGCAGTCCGACTATTCCTGGGATTACTAGTTGGTGTCACTAATCCTCATCAAGAGAGAGAGAGAGAGAGAGCAGATGTAATATCATCCATTGTGACCTTGAAAAAAGTAAGGTGAGGCCTTACAATGCACCATAGAGTGGAAAACCCGAAATCTGTTTCCAGGCCCACTGGATGAAAAATGAGGCCTGCGAACCGAATGCTCTGGTCAGATACGAAAGAGTACCGGACAGATGTTGCAAAACAGCACCACGTGACCCTCGCATGTGTTGACGCAACCAGGAAACTAAGAGACCTGTAAAATACACCAGGGGAACAGGGAGCTCACCTTGATTGCATTGAAATAACAAGGATTGGGTTGATGCAGACCTAATCGTAGCGGGATAAATAGAAGTAAAGGACGCCAGGTGGCTGGCGACGGGGTAGCCTCAATCTCACTGGCCTGAAGACGATCATTGTCGGGTGGAGGTGACCGTTCTAGTGAAGATCGGGGGGCAGGGACAACGGGAGGAGTGATAGGTGGATGGTCGGAATCATGTTCAGAATCGTAGGTGGGAGGGAGAACAATCTCCAAGAAGTCTTCATCCAATATTCGGGTGACTGGACTGTTTACGTGAGGGGGAGGGCTGTAAGGAGGTGGAAGGCGAATGGGACGAAAGCGTGTAACACAGTAGATACATAGATATGGTAGACAGAGATAAAACAACCTAGCCTGTCAGCCCTAAATCTTGCTCTACCTACGTGAAGAAAAGGACCACAGGTACAGAACTGGTCAGTTCTCGTCAAGGAGTGCTAACGGAATGAACCATATGAGAGGATGGAGATCCTAGTGCGTGTACTCAACAGTAACAATTATTTCGACTACTGAGCTCCACGAGTAGACGGAAATGTTAGATGTTTCAAAAAGACGCAGTGGCATCTTACACATCCAACATCAACCACAGCACTCTTCATTTCGACCCCACTGAGAAACTCCTGAGGCGCGCGAAGTAAAAAAACGGCGAGAATGTTTTCTCAGTTGAATTTGGACAACCTGACAAGATCTTAGACCTTGTGCCTTGTCCAAGTGTCATGGCAGGCATGCGGCAAAAGAGTGAAACCACCGATTGATTAGTTGTTCTTTTACAGCTGACCTATTGACCGTTGTGAAACGGAAACTAGGAAGCATTGTCCAGAAATTCAGCAGATGTGTAGTGAATTGATCTGTGGAGGTCGTCGGTTTGACTGGTTTAGTTCACGCACTTGTTTACCAGAGGAATTCACTAGTGAATACGCAGAGCCCAAGTTCTCACCGATGACTTGACCATTACTAAGCCATTTGGTTAAAAAAAAACGATAAGCGTGACGCAAAGCTAACAACTCTGACCCATGAATGTTCTCGGACGACATGGCCGGACGCGAGGTTAAAAGTCCTCTCAGTGGGACGGCATCCTGAGATGATCTCAAATACTTGTGTTACCCAATTTCCGCTATCTGGTGTTTTCGTGTCACTTGCTTCAAAGGATACGCTAGTTAGTTCGGAATTTGTAGGCCGACGGCGTGTGCGACATATAAAAAATAAAAAATCGTTACACTTCACACATTGGTGATGCAGAAACTGTGAGAATCGTGCAACGCCTCATAGCTTTGTCACGTGGTGTATTGTGTGCGCTTACGGGTTGTTTATCTACCCTCCAAGGTGGGTAAAGGGCCGCGACCGTTTCGTCATCACTTGAGCAAGACGTCATCGGTGTGTAGTCGGGTGTTTTCGAAGCACATGGTGACGATAGCTTTAGTCGTAGGGACCAGTAGCACCATTATCACCAACGTCAGTTAGGACCGGAAGCGGCACTAAAAATCTATTCGGACAGCACAGTCTGGTACAAATCGTGTCCTACTTTTTCGCCAGGTCACGGCAGTAAAGGCTGATGTAGAAAAACAGCCGATGGCATGGTCCAATAAAAAACGGCAAACAAGGTCACATGACCGCTATGTTTCTGAATTTCACTCAGCCTGAGGTCAACCGATGGGGATGGGGAGTGAAGGAACTAAGAAGTAGGCGTCGTCCGAGTGCATGCTGGCGTGGGCAAGCGGAAAAAGGTACACCCACAGTAAAATGATGAATCGACCCAATCTGAGGTTGCCAAATTTTTTAGTGAAACAATCCATTAGCGCAGTAATCATCCACACGGAAAAGGAACAACTTTTGGTCGTTTTGTGGAGCAGGTTCCGGAGAGAGTATCTCTCCAACGAACAATGTAATGGGTAATAGTTTAGTCCAACTTCCATCGAATACAAGATACGTGGCTGAAAAACACGACTGAAATGAATGGTTACTCTTGGATTTTGAGCGATCATGGGAAAAACAAGAGTTTTGATAAAAAGTGTTGCGCACACATTCGATAAAACCGTCATCTGACTAGAGTTCAGTAAACGCCTTTAGGAGTGGCAAACTCGGTTTTCTCTCCTCTTGAAAGGCATAACTGATAGGAAGCAGAGAGGTGGCCAACCCTTGACCTGGCAGAAGGGTATGGAAGAAATCACGAAACGTTTAGGTGCTATCGGTGCTACTCGCCTTCTAGGATGGGGACCGCGTGATCCCCACTTCCTCTGGTTGGAGACGCTACAAAATATGGCTGCCAACCGATGTCAGTGGCGGTCTTGTTGTCAGTTTCTATCCAGATTGCCTGAATGAGTGTTTGGAGGTGTAGGCACCTCGGAATGATTGTAGTAAGGCGGCAGTAAGTCCCCTCCCGGTCCATCTTTATTCTACTCTTCACAATAAGGCTTTCAAATAAATCATGGTTGTACGGCAGCGAAGCATCGGTGTTGAACACTGATGTCATGCTGTCGATGATGGTGATGATGACACGCCGCCTCCATTAATTGAGGAAAATTCGGATGTTTGAAAGCGTCTACAACAGCCATTGCCATAATCGAATAGTCTAACCCAAATTTTACCGCTCCCTTTCTCTAACTTCCACGAACAAGGTTTTCGCATGCGTGGCAATTATTTTTGCGAATCACTGGCGAATTTCCGAATAATTTACTGCAGGTTCCCCAGTCTGGTAGGATCTAGTCGAATGTTTTCCAAGCCGATGAACAGAAGGATCAAAGAGGGCGGAAAAGAAAAAGTGGTAAAAACAAGAAAGTGCACATGGGATAAAACGAACGCAGGGAAACCAGGCCACACAACGCTAACCACACTGAAAATAGATTAATCGGACGAGCGAATGGATACTACCCGATAGGTATCCGATAAAACACACTATTCCAATCCCAGGCCACAATTCAACGTTACTTATAACCGGACAGTTGAGTGCGAGAAAGCCATCCTTCAACCACCCGTTTGCGGCAGAAATAGGGTACTCTTGTCTCGAGGGGTTCATTCAGTGAGTACGACTTGATCGTAAAAAGACGACTAATGAAAACTGAATCCAATGCTTCTTAGGCCGGGGAGAGGACAAACTCCTCTTGAAAGTGGGATTTCGGCCTCAACATTTCGTCTAAAGCGACTGTCTCAGCTAGTCAATGTTCCACGATTTACACGACACACGGAACGCGAATGGTGGCCACTAGCCTCCGTCATTCAGGTCATTGGGAAATGGTGGCTTTTCTCCTAATTCACTCGTCAGCTGTGCAAACCTCCATAGACAGTCCACCTGCGAAACGTCCTTTTCAACAGTGCTATGAGTATCCAGGCTTAGAATGTCAGCCATGTCAAGTCGAAAATCCCACTGATGTGGCCGGTTGGTGTACAACCGGTTTTCATGGCACCAATAGTTTACCGTGAAAATGACGTGATAAATCTGAGTCAGTGGCCAAGGGTAGTTCCCTTGTGTTGTCTCTGCTTGCCTGGTGCAGCACATTCAGTTGCCTGAAAACATCGCAAACGGGAGATTCAGCTGGGTTCCAGGTGAGTCTCTCGCAAAAACCAAATTGATATGCAAATGAGTGTATTTCTCGAAAACAGTGCAATTTGGGTTCAAGTAGAACATAAGGTTGATGGAAACTCGGGGACTGCGCCTACCTGATGAGCCCCAAGAAGGGCGAAACCGGTCGTGGGCTGTCGAAGAATTTTCAGTAACCCTATGAGTAGTGTAGTACGTGTATACATGTGTCGCGATATCTCGAATATCGTAGCAACTGGAACATGAGGCGGCCTGGTGCAGCACATTCAGTTGCCTGAAAACACAAACGGGAGATTCAGCTGGGTTCCAGGTGAGTCTCTCGCAAAAACCAAATTGATTTGCAAATGAGTGTATTTCTAGAAATCGTCTTGTTTTCGGTTCTCAGGGGTGACCCTCAAGGGAGTGCAGAACTCTGTGGGCTTTTAAACCTATATGAAGGACGTCGAGGGACAAGGGAGTACACAAGTAATCGCGTATTTATGTCATCTTCCGTTGGTAATGAGATGGCTGCAAACCAACTGCCATGCTCGACGAATATCGAACACCAGTGGAGTGCCTGAAATGCAAATATTTCAACACGTCATGATATTATAGATTTGTTACATACGTAGAAGATTAGTGCAGAAGAAAGGCTTGAAATATAAACAAGTTTGGTACTTAGAAGGACAGCAACGTGGAGGACGGCGGTAAACCCACTCGAGTAGCTCTGGGTCTTCAGCAAACCGAGCCTTTACCGCTTCCAAATCCCAGTCGCTACCGACACCACCTTCAGCCGGAGGGGTTCCAGGAGTAGGTAAGCCGTGCGCGGAATCCGACAAAGGATGTAGGATAAACGCCTTAGGGTTTTGGCATCGGGCTTCTGGAAGATCATGGAGGGAAAAGATCAACAAATTAGAGTTTGTTGCGGAAACCGGCGGTACAATTGTCCTCAAGTGGACTTCTGGGCATGTTGACCATAATAATAATAATAGTACTAACAATAATCGTCCAGCGGTAACACCTGTAGTAACCCCTCGTCCTAAAGACCGAGGTCCCCATCCCATATAAGCGCTACTTGAGTTTACAAGGAATTCACATATACATATATATATATAAGGTAAGCGGCGGCAACCTTCTGGAAGTTCTGACGCCTTCTGGATGACCAACTGGCAACCGGCATTCCGTCAAAACTGGGCGATGATTGGCTGTTTGGTCCAGACTTTCGACCAGTCAGATCTCGGCTTGATGCCGGACCGGCAAGCCTACCGAACTTTTGGCCAATCTTGTGCGGGATAGGCTTCTCGGCCGTAGCAGGGTCCAACTGCGAGCGGTAAAGTGGGAAACATGCGGAATTCTGCCTAACAACACCACACCACCCAAATAAAGCACAAGGGCTGAGATACTGTCAGGTCGTCCAAGCCTAGGCATGAGCAGTCGATATGCAGAGATGGGACCGAACCCCGGACCTTCCTGTCACTAAGCTCATACCTTCACCACTGAGTAAACCCGGTCTTGATAAGTTTACTGAGATGCAGTGAAGTTGACTGGCACTTGGGTGGATGCGCTCAGAGTTCCAGTGCGATTCTACATAGATAGTCGCTAGTCACCAGAGTTGGGAATACCTGAACATGAAGGACAATGAGCTAGATGTTGCCAGTTCGGACTGAGGAGCGAGATGGCTCAAGTGGTTAGAGCACGAATTTACTGACCGGAAGGTCCGTGGTTCGAACCCCACCTCCGCCTCTTGACTTCCCCTGCCTAGGCTTGGGCAACCTGACAGTATCCCAGCCCTCGTGTTTCCTTAGGGTGGCATGGCAGCTAGGCGCCAGAAGGGTGCTACAGCTGATGTCAATTGTTTGTGGGTGCTGTTTTGTGACTAGTAGACGCGGTGGTGAATCAACTGAATGAGAACGACAAGGTAACTTTTACTATACATAACCAAACCAACTGATAGAAGCTCAAAACTACTCATCGTGGTTGAACAATCATCAACTGCGTGCACAGATGTTGGAGTAATCTACGTCGCTCGTTTTGAACCAGTGACGGTCACTATTCGCCAAAAAATGCATATAGAATGTTTACCATTTACTTGGACACCAAAGTTCCTTGCATGATCTTGCGGAGATTCGAACTTATAGCTGATTGGCTACTCTGTTTGTCCAGTCCAATGAGGGTCTACAACCTTGTCACGCCAGGCCACACGTGCCTTGAAGCATACAAAAGCATGGCCAAGTTATGCTTTAATCGATTATTCCAATCCTGGTTGATGCGCTCTTTAGCTATGCAACCCAACAGCACTGTACCAGGTAGCGTCTTAGTGCGGACGGCTCCTCAAGCAACCTGCAATCCCGAGCGTGGAATCCTTTCGCGCATGTGTTCGACTCGTTTCTGATATTGTCGGTCGTTCAGCTGTAACGCCCTTCCAATGCCCGAAGGAAGCACGAGGACTGGGATACTGCCAGGTCCTAGACAGGAGAGGTCGAGAGGCAGAGGTCGGGTTCGAGCCACGGACCTTCCGGTCAGTGAATTCGCGCTCCAACCATCTCACACTTCGTTTCCGAAATGAGCCGACGGCAGCCATCAATCAATCGTGGAGGATGAGTTAGCGGCCACATATGTTTCAGTGAACAAGTACCCACGAAAGAAAAACGAAAACATATGGCATTCGAAAGGCGGTTGATGCACCAAAAAGCCCCTGAAATCCGATTCCGAGATTGTCGAATGCGTCGAAATACACGTGATAATATCGACCGTACGACCCAAGCTACTAGTGTAGAGTAGTGCAGAGCAGGCCACGTGACCGTACTAGGTTGGTCCATAAGTGAGTTAGAAAGTGCTTGCATAGTTCAATGCAGTTCATCTGCGTAAATCGATTGCCGATGCTGAAATCTACTCGCTACTGTTTGGGAGAAATGCATGAAGAAGTACATTACAGGACACAATGGTTGTTGATCTGTTTGCAAGACTTGGTAACAGTTCCGTAGATGATTTGAGAATGACATCGCCAATCTAGTTACTGATGGGTAGTGATGTAACGTTTAATGTGCAATTGTCAAGGTCGTCAGGCAATCAGTGCACACCCGAACTACCATTCTTCTGTGAAACAACAAATAGCAGAATCAAGTCATACTGTGAGTCTAGGAATTACGCTAAGCCGATGAGACTCATTACCATGAAGGGAAAGAAGGCATACTTTGGGCAAACGGTCATGTAGGGATTCAGTGAAACACAGGACTTGGCAATGCAACAAACCTAAGCAAATGGAGGTAGAACAAAACAGGCACAGAAACTCACTGATCTCGTCCACAATTACTCCATCTTCCACTGAGATATGTACATACCAATTTGTGCATGGGTCGTAGGCACAAAGTTTTCTGCGCGAAACACGGGAAAGCAAAGAAGGCGGTCATCAGCAGTTGCTAACTGGTTGATGAAAAACCGATTGCTGAAGTCTGAATGAGTAAATAGGAATTTTTTGTGAGTGCCAATCAATCCCAAAGCAGTCGTGGAGTGATAGTTTTTGATTCAGCTTGACTGCAAAACGCTCAGTCTGACTGGTGCAAACCAAGGACAGATTCATGAAGTCCAAGCACACATGGGATGCGGAGCAGAGCGGAGCCAATGATCTGCTTATCTCTAGAGGTCTGAACCACTACGGAAGCCGTGTATGTATTACAGGACAGAAGCGTGATGGCCAACTCCGAGCGGAACGACAGCGGCTACATTAATAGAGCACCCGGTCGGTCAGCCGGAGGTTGGTGTTCCAAATCTACCCATAGCCGTCATCTTTCTGTTCATATCATGCGCACTTGGGTTTACTCATTTCAAAATAAACTGTTACCGACGGGATAACTGTTGCGATTATCAAACGGTGCGGGGCCCTCGTGCCTGGTACTGCGTCCAGTCACAAACACATGTCACGATGCGCCTCAGCATAAAACGGTCAGGATGACTTGACAACGGGATGCTTCAGTTCACCGGAAGCTGCCTATCTAATTCAAATGGTCCATGTGAGTAAGTAAAACTAGTGAAAAACAGCATGCTACTAGTTTCGAACCAAGCGAATCTCCCGAACAAAATTCTCACACTGTCATTTCCTTTAGGCAGACATATGAGAAACGATACCCCGGTCGGGGAGTAAAAAAAACCACGCTTACTTTATCACCTGAGCCACAGTGTTTGGGCCAAACCAACTTCCAATCGGTTTATCCAAAGCCATTCCAAGCATGGCTAAAATCGAAAAATAAGACGTACGAAGGTTACGAACCAGTATAGTACACGTAAGCCAAGAATTGCATGGGGAAAGTCTAAATCGATGAAGCGGACAACAACGGCGATTACACTGATTCGAGGAGTTTTACGGATAAAAGAAGGATTGAAGGTGTGATGGACCGGGTGAAGGCAAAGCCGTCAAAAATAGGCTACTACGCAGCTGGGTTCAGTCGCGGCACTATTGCTTAGTGGTCCCGGGTCCGAGGCTCCCCTCCTAGCTTCCCCACTGTTCTTGCCACGTTTATGGCAAGTGCAGCCATCGAGTTTTCTGCATGCCAGGAACCAGCCAGACGGAAGCTGCCCATGAATGTCTCAATAAAGAGGTTGGATTTCAGGTTACAATGAAGTCAATCTAAGCTGAAAAACCGGAAGGCATAGTACAAATGTGTAACTCCTATCGGGGATTGTCATCACGAAACCCTAGGATGATTTGAGCCCAAAACCAACGGCTCACTGTTCAGTCGTGTATAGGCTGCTGGTTCATATTTGGAACGGATATAATGCTGCCTCACATGGTCTGATTGGTGTGGAGTGGTGCTACATCAGATGCCTACGAAACTTGTTGGGTAGTTTTCTTTCTTAGTAGAATACACATTTTTTGGTATGGAGTGGTTTCGAAGTTTAAAATCAGGATTTTATCTTCGCAAGCGAAGCCACACAGCGTTAAAACGCCACTAGTGGAGGAGCCAGTCAACACAGATCACGTGACGTGGATCGTGCGATCAAAGGATGAGTGGAGCTACATTCAGTCTAAGTATAAGTTGCTCACGTAGGCATCCATAGATGGATGGTATTGTTCAACTGTTCGTCGGAACGGTTTTGTATCCAAATCTTCATGGGGGTGAGCAGTACACGGATTGCTGGTGAATCCCAAAGCAGCAGTACAAAGGTTCTTCAGCATGGTGAATTTCAACTGATAACTTAAAGCCTGCTCACTACTCACAAACTAGAAGTAACCTGTTCAGAGAGGCGAAAATTGCAGAAGTTGAATGCGTTTTGAATCCGAGAAACCGTCTTTACAGGAGCCAGTTAACACCAGGTCACGTGAGCTTAACTGACTGAATGAAGTATGATGGTAATCTATCCTGTCCAAGTCTATGAGTGTCCGACTACTGGTCATCCACTTGTGACTGAATGTTATACTGTTTAACTACTAACCGAAAGGTCACGGGTTCGAACATCCGTAGACATTCGTCGAGGACTGAACAACCGCACAGTGTTTCTCAGCTTTTCGAGGAGTCCATTAATGGGAGGAAGTACTGTAACAGGGTTTTAAAATGCATGTAGATCCAAATCGCGGTTAAAAATGTACTCTTGAGTTTGTTTCCGATGAGCTGAAAGATGAACTTTTCGTGTAGCCTCTGTTACAGAAAAAACAGACATTGACTTTTTGGTATTGTGTTCCTTAGGCACTTCCGACACATAGACAGATGATAACTAAGTCCTTAATAGGCGTTGAAGTGCCTTTTAATCATTCGGGCTACGACTTATCATGCCTATGACATAGAACTATGTCTATGCTAAAACGGTCTTCCAAGTTATCCAGAAAGTAAGCGATAAGAACAGTGGGAAACGGACTTACTGATATTCTGAATAGAGTAGAGAGAGCTCTTGTGGTCTTGAAACATTCGCCGAAGACGGCAGTAGGCTTCATCTTGACAGCCGGGCGTCCAACGCCAATCTACGGGAAAATTTATGTTACCACGAAATATTATTCCGAGAAGAGAGAATGCTGGCAGAACTGAGTGCTAGACAATCCACAGAGATGATAGATTAGGCTACAAAATTTAACCAAACAGGCACGTTTAACAGTAGCCACCCAGTGCATCTGTTTGCGAACAACCGTGATTTTTCCCACTCTAAAGTTAGCCGTAGAATTCTACAGGTATCTCCCAACGAAATCCAACCGATACAGGTGGATCTCCGTGGTGAGGCGTCCAACAAGCAAACGCTCATGTGTAACCAAATGCAAGAACACGGATTGGTTGGTGAGCCATCATTTTGTAGGAACCCAGGGCGAGATTCAGACCAGACTGCATCAACCGATTAGCTGAATAGACGCTTGGTTTCAGGCCTGCTTAAATTCACAGTGAAAGTAAACCCTACAGTCACATGACGGTGAGTGCATACGAATGGCGTAGCTTGTGAGTGAAACCCACGTCACGTGATTAGCATCCGCCGCTTCTCTGCTGCATGTGCTACGCTATTTTGGAAGTCAAACAATCAGTACCACAAAAATTTATCCCAAATCAAGCCAGTTGGAGAAACAGAAGGCCAGGAATGATCACCATACTTGCAGTGTAGACAGTTACGATACCACGTTGACCATCGGGATATGCGGAATCTCTGTGGCTTGGTCGATACAAAGAGTACATCCTCCTTATTTGCAGCACAAATTCCCCATGGGATATTGATCCAATGTATTTATTCCTTATTCCATGTACGAAACCTCATGGTGAAATCAACGGATGCAAGAAAACTCGGTGTCACTAACTGTATTCGGTGGCCGATTCATACAACAAAAACATGCCCATTTGCATATAAAGTCCGAAGGTTGGAAGCTGAACAACAGTCACGTTTCAACTGATTCAGTCCGTCTCATTCCGGGTTTGTCCGGTGATCAAATCGTGACCGCAAATCAGTTGAACCGATGTTCACAACGCTGATAGGCGATGTTTGTAACGGTCTACGAGTTTGTCTGCGCGTAGGAACCTAAGTGAATCAGCTAGACGTTTGTATACCATTTAGTTTTTCACACACTTGTTGGTTTACGGTGAGTCCATTTACATCGGACCGATCACATCAACTTGGGATGGGGTACATAGAAGCTTGGTTTTGTGTACCGCATTTAACAGCGTCGACTTGCGGGCAGAATTGAACATCACCGGAAACAAACAAGCACCCAGTGAGTCCCAGTGGGTCAAAGAATTCCGCCACGTATTTTTGGTTTATCAATATGATGCGGGTGCATACCCCAAGGAGCTTCAAAACGAGAACGCGTGCTGATGCAAAATCCCTACCATTCTGGTGTTTCCAACAATTCGTGAGGCCTTCAGGTTGCCGGATGACAATGGACGATGAAATAGAATCACTGCAGCAACCTAATGCTCTCGCAAACAATGACAAACTTTAGCAAACCAGACTCATTTGCAAACAAATTTGGTTTTGCGAGAGACTCACCTGGAACCCAGATGAATCCCCCGTTTGTAATGTTTTCAGGCAACTGAATGTGTTGCACCAGGCCGCCTCATGTTTCAGTTGCTACGATATTCGAGATATCGCGATACATGTATATTCGTAATGCACTACTCATAAGGTTGCTGAAAATTCTTCGACAGCCCAAGACCGGTTTCGCCCTTCTTGGGGCTCATCAGGTAGGCGCAGTCCCCGAGTTTCCGTCAACCTTATGTTCTACTTGAACCCAAATTGGACTGGTTTCGATAAATATACTCATTTGCAAATCAAGTTGGTTTTGCGAGAGACTCACCGGGAACCCAGCTGAATCTCCCGTTTGTGATGTTTCCAGGCTTGGTTCCAGGTGAGTCTCTCGCGAAACCAAATTTGTTTGCAGATGAGTGTATTTCGCTAATTTCGTGCAATTTGGGTTCAAGTAGAACATAAGTTTGACGGAAACTCGGGGACTGCGCCTACCTGATGAGTCCCAAGAAGGGCGAAACCGGTCGTGGGCTGTCGAAGAATTTTCAGCAACCTTATGAGTAGTGCCTTACGAATGACGAACTTTATGATTCTTTAGTTCTTAACAGTGTGAAAGGAACAACTCGAACTTTAGGATAACTTGCTTCATCCTCTTGACTATCCCAAAGTAAGGGACTGTACTCCTGAAGACCGGTGTATCTCATGACTGTCTCCTGTTTGACCTCTATCCTATTTTACCTTCAATAAGCGGGCTATAGTCGAACAACCGAAGTGAACGGAACAATGGTGGTTTTGACGTCCCGGTGATGAAACTTCGACAACGCATGACTGAATTGTCTGACTGTACGTGCTCCACCATTCAGACAACTCTGTTCCTGTGTACACACCCGAGAGGACAAATCAGGTCACACAACCCAAACAGGTGCACAGCACGGTGAAAAAAACTAGTCAAACGTCTGACCTTAATGTGACATTCGTGTAAGCATTCGTTTACCTCGACTGAGTTCCACAATGAGCGATTCGGGATGGAGCGGAAATGTGTGTTGAGGTGCATTTGAATGTGTACCGGTTTTTACCGACGACCAGGTGCACCTACCTAGTTTGTCTCTATTCACACTCTAAAGCGAACGTCAGAGTGATAAGACCCATAAGGTTTTTCCCGTCTGGAGAATTGCAAATGAAGTTTGTAACCTACGTCTAAGGATAGACCAAATCGATACAAAGACAATTGGATTATAAAATATGTTGTGTGACTGTTCGACAACAACAACGTTCAGCTGTAGCACCCTTTCGGTGCCTAGCTGCCATGCCACCAGAAGGAAGCACGAGGGCTGGTATACTGCCAGGTTGCCCAAGCCTAGACAGGGGAATTCGAGAGGCAGAGGTGGGGTTCGAATCACGGACCTTCCGGTCAGTAAATTCGCGCTCTAAACACGGGCCATCTCGCCCAGCCATATTCGATTATTGTCCTCTTCAACTTCGCATGCCTCTTTCATCGCAGTCAAGGGCAGAGTCGTTCCGCGCAGCGAGCGTTTCGGACTCAATGTGAACCGACCGGAGTGTTGTGGCCTGATGACGTACGCTGAGTTCTTATCCGTCTAGGAAAAAGCCGCATTCCGATTGGTGTGTACAACAGGACGGGCAATCCGAGCGTGAACAAGATTACCAGATCTCTGGGCAAAGATATTTGGTTGTGTCCAGCAGAAACAACGCATGAATCTACAGCAATCACAGTCCGGCACACAGACGAATTAAACTGGATGACAGTGGTTGAGGGCGGGAGTAAGGGGTAAGCATGAAAATGCAGGCTCAGCGGATTAAGACTGGCTTCCAGAATAATACTCCGTTTGATGAGTCTCCAAATCCTATGTGAGGATTTGCAGGCGCATTGGAAAGGCTAGAGGCAAACTAGCACAAATCCCCAGTTGCACAAACTGCACATCCTGTGTCCAGTCCTCGAGAACACCCATCTGAAGTCCGTTTGCTCTCCCGCGAACAATGAATGAATGGTAGCTAACCACATTATGAACGAGGATGAAAACAGTGGGCGGAGGAAATCTCATTTAGTTCACCACAACGTAATAAATGGTTCAATTCGGGAATTTGGGTGAAAACACGTACAAACAGTAGTGACAATTTGTGAAGGGAAACTGAATAAACTGAATTGAACGAACTGTAAGTTGAACAGGTTTTTCGGATACGTAGAAAAACTCCATCGTGCGCTTGACAGTCATCAAGTATTTCCATAGCTTGATGGGATTTTGTGGACAAGATGCCCCGTCGAACAAGTTCGACCATTACCTAGAGGAAGCTCTTCTGAGCTCTCAGTCTTGCAGTAAAAGTAGACTATAATCTGCTGCTTACTCGAGGAAATCGGCAATCCCAGAAGTTGGTCGGTAGTGAAGAGTTGAAGTGAAAACTGCTCGATGAAATTGGTGGTAAGTTACTAAGTTGAAGCCTGACCACACCGTCTTGTAATGTGTGTACTGTGGTATGGAAAAGAAAACGCCGCTAAAACCAAGATCCAGTTTTATAAATCTGCCATCCGACCTATCTTACTTCAAGTTTGCGAAACATATTTGACGTATTTCGGACGCCTGTAAGATGGAAATTTGCCACTATCAGTGAGTGGGCCACACTTTTAGTGTTTACACATGACTATAGGCCAAAGAAAGGGGTCCGATAGTGACGTTGCGACATCGCTTGGTTTGAGAAACTAACCCATGGTCTGGATATGTCCTTCGCCGTCTACAGACCAATAAAAACAGAACAGTCATTGGTCCAAAACCGTAGTAAGATGGACGTTCAGCCAAGATACCTGGCTAAAAAACCGCATTGGCATTAACAAGTCTGACATGTAGTGTGTCGGTTTGCAGGCCGTCCAAGGCCTGCCTCAATGGAACCAACGTTGGATCGACATCTGCGAAAGCCTTCAAACCGATATCCGCGGGTACGATCCGTGACGTTCCAAAAGACGGCTCACCTACACAAATTAAGCAATGCTTGTTTCTCTATCGATTATCTTGGTGCAGAATGAGCCATAAGGAGATGTCATTTACGCGTACTCAATTCCCCGTGGTATTTTTCATTAGTGATCCGTCAAAGTGGAGCTAGAGAGTACTACAGCTGGCCTTCAAATTCGTGCCTCGGCAAAATTCCAATTTGTCGTAGAGATTTTACGACGGCGTGTTCGTCACCTGCCAGCCACTTTCGAAACGACTGCAAGTGGGCTAACGTTAGTGACAGACCGAACGATCACAAATCTGCATAATCGACCTGATGAAATAAAACTGAATTTACGTAATGCACTACTCATAAGGTTGCTGAAAAGTCTTCGACAGCCCACGACCGGTTTCGCCCTTCTTGAGGCCTGAAAACATCACAAAAGGGGGATTCAGCTGGGTTCCAGGTGAGTCTCTCGCAAAAACCAAATTGATTTGCAAATGAGTGTATTTCTCAGAAACTGAATTTAGTTCCCTGGTTCTTACAAAAACACTCTCGGATATGAACAAGTAGAGTATGGAAAACACGACAGTAGAAAACAATCCCGAATTATCGCGCTTATAGGATGAGTGATCTAGCAGTTGAAACACTTCGAAATGCAGGTGTACACTGAAATTTCACGATAATTCGCCTATGCTTGACACGGTTCACACCGGAAGCCTGGCATTTCTGAGGAGTGGTACTTAAATAACATATAAATGTGAGGTTATAGGACTTGCTTGTCTAAGACAGGGACCTTAGATAAAAGTTATAGCAACCGTCATTGCGAACTCTGGCCACAAAGTTGGCAAGAATGTCCATCAATGACTGAAAGAAGAGGGATTAGTCTTTCTCAAACAGTTGGAGGGGGGAGGGTGGCAGTAAAACAGTAAATCCAGCTACGCAGTGAGATGGATTAACAGACCTCAGGACCAGGGTGCGAGCTGCATGCCCTGTCCACAGCGTAAAATGTGATCAATTAGACATCGGTGAAGCTGGATTTGAGATGACTGTCTGGGTTACTTGACCAGAGGGGTCTTGGTAATGTCAAGATTACGGGTAGTGAGGAGTGAAACGTTAGTGAAACAGCTAAAAATCGCCTTTCCTGAATGGGGGAAAATCCTACATTTGGGGAAGAGCATCCATCGCTGGCCACAGGAGAGCGTCGGCCACCGAATCGGTTTCAGGGTTTTAATCTTCAGCCAATTAGGTAACCATTGAAGAACAGTTGAGGAGAGAATGAAAAGAATGAACAGTCGTTGACGGTCAAGCAAACTGGAACTGTCTTGATAGTCAATCAATTCAATCAATCAATTTATCCGCTATAAACCGTGTAGCATGGGCACACTGGTTCAAGCTGCTACAGTTTCTATCAACGGAAAACGGGAATGTGGAACGTACAACGAAGCCTTAGAGGCGAAGGTATGTTCAGTTTGTTTGGAAATTGGGTAGCTACGCATTGAAGGCGATAGCTTTGATGCACGAGCGCCACTGACTGCGCGATTGGGCCATTTCTGCCAGTGTCATTAGCCACTGGTGATTTGAGTCCCGGGGTCCCCATCCAGGGAGGCGGCAGTTACCCGCCCGACTAAGTTTACTGGTTAGCGCTTTCGTACTTGATAGTCTTGATGGTGGCATACCAACCACATATACTAACAGATCTCAAGGCGCGGGGACTGAAATGCCGGTGATATCCAGAGCATAGGAGCATAAAAAGCGATTAATTTGATTTCGGTGACAGTGAGATGTTTATCTCGGTTGCTTCACCACAGAGGACAGGGAATCCCAATGTTACTCCTAGCGATAACTGGAATGTTACTTAGACAGTCAAAAATTGCTTTTCCTCGATGAATTAAAACCCTTACTCTTGGATGAAAGCATCAAACAGTGGCCATGGAAAGGCATCGGTCACCGAATCGGTTTTAAGGTTTTGATCCCTTGTTTGTGCAAATAATTGAAAACGGTTAGGAAGAGAACGAGAGAAAATGAAAAGTTGTTGATAGTCGTGCGAATTAGAACTGTCCTGTGGTATGGCAGTACGGCAAAACTAATAGGAAACCAACTAACGGGTCTTGGGAATGAGTATTGGGTAGCCACTCTCTACAGACAAGCAAAAAAACATACGAAAACTTCAAAGTCGGGTGGGGAGAGGGGGGAGAAAAAGATGTGAAGGAGAAAGGATGCGTCAGCAGTAGCATGTTTTCGCCTACCCACCCAACTATATGCGGCGAGTAAGGCGATCCGGCTGATGGCACCACGCGACGGCGGATGTGACATGGGTTTATTTGTATGTGTGCAATTAATGGTTGTGCGTGGGCTGAGAAACTGCCAGGGCGCCCACACCTAGACAGGAGGACGATTAGGGTCTTCAACCAAAGCCTTTGGCTCAAAATTCTGACCGCAAGGCAGCGGTGTTTGGCTGGAAATGCAAGTACATTACCACTTTTACGGTACACGTCACCACACATGTTCCAACCACCAACCTGGAGGACCAGGAGACTGTGTTCGTCATACCTCTAACCATTGACAAACGTAGAGTGAGAGCCTCTGTGAGTGTCGCGCGAACATCCCCCAGTATAGCTCAATGGGTTGCCGAGGTACAAAAGCCGCCAAACCACGGTAAGGTCCGATCTCTTTGTGACGGGATAGCCATTGTGGCCCGTGATGGGTTGGCTGATCAGAAAGTTCGCGGTTCGAATCCAACCTCGGAATCTCGACTATTCCTGTCCATGCTTGGGAAACCTGACAGTATCTCAGTCCTCGTGCCGTGGCAACTAGGCACCGAAAGGGTGCTACAAATGAACACTTTAAGAGAGGTGTACGTTTCTGCGCGAACAGAGAAGGCGCAATACACGACCGGAGTCCACACAGAAATAGCGGCAGGTATTGGCCGGTTCTTGCCACCGGTAACTAGTTAGAGTGTGGTCTGTTTTTGTTCGTGACTAGTTCGTTGGTGAGCACCACGTGATCCAACCGTTTCGGAAGTTATTGCAAAGGAACAGTCTGTGGCTAGCAGACGGCTGCAGAAGGCGCTCTTCGTTATCCGTGAGTCTCCTGTCCAATTCGGGACTATCAATTAACTGAGCCGCAGTAGTGATAAGCCTACATATAGATCTGTGGGTTGAAGTCACCAGTGACCCCAGCGATAAGCTTTTGACTCGTTGTAGAGTCTCACGCCAATAGAAACATCGAAGAACTTATGCTGAGATAGATCGGACGGTCTGGCAAACACAGATGGAAGTTTGCTGTATAGCCGTACGCACCCCATAGGTAGTTCGCATAAGACATTCACATGAAGGTCAGGACGATGGCAAATACGCTGCAACATAGCACAACCATCACTCACAGTTATTCGGGCAACCATTACAAACACAGGTCAGGGTTTGTTTGAGAACAGGGGTCCTGAGGAGATTATGCTTGCTTAGGTGATCTAAACCACCTTTACATATTGGGCGAAGTCCATATGCTTGTAGTGTACCAGCTGTTAAACAAGTATAGCCACAGAAAAATTGGGGATTTCAAATCATCGTTCAGCTGTCTAGTAGCAAGTCAGGAAGAAAACAGCACTGACAATCTTACCTCGATCATGAGTGCGGAAAAACCGCGCGCAATCGTCCAACTGGTATACAGTAAGAAAGGCTAACTTACCTTTACCTAGATGGATTCGTGTTATGGCCTCCGCCAGCATCATTTGGCCACACCTATGCATACAACCCCAGCGAGTATCTGAAGTCGGTCCACTCTGCGTGACGATGGGAGGAAAGTTTTTCCTATATGTCATCCAAAACAAAGAACGAAGCCTTTCTGCAATCCTATCGCGATCTGGTAAGATAAAATAAGGGAGTAGCGGGAGCGGTAAGATAGGGAGGGTTGCAAATCTTTACCGCATGTAACACGCATATCTTGATATCAAGAAGGTAGCTTACAAGGGAAACAGTCAAATAATGGAATATCGAAATGGGGTTGGTAAGTCTTCTTTCCGTTTTTTTTTCGACGCAGAACGTGGGCCTATTGGGATGAAGACACGCAACTCTGCTCGAGGCAGTAAACTACATCAAACTCCCATAGTTTGGACGGTCGTACACCTACGGACTCCTGTTGAGCTAAAATACGGTCCCTTAAACCCTACGATCTATAGCTCAAACGAGTTGTCCCAACAGTTCGAAGCGATTTAAATGCGGCCAGGACGACGGTCGCCGAATTTCTTGACAACCGGGGAACCATAAAAGGAACGCTTGGGAAAGAAATCTACGAACTACTGGATCTGTGATTCAAAATGGAGAAGAGTATGCACAAATCAAAGGATCGCCGATCTCGGGAACCATTGAGGAAGTTACAATGCAAAAACTGCAGCAGACTGTACCACCAGATATCGAACCCAAAATATGGGTGTGATATGTGGATGACACATATGAATGAACTGTCACGAGCAAACCAAATTCACTTTGCAAGAGAAACGGAAGAGAACAATAAATTGGAGTCCTTACATGTGCTCATTACAAGGACAATAGGTGGTCAACTGCAAACAGGAAAGAAACGCATAGGGACCAGACTGTGAGCTAGTTCAGTAGCAATCAAAACTAGCGCAAAAGAAGTTGTGTTCGAACCTTATTCAAGCGGATAGAGACGCACTGCAACCCAACAGAGTAAAAAACGGCGGCTTTACCAGGTACTCCAAAACAATGGCTACCCGAGGAACTTCACATGGAGATATGGGGACTACTTGGTTAACGCAGCCAGAAGACGCTTTTGTATAGCAAAAGCGTCGCGCAACTGACTGTAAGAGACTTACGACGAGCGTGTAAACAAGTTGAGAACCCCCCTGGAAACCAAAAGGAATACTGGATGCAATGAAGAAAAACATTATCTACAAACTTTATTGTAACGACTGCGATAAACACTATGATATGTAAGAAAACTTGCCACCAGAATTCACAAACACAGATCTGCCCGAAGAACACGACCCAGTGTGGCTTGTTTCAATTCACAGAGACAGAGAAAGACTCAGTTCAACTGGGATAACGTCCAAATACTTGCTCACGCAAGAAAAAAACGGAAGCCATTACTGCACAGCAAAATCGGTCAATAAGCACATCGACATCGACGAAGTCTATCAACCGCTAAGAGCAAAGAAATTACAAGGCTGCTGGATTCTGAACCATGTGAAAAGATCTGACAATGATCAAGGGACCAATCGGATCGAAGAAAGAAAACTACTGAAAATAGCTTATCCAATCAACCGGGAAGGAAATGAGACCATAAAGCAAGAATGAAACGGACCAACCACAACGGAGGAACAGAAATGTCGAATTGAAGACATTCACCAACCAACCGGATGAAGGGGAATAAGATTAGAACGCAACTCAGATGACAAGCTCCGTAATCAAACTACGCGAAAGCCACCTTGTGACCAACCAATCACTTTGGAGTTATCAGACACTATTTAGAAGATACATAAGCGCAAACAGATTCCCAGTATCAACTCAGGAAGCTGTTCCTCGGAATAGTGTTTCTTTCAGATCAGTGCAAATAGTGAACGACTTACTTACGGTGCATGAGAGAGTAGTGCAATGTAATCCGAGTTCAGGGAATTCGAACCAATCAGCTTTCTTACCAATATAGCAAATGATGGAATCACTTGTCTGCAGGTCGATCCTGCAGCTGAAGTGTTTATTCTGACGGAGAGAAACCAGAGTTCATCTGGCCTGGTTTTCCTTAGACTTACAAACCTGGCATCATAGATGGCCGCAAGGTGGAGGTTTCTGCCACAAATGTGTGAGAAACATCGTTGAAGCATACCCTCAGTTCTTCGGATCTAAGTAATATGTTTGCTAAGGATCGGTTGGCATCAATCAAAAAGGTCAAGCCCCTCAACAACTCACATTCTGCGTTAAATACAGCAGCCCTTGCTCTTAAACTGATAGAGGGCCGACACTGTCACCGGAGGGCCAAAATCCCGACTGAGACAGTCTGTTGCATGCTGGGGTCCACAGACCATCTAAAACCTACGCCAATTGACGTTAGAGAGATTTTGGCCACGCGTGGGTAGCCGCTACGCGAGATATCTGCGAAGGCAACTCAACCTCCGACACGACATTTGAATTAGATGGTTTCACAATATTGTTATGCTTTATGGCTTTACGAACGGTAAGAGTGAAACAATGAAAACTTACCTTTCATAGCATCGAATTTGTCACCAAAAACGTAGACTGGTTTTTCTGAATTTGGTAGATAAGGGTGATCCGGAGTGGAGTTGGCATAGGTAAAAATAGCTGTAAGCCAGTCACATGACGGAACTATATTTACCCTCCCAGTGGCCGTCCATTGCCAAAAAATCAGTGGAGATTACTTAAAACTGTAATATGGTGATGAGCTGCGCGAAAAGGGAGGTAAGCTTCCTGTAAATAAAAAAATCAAGCTTGGTGACCAGGAACCAATAGGAAATGCAATGCTGTGCGCTTAGCACTGTTCAAAAAGTCTGTCTTCAAATTTCCACGCACCGACGCAAGTGACATTGCAACGCACGAGGCTCCCAGGCAAGCATGTCCACCATCTTATGGGTGTGTCATGAAGTTCTCCGAGTCACGGGTACTTCTGCGGCGCATCAGCTACATGATCCAATGAAGAGTTCATCAAAATGCGATTGCAACACCTGTAAATCGTATTTCTGAGTCATAAGCCTCAACTGATCGTCATCATTGGCAGTAATACAAACGAACACTCATGTTTCACCATTGTACAACCATGTCGAAACTTGAGTAGTGCCTTGCTCAGGACCTTCCATTAATGCGTTTCTTTGGTTGAAGTACACTAGAGTGGTGAACAATCGAAAGCCAGCGCTACGGTCCTTTATGTCCATAATCAATGTTTGAAAAACATAGGCTAAGTGCTTCACACAGTTTATTATCGTATAAAATGGACACCTAATGTCCATCGGTGTGCTGTTTTGAGGAGTCTACATTGGGATCGTCAACTTGTGAACATTTAACCTGGATCGAATCCTCGATCTGACCACTGATTGCCGCGAACTTCGTCCGGACGGTACTCAACGTTTAATCACGCATACAAAAATCAAGATGCGCAACATCTTACCCACTAAAACGCCTTACCGTCTCATACATGAAGTAATCTCGTCGAATAGGATATTTAAAATCAATGGAAACAAGATCGCTATTCGATTCCGAGATGGAAATTGCCACGTCACTGAAGAATTATCTGTTTTCAACCTATAGTCATGATACAACCCCGAACTGCGTCATGCGGCGTGAAAAAATCTGATATGTAATTGGGTGGCAAAGCATAACACAAACGCTCTGTGACATGCGTTCCCTCAGCAACGAGGACCCAACAGTTGCATGCACCTTATCTATGGATAAAGCAGTACATACTGCTACAAGTGCTACCGTGTAAATCACCAGAAAGAAGGTCGTCGAATGGTTTGTGGTAACCAATGGAGTTCTCAGCAAGTGTTTCTCTCCTCGTTGGATCGATGAGCTCAGTAAATCATCTAGAACGAGCTCTACTTGGAGTCAATCCCATAGAATCAAGTGTCTGATAGCGTCTGCTAACGTCTGTTATCGGAGCTCTGGGTCTTCCCCTAGCAGTCAGGTCCAAATTCCTGCCACTCGCACAGTTCTATTAATCTACCCGACCATTATCTTGGTAACGAATCCGTAAATTCTGCGGTATCCTGTGCCCATCCAAACAGATTCACCACAATCTCTCCGAGATCGCGAGAGTTGATGGTGATGAGTCCTGCTGCTGGCTCCCTAGAAGCATGAAGACTCCCCAATTAAGGCACGTACCGCAGACGGCCCCCGAAATACTCAGTCTCCAGAAACGTTGTCTCAAACCAATTCGTCTCACTCTACAGCTGATGACTCCATGCACTAGGTCCTCGTGTATGTTATCGGTTTATTCTAAATTTTATAAGGTATGATAGTGAGCTGAGACAATTGCCCATGTTCACGCTGAAAGAGCAGCTTGATTCCAGGTAGTCTGGAAAGGCAACCCACGTTTCGCGAAATATCAGGAGCAGACCAGAGATTACACGCTGACGCGGGTGTCGGCAAAAAAATTCCCCACACCGACGGCTCATCGTTCAGCTGTAACGACCTTCTGGTACCTAGCTGCCATACCGCCCGAAGGAAGCACGAGGGCTGAGATACTGCCAGGTTGCCCAGGCCTAGACAGGGGAAGTTGAGAGGCAGAGGTGGGGTTCGAAACACGGACCTTCCGGTCAGTAAATTCGCGCTCTAATCACTTCAGCCAGCTCGCCCCACAGGGAACTAAACGTTTGGAGTGTGGTGCTGGACCTGACGCGGCTTCTTCAATACCAATTTTAGTTTAACGACCAGAAGTAGCACGCAATTCACAATCACTTTCTTCCTCGGACTCCTATGAACGAATTTTGTAGAGAAATCGTTCCCGCGGTTGCGTGCCAAAGGCCTTCCTGTACTCCATGGATATCAAAAAGGGATATCACTGGGTCTCAAGGCTCGCATGTACCAGGCTACAGTAAAGGCTGTATTGCTGTATGGTTGCGAAACGTAGTCTCTGAGGAAAGACCATGTGAGGCGTCTTCAGGTTTCTGACCGTCGACGTCTCAGAATCGTTGCTGGTGTCAGATGGCGCCGACGAATTTGTAACGAGATAATCATAAAACGAGTATCTGGTTATGCAGCAGGTACTTCAATCGCAGAAAACATCCACATCGTCAACTACGGTGGCTGGGCCACGTGCTGTGCACGCCGAAAGCTGTCTGCCGAGACGAGGGTTGTTCTCCGTGCATCCGTGGCTCAGAAGTTGGGGCGCGAATTTACTTACCGGGAGGTCCGTGATTCGAACCTGACCTGTCTCTCGAATTCCCTTTTCTGGGCTTCGGCAACCTGGCAGTATCCCAGCCCTTTGCTTCCTCCGGGTGGCATGGCAGCTAAGTACAGAGAGGGATGTTACAGCTGAGCGGTCATTCCTTCAAATGGCGGAAACCGCGAGGTGGACAATGTACGGCTTGGCAGAAGGGTGAGGAAGAGATTACGAAGGGTTTGGGTGTTATTGGTGCAGTACGCCTTGCAGAATGGGTTCCCCGTGACACCTGCGCTTGACTTCAATTTTCAATTCAATTTATCAGCTATAAACCGTGTACCATAGGCACATTGGTTCCAGCAGCTACAGTTTCGACAACCGGAAAGTGGGACATACAACCAAGCCTTGGAGGCGAAGGCATGTTCAGTTTGTTCGGAAATTGGGTGGCTACGCATTGAAGGCGATAGCTTTGGTGCACGAGAGCCACTGACTGCGCGATTAACCACTGGTGATTTGAGTCCCGGGGTCCCCATCCAGGGAGGCGGCAGTTGCCCGTCCGACTAAGTTTACTGGTTAGCGCTTTCGTACTTCGTTGCCAGGTCATACACTGTCCACCTCTCGGTCACTTCTATTCAGCACAGGGTTGGAAAAAAAGAGCTCTGTGAGGCAGACGGTCTTTTGGCATGCGAAATACATGTCCTAACCAGCGTAGCCTATGAAGCGTGAGTAATTCATCTGTCGCGAGAGAGTTCCTTCTTCATAAGGCCATCTGGTGTACCTCAGCATTACCAATTTGATGTTCCCACCAGACTTGACCAACGCTTCGGAGACATCGATGGTCAAACACTGACATCTTCCGTATGTCCTACGCGTGTAGGGCCACATTTCTGATCCATAAAGCAGTATGGATCGCACCACCGCACTGTAAACTCTTCCCTTGACAGACAAGCTCACGTCACGTCGGCGCCACAGGTGTCGGAGGTTGGCAAAAACTGCCCTGGCCTTTCGAGAAATAATATCATCTCCAGCCAGTCCACCGGAACTTACACAGCTGCCCAAGCAAACAAAGTTGTCTACCATGTTGATTGGCTCGCCTGCAAGCATGAGGTGTGGATTTGATCCCACCCAGTCTCGTAGCAGCACTTTACACTGTGCAGGTGTGAAGCGCATGCCAAACTGAGCGGCAGAGTTATCTCGGTTATTTAGAATCGTTTGCATTTGGGAAGGATCTGAACCAAGGTGAGCAATATCGTCTGCATACCTAATGTCTCTGCCGAAGTCTCGGGAACATCTCCACTCCTAAGGTGTGAGAAACAGGCAGGGAAATTTCAGTTAGTGCATCAGTAACATAGTTGAAGAGGAAAATAAGAGAAGCCAGCCTTGTCTTACACCACTGGACGTAGTGAACTCAGGCGAGATGGCTCAAGTGGTTAGAGCGCGAATTTACTGACCGGAAGGTCCGTGGTTCGAACCCGACCTCTACCTCTCGACGTCCCCTGTCTAGGCTTGGGCAACCTGGGGTTGTACGGCAGTGAGGCACCAGTGTCGACACTGATGTTGCTGTCTTTGATGATGATGATGACAAAATCAAAAGCAGCTTCAAAATCCATAAAAATGACCAACGCGAGACATCTGAAGGAGTGGCGCTGTTCAAGAGTTTGTCTCAAGATAAAGATATGGTCGACGCACCATCGACCCGGGCGAAACCCAACTTGATTCTCACGAATCCCTCTCCCGATAATCCACCAACCTGCACAAAATAATGCCAGAGAGCAACTTAGATGCGACGGAAAGCGGGCTGATACCAAGATGGCTTTCACCTGACTTGTGTTCTTGAAAACTGGGATGAGGGTCGAGGTGCTCCGTTCGGCTGTTATTCTGTTTTCGTTCCTAATCCTCTGCAGTATGGTTGTCAGACTGTTCACCAGGATCTCGCCACTTTCTTTGAAGGGCGCGGGGTGTAGACTATCTGGGCCAGGTGCCTTGTCGCGCTTCAGGACTGAAATCTCGCTGCATTTCGGTTGTCGATGGTGAGTTGGTGTCAATATTCTGTTCGGGCCCGCATGGTTCTTCCAGCGGTTGTGTTAAAGGAGACCAGGTGAACTGTTCTTGGAAGTGCTCAGCTCACCGCTCAAGAAGGCGATTGAGGCAGTGAATTGCACAGTATCTCACTGACATCTGCCTTCTTTTGACCGGCTGATCGAATCAGTTCAAACAGGGCGCAGCTGTTACCTGCAGCAAAAGCCTTCTGTATCTCCCGGGCCTTCGAAATCCACCAGCGTTCTCCGTCATTCTTCAATCTCCTGATTATCCGGTGTTCGAGGGATCTGCGTGCGCCATCATAGCTTGTAGTTGCTAATATGGCCTTTCTGTCAGTAATAAGATTTGCCAATCTCGAAGATATCCAGTGTTCATTTAGTCGAGTCAGATGGGCTGGACAAACGGTTCTGAAAACTGAGAGCATTGCTTCTTTAACTCGCCTCCATTCAACCTCATCGTCCACATGACTGCTTTTCCAGTGGCTTTTAGCCAGATCAGCTCGATAATCTTCAGCTACTGAAACTTGTCGAAGTTGATGGACGGAGCTGCGCCCTTATTAGGACGGTCAGGTCCTAACGAGCAGTTCTACCCTTCGTAATATTTCACTGAGATTTCATTTTCTCTCTGTTGTAGCCAACTGAGCCGCAGCGCTCTTTTCTTCCATTGGTTCATCTGCAATATAGCCGATCTTCATCTGGTGTCCTTTCTTCTTCCTTGAGGTTTTCCCACTCAAGTAGCTGGACTATCAACGTGACAGAATAAATTGCATCAAGTTCCTAAATCACAGCTAGTACACTCAAAACACAACACCAGCGACGGGTTTACCACGATCTCAATTTCAGCTGATCAACTTCAAGTGATTTGGAACACCAGCAAAAGCAGTTTGAGCACGCGCAACTGCAGCAACAAAAGCAATTTGAGCACACGCAGCTGGAACTCATAGAGGCGCTGACCAAAATTATGAGTATTCAGGCTCCTGAAGGCAGCAAATGTCAACCATCAATTTCATCTGCAGACTCTATTGCTAATTCTATCACCGAATTTACTTTTGACGCGGATGCAGATCGAACATTCGACTCTTGGTTCAAAAGGTACCAAGACATATTCAAAGTTGATTTTGCCAAGCAAGATGACCCATGAAAGGTACGGCTCTTACTTAGGAACTTGGCACAAGTCGATACTTCCTAAACAGCCCAATGGTCTCAGCCTCGATAGCACTGTTCAGACCCTTACGAAAATCTTTGGCGACAACAGTCCTTGTTCAACATTCGATACCAATGCTTTGAATTAGTCCTGAAGAATGATGACTTTGTCGGCTTTACAACACTTGTCAATCGAGAATGCGAGCGTTTCAAGCTCAGCGATATGGACGAAAATCAATTTAAATGCCTTATATTTATATCTGGCATCCAGTTCTCTCGTCATGCAAACATTCGGACAAGATTGTTGCACCAGCTTGAACAGAACCGAAAGATAACCCTACAGGAGCTCAGTGCTGAATGTCACCGCCTCATCCAACTTAATCAGGACAGCACAATGATTGGCCAAGCATCATCTGGCTCACACGACATAGTGCACCATGTTTCCGGAAATCAGAATAAGGCTTTTCAGCGCAGCTCCCATGTCAAACAATAAACTTCTACACCGTGTTGGTCTTGTGGTGACTGGCATTACGTTCGCTTTTGTCCCTTCAGGAACACAAATGCCAGACGTGTCGCCGTACTGGTCATAAGGAAGGATTTTGTTTCCACAGAGAGCAAAGCCGACGGATCACCGAAAGAGCGCACCTAAAACGGCTCCCACATCACAACGGAAGCGATGCAGATCGAATTCTGTCTTTGTATCATTCAAAGTGGATTTCGCATCCCGCAGAAAATTTGTCACACTTTCCGTGAATAGTCATCCTCCTGTCCGTCTTCAGCTCGACACAGCCTCAGACATCACACTGATTTCAAAAAAATCGTTCAGCTGTAGCACCCTTTCGGTGCCTAGCTGCCATGCCACCTGAAGGAAGCACGAGGGCTGGGATACTGTCAGGTTGCCCAAGCCTAGACAGGGGAAGTCGAGAGGCAGAGGCAGGGTTCGAACCACGGACCTTCCGGTCAGTACGCTCGCGCTCTAACCGCTGAGCTATCTCGCCCCACACTGATTTCACGTTCCACTTGGAATGCAATCGGGAAGCCACCATTTTCTGTTACCAACCATTGTGCACAATCTGCTTCCGGCAATAACACACCGCTTACTGGTGAACTCACTTGTGGTGTGTCTTTCAACAATGTACGATTTAAAGGCACTTGTTACCTCACAGATTGTCCAGAGCTGAATTTGTTTGGTCTTGATTAGATAGATCAGTTAGGTCTTTTTTGCGTTCCTCTATGGTCTGTATGTGACAGCGTGCATCTCACACATACAAGCATTTCCCAACAACTCACACGCACAATCCAATCAAAATTTTCTAATGTTTTTGAAGATGGTCTCGGACATTGTTCCAAAGCCCAAGCCACACTTCATTTGAAACCAAACAGTAAACCTATCTTCAGACCAAAACGCCCTGTACCTTATGCGGCTCTTGCATCCATGGGCGCTGAACTCGATTGCCTCCAGACTTCAGGTGTTATCCAGCCTGTCAGCTACTCTTCCTGAACAGCTCCTATTGTTGTGGACAAGAAGACGACTGGGAAGATCAGGGTTTGTGCTGGTTATTCCACAAGATTGAATGCTGCACTCGATTCACATCAGTATCCTCTCCCAGTTCCAGAAAACCTACACATATTTTGAAAAGGGAGGTGTTCGGACGGTCAGGTCTTAACGAACAGTTCTACCCTTCGTAATATTTCACTGAGATTTCATTTTCTCTCTGTTGTAGCCAACTGAGCCGCAGCGCTCTTTTCTTCCATTGGTTCATCTGCAATATAGCCGATCTTCATCTGGTGTCCTTTGTCTTCTTCCTTGAGGTTTTCCCACTCAAGTAACTGGACTATCAACGTGATAGAATAAATTGCATCAAGTTCCTAAATCACTCAGCTGGTACATTCAAAATACAACAGCCCTTTAGGCATGCGTAATGCTGGCGGGAAGCGAAGTGCTAAGCGGGCCCGCACGATGGCGTGATCAGAATCAAGTTGCGCGCCCCAGAGGGAACGACAATCCTTAACTGAGGCTCTCTATCGGTAACTGATAGCCATATGGTCCGATTGAATCCACGACTGTCTTGTGGCAGGTAGTCTTCAGGTAACCCGGTGTGAGCGTTTGTGTTGGAAGTTC